>VWPW01013388.1:202040-309586 GCA_013389825.1 Crypturellus undulatus
CGCGCCCCGCGGCCCGCGGGGGAGCCGCGACCCGCCCCGGCGGCGGGCCGCGGAGTTCCTGCTCCTGCTCTGCCGCGGGGCCCGCAGCGATCCGCGGGGAGGAGAGCGGGGAGCCGGGAGAAGGCATTGGGGCTGCTCCCCCGCGGTGCGAGGGCAGAGGAGCAGAGGCGTCACCTAAGGGCCCCCTGCAAGACAGTCCTGTGCACGCGAGGAAGTGCTCGCCACAACAAGTAGATCCCTGCAGGGTAGGTGCGAGGCTATGCACTAAATAATTATAAATAATAATAATAATAAAGGTAAATTACCTTGTGATTTCCTGCCACTCTGGTGATAAGGAAGAATAACCTAACGAACAGCGTTGACTGACAAGAAACACGTAAAGCCAGTTATGGTGTCACTGTTTGGGCTCTTTCTGACCTCCAGATAACATAATTACAAGAGTGTTTTGATAAACACCCTCCCAACAAGTATTGCTGCTGTATGGTTATGTAAGTGCTAGTGAAAGTAACATATTTGGGGGAAAAAAAAAGGAAAGAGAATTACATGGACTTAATGCTACCTTTCTTTACCATTGAGATGGGAAGTGGTAGCTAAGTGAGGCCTAACTCAGGAATCTTCAATAGCTGCTGCTGATGGCGCTGGTCTGAAGTTCTCCTCATTCCTCTTTGTGATTCTTTTTCTCTCCTTAGAACAATGATGTCAACCCAACTGTGTTTTGATTCACAAAAGAGGAAAAAAAATCTAGTGCAATGAATATAAATCTCTCTCTTCCCCTCCTCCCCTTTTAATTTTGGTATGACTATAAATAGAAGAATACAGAAAGAAAAAAAAAAGTATTTGCACTGACAGCAGTTGTTATGAAATGTTTAATTCAAGTCAAGTCTTCCAGAGTTGCTGTCAAGGGAAGAGCTGTTAAGCCTTGTGCTTTGCGGGTTGGTAAGCTGAGGTGCATAACCACAGCAGCAGTGCACAGAGATTTGAAAATAAAAGACCCAAATTTTGTTTTGATTATCATTTCTGCAGGATGATGCAATGTTAATGATAATTTTGTATTCCAGAATCAAAGACTTCAGAAATATATTCAAATAGTTGAATGTGATACAGTACATGCATATATCAAAATGCAATTTGATGTGGTCAGGCAGACAAGTGAGAAATTTAACGTAGGCATAAAATTTCAACAGAGCAGTTCTGCCTCAGATTAGAAAGTGGATTTGACAGGAAAATACATGGAAATTAGGAATAAAAGTCAGTAATGCTAGCAGTGGGACAAGATAAGCACTTTAGGTGTCAGAGTAGGAAAGAAATGGGTTGCATAATTCCACTCTAACTGTTGTATACCAGCTTTTAGCAAAGGATCTCAATATCTTCCACAGACACTAATATGCTTTCTAGCATTACCTAAGTGTTCCCCAAATTAACAGGTGTGAAAACGAAGAAGAGAGGTTCAACCAGGATCACAGACACAACAATGATCACAAATGACAGGATGAGGCAGGAGGCTGGAAACTCTAAGCACAAGGCAGTCTCTCTTCTTAAAGCTGCTTGCTTTAGGAAACACAGAGCAGATTCCTGCCCCACTGACATCAGTGGCCAGAATTTCTGTTGATCAGTAGGTCCAAGAGTTCTTCCACGATTCCTAT
This sequence comes from Crypturellus undulatus, assembly GCA_013389825.1. Classification (NCBI taxonomy): domain Eukaryota; kingdom Metazoa; phylum Chordata; class Aves; order Tinamiformes; family Tinamidae; genus Crypturellus; species Crypturellus undulatus. The sequence goes on from VWPW01013388.1 coordinate 203,684, forward strand.
TTCCCACTGTCCTCACACTAACTTGAAGTGGGTCAGTCTTGAAGATTGATTCAGTGGGGAAACTCTCTACGCTGGAATCTTTTTCTGTTTTGTCCCAGAGACCTCATGCTGCTTCTGAAGTTCTTAGGCATTTTAAATTTAACACTTTAACTTGCTGTGCTTTTGTAGAAGTATCTTATATGAAAGCACACCACGAAACAGACTTTACACGCTGCAGTGATGAGGCAGTTGGGTAGATATCAAAAATCAATAGCCACCTTGTTTTTACTGCCAGCTAAATGTAGTCATTGCAATCCACAGAACTTGTGAGGACTGCACAATTGTAGTAGCAGTAATGGCAAGCTATCTTAGAATGTCTAATACAAAAGTGCTAATCATATTTACTCTTAAGTAACTTTATTTTACAATATTCACCAATGGAAAATTTCAGAGACCTAAATTTCAGGTATATGAAACCAGAGATTAAGTTAGAACAGTAAGAAAAACTATGAAAAATCTTGCTGAAGAGAATGTGTTTTCAGCCCAGGGAGAAGAGAATGTAAACTAGAGAATATCACCTTCATCTTCAGTGTTCACAGAGCCAACCTGCTAACAGGAAATTCTCTGCACAGCTTCCTTAGTCTTAACTGACAACCCACAAAGTTTTGTCTGGTCTTAAAAGCTTTACTTTGTCTCACAGTGTCTTCATTTCAGACGAGTCCTTTAGACACATTGATACCTCACTCAGGAATCATTTTGAGAAAGCTGTTGCCTTTAACTGAAATCCTGCATAAGAACTACGCTAACTTACTGCATGAACAGCATCCTTTCAGACGATTTTTTTAGTGTTTAAAGATGGATCATACAGTGAGCTTCTTAGTCTAGTTATGTGAGGTTGAGGAGGCATAATTGTGTATGGTATGGCCTGCTTCCATAGGAGCAGCAACTCCTCTCTTGTGCATTTTGTTTGTTTGAAGGTTTGTTTGTTTGTTTGAATAGTAACACATTTCCAAGTTAGGCTATATGTTTTATAGGCTCCTAGACCTTTGGCATCTCAAAATTCCCCCGGGTGATTGAGAGGGTTGCATTCCCTCCCACATTACGCGACGACGTGTGCCCAGCCACTTCAGGGTTGAGTTTCCAAAAATCAGTGTTTCTCACTGAGTAGCAGCTATTTTTTTGTTGCTGCTTTGCTGGAGGACTGTCCTCCTGCAGCTGAACTGCATGGAGTGTGGCTCAGGTGAGGGCAGGGGTGCCTGCAAGGACAGGGCGCCATGAGTGACCACTGCAGAGTCCACCACACTTAGCAACCCACAAGAAATGCATGGGAAGTTTGAGATCTTCTGCGTGAAAAGCTTTTATAAAAATGCAGAGTGGTATTCATATTTTCTTATTCTTTGCATCTCATCCCTACTACTTTCAGCACAGAAGAGGCTCCTACTGCTTTGAAGTTCTAGAGTGCACAGAGTGTGCTAGTGTAGTACAAAGCACAAAAAAGAAACATAACAGATCCTAGTAACCCATTTAAAGCATAAAACCATGTCAAAATGCCTAAAATAAATCTTGACAGCCACTCAGAAGGCTTGGGCCTGTAAACAAGACAGATACTCCAGCACTTTGTGTACTTCGTCCTTAGAGGGCAGCATTACAAAATAATGCAGCGTCCCTGCAAGTTTAAATGACTGTCGCATTAATCTGTTTTACTCTTCTCAAACTTCAGTTTTCTTTTCCTAGAGCTGTGTAAGTTGATTTTGCAAGGTGCCTGTTTTCTAACTGTGCTTTGGCAGTTTAGACAGAGCTTATCAGAGTTTAATAGAAAAAAAAAAAACTCATACTGCTATTGAAAACTATGCAGTAGTGATATGTGAAAGCAAGAAAATTTGAACAAACGTGAAATATTTTCATTGAAGACAAGTAACCTTGTTATGTGCAAGTAATTTCAGAACATTCTACCCTTATGGCTGTTGTTTAAAATAAATGAAAATACTTTTGCAGCAGAATAAGCCAACCCCAAAAGGTTTCAGTTTAATCTATTTTTTCTTTCAGCTCCCTGCTAGAACCTGGGGTATCAGTTCTGCACTTGATTTAGCTTTTAATCCACAAAGCTGTTCAATACACAGGTAGGTAGAAGAGTGCCTTGGTCCAGTGCTCCCATCCTGCATTAACTGTGGCACCAGCACCGCTCCAGCATCCCTGTCACCACTCAAGCATGCCTGACTCTCCCCACTGGACCAGCTCCCTGCTCTGCACAGCACAAATCCTCCTCTGAGGGCTGAGAATTCAGTCTTAGACTGGCAAAAGGACTGAGCCCACTTCCCAGCCTCATCCAACTGGTCCCGTCCTCTCCCCTTATCCTCTGCCATTTCCCAAGGCCTATATGGGGAGCCCACAGGTCAACACTGCGGTTGCTCTGTCTTCAGTGCGACTTCAGTTACACCCAGCATCTTAGTTCCTTTCCCGCTTTCCTGCCTCCCTGGTGGTTCCTGAAAAGCCACATACCTGGCAGTTCCTGAGGATGTGCCCCCACCCTTCTTATCTCTTACATGTGGTAATCAGGTTAAAATAGGCTGCAGTCACTCTGTCATAAGGATGTTGTACTTAATAAATTACTTGTTTAGCTTAAAGGACATAGGGAGCCTAAAACTACCATTAAGGTACTAAAGGAGTCATGTGAACTATTATTAAAAGCTGTGGTAGTCACATGAATACAACATGTTTCTGGAGTCCTGCCTGAATTGATACTTTAAGTGGGTTTCTTCATGTTCTTCAAGTCAAATGACTGCAGGATTTGGTTCTATATTTGTTAGATTAGGACATGCAAAAGGAAATTCAGTACTATGGAGGGAATTATCTGAGAATGTGCAGAAATAGCCCCATGTCTTTTATTGCAAATGGTGTAGTACAGAGTTATACTTTAGAAGAATTACTTCTAACAGCACTAATTCATTCCAAGGATGTCCTGGTTTTGCACTTGTGTGAATGAGAGCTGTCAATAAAAGATTTTCTTTGAAAAAGTCATGAATGCTTACCTTTTCCTAAATAATCTTCTAAATGTTTAACCAAATTCTACATGCACTTTGTAGAACATGGGATGCCTTGTTTATATTGTACAAAATAGAGAAGCCAAGGGAACACTGACTATCAGTCAAGGTTTCAGATTTCAATACATTCTGGTGAGTTCAGAAGCTTTATTGTTTGTGGGATTGCTTAGTAACCTTTCTATGCAGTACAAAATAGAGACACATTAATGTTTTCAATAGAGCCACACATATGCAATTTGTAGCATCCTCTGGGAATGATTTTGGTACCATCTGATTATTTCTGGCATCACAGTATTATGCTGGTTATATTCCCTGTCTCACTAGCATGGAATTGCAAAACATGTAGCTGAAGAGATAGCATTTTCAAACCTAAAACCATGAGTTTGTTAGAAGATTAAACAGACTGTAATCCACCAGGTGCTCAGAATCTTTCCATATAGCTGCTTACTGTCCACATCACCTCTCTCAGATCTTGTAATCTAGCTCAGGCTGTTCCCACGCAACATAAAAGAAGGAAATGAAAATCAATTATTTTGGCAGAGTGATTAATAGCCAAGACTGATTGCTAGACCCTTACTGAGTATATATTTTAAAACCCTGAATAGTTGTCTGAAGGTACTTCTTAGAAAGATTTTTCTTTTTGAGTTCCTGCTATATTTATTCCAAGAAATAAAGTACTGGAAATATCTACTTTCTGGAGGCAATACTTTCAAAGTAGACCTTTGTACACATTTTATGAAGAGACAACTATCCGCCTTCTGCATATGTATTTTAGTATTTTATGATGAGAGAACTTCTTGTGTCTTCTTTTTTTTTTTGATTATTATTATTCTATTCTTCTATTTTAAACATAAAAGCACAGTCAGAACTCCCTAGTTTTCAGTCCACATATACAGTTCCCTCATGGTATTCATTGCATTCACGTGCAAATAACATGTCTTTGATTTCTTCATGAGTAAAATTACAATAAGTCTAGTTCAGACATTTTGAGGATTCTTTAGCTTTTTGAGTACATTACTAATACGCCTTGCAAGCCTGACACTTTTGCTAACCATTGCATAAAAGACAAATTTAATATATTTCAAGACACAGTCTGCACAAAAGAACAGGGCTATTGAACAGTCAGTGGGAAATGGCACAACTACAAAACTACAGAATTAAAGATAATGGGACTAGAAAAGACTAAAGACAGTTGTCTCCTTGCCCTGGGGCAGGATCAATCAGACTTCAAACATCCCCAATAGTCAATTGTCTAACCTGTTTTTAAAAAGGAACTAAAAGCCACTGAGGCAATTTCTTACAGTGTTAACAATCTTTACAATCCTGAGATTGCTTCTGGTTTTCTTTTTTTTTTTTCTCCTTTTCTCTTCTTCCAATGTCAAAACTAAGTCTCTGTTACTATAATGCATTTTTTTACTGACATCTCATCCTATTGCTAGCATATAGGACAACCATATCATTGTGCATCAACCTTTTATCTATTTGGAGCATGTTACTATGTGTTTTCTCAGAGTCTCTTTTTGTCTTTAACTTCTTTAAGGTCCTTCTGTGAAGGCTGAGGGTTTCTGAGACCCCTTTCATTCCCATACTGCATGATACTCATTGATCGCTCATACATTGCTGAACTTGTACATATCTTTTTCTGGAATGTAGGATCAAAAGCTGAATACATTGATCCAGTTTAGGCCCTGCTGGGGCGCAGTACAGAAATAATGAAGCCAATTAATGTCATATTGCAAACTGCGCTTTCAAAGTAATGCTGAGTTACTTAATTCATGACAATGACCCACACAGGTTAGGGCTTTTAAAATGAAAAACTGTTCTATCACTTTAATGAACAGAGAGATTATAGAGAGATTAAGATTAGACCTTTTTTTTTAATGAGATACTCATCTTTTTTGAGGAGTCAAGGATCTCCTGTATAAGAAACATTTTCTTTTGTATTTGCTCTTTGCTAAGTTTACTGGGTCCTGAGAGTGATTTTCATTGGAAGTCCAACAGTAAAATACTAACAATAATACTCACAGATTTCATGTGTAAGAACTTGAATATAATTTATATTTGACATTTGCTGTTAGGATCTGATAAAAATAAAGTTAGATTTTGATAACAAAGAGAAGAATCTAGAAGAATACATTCTAAGACCCTAAGCCTCAAGCGGATTTCATCATTTTGATATAACTTTTTAAAGATTGTTAATCCTTGTCTAGATTTTAGAAAAATACTATATCAATTCATTTTTTTTCTACAGAAATATAAATCTGTACCTGATCAGTAAAAGTGAATATCACTAAAGACACTTACTTCCTCTATATAGAAATATATATACAACATCTTACTGTATACCTGTGTAAGATAGTTATAGATAGCAGAATAAAGGAATAGAAAAATATATAGAAAATACACAAGGAGGGAGTGAAAAATATAAAAACAAAAGGAAAGGAGGATGTGTAAGAATATACAAGTAGCATCAGTTTTATTTGTGTAACTGATTATTTTGAACAAACAGGGAAGTGAAGAAGTGAAGTCCACTGATGATGAAACATAGTAAGGAAGTGATGTTGTTTATATAGTTTCAGCGTAGTTTCAGTAGAGTTATATAGTTTCAGCAAAGACAACTCTAAACGTAAATCAAAAATTCCTGATATGGAAATAATTGATGATATATAATCTAAGAGCTAAGCCAAAGTCCTGCTCTCACTTAAACCAATGAGAACACTATCATTGATTTCTAAGTAAGAAAAATTGGCTCTTGCATTTGAAAATGAAATCAATTTTAAGCCTTTTTATATTAGTTCAAATATAGAATTTAGCCACCTAAACACTGGTGTTCATTTATCTTCAAATTGAATATATGCTTCTGAAGATAGTCGTTAAGATAGTCTTTTTAAATCACTTAGGCCTTTTGATGTGACTATGGTGTAGTTTTCAGGATTGTTTCCCAAGTATAACATGGCCTGGCAGCTTCTCAACACTGCTTTGAAGCAAACTCCAGGATTATAATGTCCTTTTATTCATGCACTTTTCATAGGGAAAAAAGGTATAACTGCACATCTTGTATGGCTGCTATGGGTCACTTTAACCTAGTGCCCGTCTACATGCCAGAAGGACTATGCCTCAATTTCATTGTGGCATATAATAGCAGCTGAGTATTGACTGGTTCTTTTCCTGTAGTGAGATTTTAGCTGTATAAAATCCTAGTGAATGCATAATTTACAGTTGTTTAGAGGGGTTTGTGTAAGTACCATTTACTCATCAGAAAAAAATACAAGTAAAATGAATCTTTTTTTTTTCTTTTTTTTTTGAGATTTCAGTCACATAAAGTAATTTGCAAGACATGTCTCTACATGACATAGCAATATATTCTTATTGTAGCTTTTAGCTCCTTTTAAGATCTATCTTTCCTATAGACAAAGATCAGAACAGGGTACTGATTTTGTTTGTGGGAAAAAAAAGTCATTCTTTCATTCACAAGTGAAGCAATGCATATAGTACTTTGATACATTTCTTTCCATCCGTCCCCCTTTAGGTATCGGTCATCCTTGGACTTTTCTCCTTGCCTTGATGCATTTCTAATCTCCAAAGATAAAGATGCTAAACCATGCTCATAAGTCATCTGTGGCATCGTGGGCAGAAGTTGACAGAGTTATGTAAGAAATGAACTTGTGCTGTCATGAAGCTTTCACTAAAATATACACTTTTTAATTAAAAAAAAAAAATCTCCATAACAGGATCAGTTTCAGAAGAGATTTGCTTAGAAGAATGGCAAAGTTGTGTATGCTGAGAATTCTTTGCACTTCCACTTACCATATTTTTCCTACTCAGAGACAGATTTGATCAGAAGTATTTATCATGCCTTAGGAAACTACAGAATGATTTTATCCAGAATGGCTGCTGCATAAAAAGCAAATTATCTTACAGTTCTTAACACTATGGGCTATATATCATTTAGAATAATGCACAGTAAAATGAAAAATAATGGTTCAGGTCAGGTCCCACTGAAGATAATGGCAAAACTTGCATTAAATTTAGGAAGAGTGAGATCTGATTGTTTGAACAAACAGAAAAAGTCACATACACTAGCTCACTCCTTGACAGAATCTAATTCCTCTGTGTTCATTTGTTGTCAGAGGTAGATTGTTTTAGGCCCCAATTCAAGAAATAAATAGGCAACCTTCATCACTAAAGCACTTGGAAATGTACTTCTAATGCATTCTAGAGCAGAGATAGATTACTGGATCAGCATTATGAAAATAAACAGTCAGATTTTTTCTCATTACAAATGCACACAATTTAAAGTTGGAAAATACAAGATCAAATCTAACTCTATGTCTTTGCAGATTTATGATTTAAGATCATAAACAAAGGAGGAACATGATTAATCAATAAGGATAAACGTTTTGTCAAGAGTAAAATTACATACATAATTTATTTTCATTGAAAAGAACAGCAATTTGCAAATTACAGAAACAAGATGGAAGGACTGATTAAAAGGATTACAAAAAAGCTACAAAGTGATGGTAATGTGTTTCATTCTAACATGCAAATGGAAAGAAATATTGCTGGAAGACAGCTGTAATAATAAAAAAAAAGCAGTATGTTTTTCTATTTGTTGCTTTATCAACCAACACAACTTTTTTTTTTAATTGTTAAATTGTTTACCACACACAAATTTCTTTTTACCTAGAACCTTTGATTTGACTGATTACAGTTACAGTGTATTAAGGACTTTATCTAAGAAAAGATATATTATTTCCAAATATGTAAATCGTCCAGTCTATTAGCTGCAAAACTATAACCACTATTGGGCAAAAAGATTGCCCAATATTAAAAAACAAAAAAAAGTTACTGTGTGCAGCATTTTCATATATTAGTTAACGGTCACTTTATTTTAGATTTCCTTAATTTCTTGAGTTTCTTTTTTTTTTTGATTGTTTACAAAATTTTTAACCAGTATAGAGGAAAGTGTTTGTTTCTGTTACAATCTCATCATCTTATTAATAAGACAGAGCACTGTCTTTTTTAATTTCCACTTTGGAGTGGCTCACTTTTCTGAACAGGAGAATATAGTTCTGAGTGTAATTCTTCTCTGCATGGCGTAGGGGACTTGTTTTGAACATCATGTATCATCAGTACCAAAGTCTGCCACTCAGGGATCTTCAATCCCTATTTCTGAAATACGGAGCTAATTTTTTATGAAATGGAGATGGAGGTGATTCGTTAGTTCTAAAACTCTAAGTTATTACATAATTATTAGTAATGGTCCCATAAATATTACATACAATTCAATAAATATATGAAATATCTATAATGAAAATAATAAAAACCAGCTTTGAAAGCATGGAGTAGAAATAAAAATTCAAACAAGCCTTTTGAAATGTTATGTATTAATATGATTCAGTCTGTTACCTCTATTCATGTGGAGCAGTAGCTCATTCCAATAGGAGTTCGATTAATACTGGTGTTCCAGATAAGGTTTGTATGAGGTTTATTAAAACTTTAACATAATAACACATTATTCTTCTGTTCATTCAGGCAACATGGAAAAATATGTTTCACCACCACATTTAAACATACTTGTTTTGTAGTGTAAACCAGGCCTAAAGAGACGTTAAGCAAATTAGGATATAATAAATTTAGAGGCATGTAGAGTAATTCCTCTGTGACAAGAGGATCACAAGTGTTATACAAGGTTTATGAGTCTTACTGACCTGAGGGCTTGTAAGGACCATACAGAACATAAAAGTAACTTCAGGTATGTACCATCTTTGAAACAGTATCAGTGTGGATTTTTTTTTCATTATGTTATAAGGAAATCTACTTTAACGGCAAAATTACACATTTTGAAGGGGAAATGGACTGTATGATTGAGTAGGTTCTTTTCCTTTTCTAAAGTCTAAGTTTATATGATCCTGTTAGAGATGGAAAAAGATTCATCTTTGTTTTAAGGTGTTGCATATTTCAAGAAACTACTTCCAATATTAATGATTTATTTAATATTAATGTAGGCACTAGAATGCTAAATTTCAGTATCCATATTGTAAACGTGCCATTCTGGTCGTAATAAATTCATCTCTCTCTCTAACCATTGTTGGTTGTAAAAATGAGATGAGACTGGTGTCCTTCTCAAAGCATTTATGCTAATAAAATTCATCAATATACCTGATTAAGTCTTTCACTGACACTATACAGCCAGTAGCCTATTTATGTGGCCAATTTCTGATTTGACATTCAGCCTCCAAAATAAATTAAATAAAGAGACGGAAGGCCAGTGTGTAACACAAACCTGTTTGCTCTCCTTTTCCAGAAAGAAAAATACACACAGATAGAAGAAATTGCTGCAAAGAATGTCCTGTCAAATAATACACAATACTAGCGTACAGAACTTGTGTAACAAGTAAACTTACAGTTCAAAGCTGTTGAATATATAAGACAATCCTAGTTTATTCAAAGGTGTGAGCATCTTGCAAATTAAGATTATGCAGTTTAACAGATTTATTTTTCAGGAAAAACAATGTAAATTTTTCATTTTATTTTTTTTTCTCACCTATAATAACATTATGCAGTCTCTAAAGCATGCAGAGTACAGTTTTATTTTCAGAGAGAAATTCAGAGAATCCTCAATATAATCATTACAATAGGAAAAAGACACTTTCAAAGGCATTGTTCCAGTGTGGCCAGCAAGATTTAGGCCGTATGAAATGAACCATAGTTCTAGCCCATACAGGCTGTGGAATCTGCACAGCATTCTCAGCAGACCCAGTACCCATCTGCTTTAAAAGTTGGATCCTTTGCATAGACTTTTTTTTTCCCTCTCTTATTTTCTAGTTTCTTGAATCTTATTAATGAATCCCATGGTATTTATTAAAGTTTGCTTGCTTTGTAAATAAAGCTGTTCCTGAAAGGTGGATTTGGAAGAAAGTAATCTGGTTTTCAATGGGATTTCCAGTGTATATCTTGGTACTTGAGTGCAAAGATGAGTCTTCATCTTGAAAAGAGCTGTGCATGAGATTGATTCTGTATTAGGTAAGTAGCTCCATTGTCTTGATGGGACTATTCTGTGCAGTGAATGTGCATGGAAATCTTTGCCAGATTAATGCCCATATTAGGAGAGCCATGAAACACCTTATAGGAGAAGCCTATCAAATGCACACATATGAAAGCTGAGAAAAAAATATATTATTTAATATATCTTTTCTAATGTTCCCTAGTTTCACTAAATTTAGATAATTCTTGAAACAGGACTAATTAAAATAATTTCCCTATCAAAACAGACTTTTCCAGTCTTTGGATATTTTCCAACAGACTCATGAAAAGCAGATATCTCTTGGCTATCTCTATTCTTATTAATTTGGGTCGTGGTTAAGAGTTACTGTGTGACACTTCATAAATTGAATATGATTTTTGTAATATGCTATTTTTTCATTGGGTCCAAAAGATTCATTACAGATTGTAGGGTTTAGTCATCACTTATTATTATTATTTATTCAGTTTCTGTTGCACCAGGGTACAAGAGGAATTGTAGTAGTACAACTGGGTAGTAACATGAAGACAGGGAAGGCTTCTCTTGGACATCCAGCAGCCACTAGACCATCACAAGTTTTCTGCCCATACGACTGGTCTCCACCCACTCAAAGGACCTACTGAGAGGCATAACTCCAAGTTATTTTCTTCTTTCCAGTAAAACTTAGCAACAGAAGTCAGGAGCTGCAGATGGAGATGAGACACATGAAAGTGATTAAGAAGACCCTGGTTATTGCTGACAAATTGATGGAACCGCTTCTGTTTGTCTCCAGGAAGCTGCAGGTCTCTGGGGGGTTCTCTTTGGCCTATTTTGCCTCTTGCTGATATGCCACCATGTGGTGCAGACAGGCCACCCGTTCTGCTTTTTGCTCAACGCATTTCATGTTCCCCATACTGGTGGCGCTTCACAGCCGTTACCTCCACAGCTTGACGAGCACTGCCAGGCTGCAGGAGACGACTGCTCTGCAGGCTGCACTGCCACGGCAGCCCCCAGACACCCGTACTATCTGCCGGTTTAGAGATGCTTACGAAACGGACGTAGACTGGCTAGCCCAGTTTCCACTGGCTTGCTTGAGGACTGGAAGAGGACTACCATCTTTTTTTTTATCTGATTGGCGTGATTAGCCAACTCCTTAGAGCAATTCTTTGGCTAGTGACTCTGCTTTTTTGTAGAAGGCGGAATAAGAAATGAATTAAAATCTATTGTGGTTTTACTGTAAGTCCTGTATATTTATTTTTCTCCATAGGGAGAGCGAAACTTAGATTTAAAAAAAAAAAAGAGAGAAAAAAAATAGCTAGAGGACTGTTTCAAAGCCCTGACGTTCAGCAGGAGGAAATGCCTGTGTGTGAAGCAGGAACAGAAACAGCAGGTGTGCTGCAGGTGAGGACGCCTACCCGCCTCAGGCAGGCAAAGGATCCCTACCGAGAAGGGAAACTGAAGCCAACAAGGAAACGATCAGAAATATTCAAGCTGTCCACGTCGGAGGCGGCTTAGTTAATCATTACCGAGACGGACTGTACAGAAGTTCATGGTTGATCACACCGCAGAAACCTGCTTGGGGCAGGAAAACACCCATCACAAGCAGTAAGAAATGAGAAGACTCCCGGATCAGGTTTTCTGATTTTTTTTTTTTTTTCTGTGGGAGAAAAGGATCCGTGATCTTCTGTTCCAAGACCTCGGGCCAAACACAGCTCTTTTGTTGCTTTCCTGTCCAGAAGAGGAAGTGAGAAATTCCCTGCACATGTGCTGTAGTGCCCGAACACTCAGGTTTCACTCTTGAATCAGGAGCTGCCGGTAATGAGCTCCCCGTGGGGCTTAGGGAGAAGGTTCAGCCGGGAGAGGAGTTGTTTCATTTTGTGCCAAAGGAAGAGGGGAGGAAGAAATCTTACGAAGAACTAAAATGTTGATGGAGCAAAAAATTGCCTAAGGATATTGCAACTGGGAAAAGTGCACAGAAAGAAGAAATAGAGGAAGGCACCAAGAAACAGAGCAACAGGATGGGAAACTTCTGTCGGAAGCACTGCGTCTGCTTGACACCCTATGTGCCTTGCATATTCTCAGGGGTAGAAGATGAGCAGGTTGAGAAGGTCGGCCAGGTCTTCACCAACTTTGCTGTGGTAGGAGATGACTTCCAGACAGTGCAGAAAGATAGAGACAATAAGATAAAAGAGAAACCTTTGCCTCCGCTGCCCGAGCAGCATCTGGTGAATGTTTGCAGATTTGTTGCACTTTTCGACTACGAGGCTCGCACTGATGAGGACTTGAGTTTCCAGGCTGGGGATAAGCTTCAAGTGTTGGATGCTTCCCATGAGGGTTGGTGGTATGCTAGGCTCCTCCTGCCAAAGGGGTCGGTCTCTTCGGGCCGCAAGCTCCAGGGCTACATCCCTGCCAACTACATAGCTGTTGACCAGAGCATTGAAGCAGAACCGTAAGTAACCTGGGTAACATGCGGTAGAGCCTCTTCTCCTTTAGTTTAAGCTGCTCTGGAACAGACTGCTGTGGTCTTTTTTATTGCTGAGTAGGACCTTGTCATACTTGGTCTCCTTGCCTTCTACTGGTCCTACCAGTGATAGAGGAAACCAGCATGTAGGAGGAGAAGACAATGTAGTCTCAAAAAAAATCAGTTATAAGAGACAAAGTGTGGAGGTTTTTGTTTGGGTTTAAATTATTTCCTTCTCTGATATGCCCTGGTTGCTTGGTAAAGAAGTATCTGGGGATAACAGGTTGGTCATCACTCTGAGGGCTCATTGTGGTTGTCAGTATTAACAGTAAATGTGTGTCAGATGCTCTTCAGCAAGTGAAAAGAAAAACCCCTGCCCTAAACAGCCTATAGTCTAACAGCTGTGCTGTCCATTAGTTAAGACTTTTAGAAATCTACCTTTATACCCGTGGATTCTTGCTACAAATGAGTGTGTAAAATTTAACTTACTTTACTATGGTTTCCACTGAATCATTTCTTATCTGTAGCTAAGAACAAAGACCAGAACAAAGTTAACTGGAGTAAGCACTGTAAAGGAAAAAAAAAGAGTGAATATAGCAAAGGAGTGCAAATTAGACTTGTTAAAGTTTCACAGAGTTTAATTATGCAGCCCATGTTTGTCTGCTTCTTCAAAGCACATCTGATTGATTGTACCTAACATTCAGAACTGGACCAGAAATCACATGAAACAAATTACTTACCCCACTGCAGAGGGTGAGTAAGGAGTGAGTCAATCTGGCTTGCAGTTACTCGTGTGTGTTGCAATCACGGAAAGCATTTGCTACCAAAGCAGTGACTGCAGCCCTGGAAGCATGTGCCTGCAAAATTGTCAATGGGGAAAGGGACAGCAGATATAGCATTGTTAGTCTTCAGAATTAGTTTTGACTAGAAACGGTGTATATTTCTTAACTCAACATATCCAATGATTTACTGCAAATTTGAGAGGAATGATGTTGCAGCTTTTCCGTTACGGCTCCTTTGGACCAGAAAAGTCACCTCTGATCTGATCCTCCCACTATATTTTCTAGGACTAGGAAAATTGGCCAAGATAGTATTATGCTAGTCCTTTAGCAGCTCTAAGATTTGTGCTTGAGGCATCTTATGGCTCCTGCAACCTGGAGACCTTAATTTCCAGAAACTGATCGCCCCTTTCTATTTCTCTGTTCAGACAGACAACATTTTCAACAGTCATTTTCAGGAGAATTCTTGCAATTGCAGAAATTAATCTGCAGGGAAGGTGGTTTTCTGAACCACTGGGGAAATGGTAGTAGGCTATAATTCAACTCAGTTTGACCTTCGCTCTCTTTCAAGAACCTAGTTTTCTCAACAAGTCATCTAAAATTTCTGCTTGCTGTTAATACTGTGAAAGTAACTTTACTGAGTTATACAACAAATTCTCAGCTTGTAGGATCCCTCTTATTTTTCCAGATCTCCAGCATCAGATATGGAGTTAACTTTGCCAAAGTGCATTACTGTATAATCCCTGATTTTTAATTTTCTTTTTATAGAAAAAAAAAAAATAGTCTTTATATATCTTTCCTCCGTTTTAGCAAAGATTAAGTTTGGGCAGCAGATTTTTGTTTATAGATTTTTAGAATAGTAGAGAAGTGGGAAGCTTTCACAGATCTCAAATTAATTCATTTCTCTAAAGGTTTGATATTCCTTTACTGGAGTACTGAAACTAATCTGGCTAAACATGTAGTCTTTTCTCAAGTACTTGGATTTCTTGCTAGGTTAGTTGGCCTTGTTAACTTTCAACAAAAATAAATATATCAGACTTCCTTGCATCAGGCCACAGAGATATCCTTTCATATAATCATAGCCTAACTTAGGTTGAAAAGAATATCTGAATGTCACTCACACCAGCCCCCCAACTCAAAGTGCAGCCAACATAAAATAAGACCAGTTTGCTTAAGGCTGTGTCAACCTTTTCACTCTCACAGTAAGACTTTTTTTTCCTTATATCCAATCAGAATTTTCTTTGCAACATTTTCTTTGCAACAATTTCCTCTAAAGCTTTACCCTCACCTCTGTTCCACCTTTCAGACACTATATCACTCACAGGGAGGAGGAATTTATGAAATTAACAATTTTCTCTTTATTTTTGAGTTTTATCTTTTAAAATTAGTATTTGTAAGTGAGCTAGGCAAGATGAATAGAGAATAACAGAAGCCTTCCCTCTTTGCATTGGTACTCTCTAAAGTTCTCTCTAAAGTTCAGGCAGGGCCAGTCTTCAAAAAAAAACAACAAAACAAAACAAAACAAAAAAAGAAATTATTTCTCCTGTTATATGCTGTTATATTCTTGCTCACAGCTCAGTGTTAAAATATAAAAATTGCTCATATCAATCTGGCTTGCACAGTGTCAGTTGTAGGGGAAAAAGTTGCCTTTGTTTTTCCTGGATATGATGAGATACCCTCACATGTTCTTGATAGATCATTGTGCACACAGATGTGGAAAGTGTATTTTTTATTGATTTCTTATGTGCTTTCAAATAACCTCAGATTTATGTAATAAGGTCAGCAAGTGGACCTCTCTTGAAGCAAGATGTTTTTCCAAAATGCAGCCACCATTAACATTTTGGCTCTTTGATTCATGGTATCAGTCTTAGAAAGCTTGGGAAGAAAGCCAAACTGTATGATTTGCAATCTTCTTTAGTAGCTGACTTTAGCATGATTTTGTGTGTATATAGATATAGATACATAGTTTGTGTGTGCATATATATAGTTTATATATAAACTGTGTGTGTGTATATATAAACTACATATGAATACGTGTATATATATGTATACACACATATAAACTATATCAATATCAACTTTTGAAAGGATTGAAATTCATATGCATTCATATGCATGCATCTAAAGGAACAGAGGACATGAAATATTTTGTAAGTCATGGGAATGACTCAAGGCTCAGTATGGAAGTTTAGCCAACATAGTCTTGAAAGGTGCAATCAAAACCATCAAAGTTCTTTTGCTAAACATTTGATTGCCTTGCAGCCCTCATGATTATAAAAGAAAAATTTTAGCTGGTACTTTTTATCAACATCTTGTCACGATCTGTATTGTAGACCCAATTAGAGATTGGTAAGTCCATGCTGCTCTGTGTTTGCCTTCTCAATAGAAGATATTACTAGATAATGGCATCTTCTGGCCAAATGCCTCAGCAGCCAATTTTGTCTCTCTCTGAAGTATCTGTCAATTTTTTCAGAGAGAAAGGCTTTTGAACTTTTCTTCAGTAAGAAAAGTTCTTTAGCAAGAAACTTTGCTATCTTGTCTCCATTTAGTTTTTTGCTCTTGCAAGTTACCTTGCTTTCACTTCATCCAGTATGACTGAGGTAGTGCTGGCAAGACAGAACAGTAAGTGGATGAAAGGGAAGAAAGGATCTTTAATAGCTCCACTTTGGGGGGGGGAGGGAGGGAGAGTCTTATAATAACAAAGGAAATTTTCATGCATTTTCTCTATCAGAATATTAAAGCAAAACTGATAAAAATGAGATTTCTTAACTATGTTTCTTTCCTCGGACTATTTCCGCCAATTATTGAGAGAAATTTTATGTAGAGATGTACATATTGTAGATCACTACTATCTTCATTTATAACAAGCTTATGTCAAAAGCCAAACCCCTACTATCTGTGCATGGAATGTCATTTAAAAAGAACGTTTCTTTAAAAAGAAATCCCTTCTAATGTGAACAATCCCTTCTAATGTGAGCAACTCCAGTGAAATCAGGTTCACTCTATATTAATTGGGGAAGAGTAGAAAGGATAACTCAGTGATTTGGATTCTGCCTGCCACTGTTCTGTTGCTGTCTAAATGTGTAAGGTTAACTGCATAATACTTAAGATTAAATATATCCAAGAAATGCCCAGCTTCTACCACAAAGGGTATTTTAGACAGACTCAGGAAACAAGGCCCTTCATTTTTATATTTACTAGTAAAGTGTCTTCCCTTAGCTAATCTCTTGTAGCACCTGCAGTACTCTTTATTTTAACAACATCCTGCACAGTGGAGGTTGTACCCGGTGTCTTCAGGACAGGTGTGTTCTGGCTGTACCTGCACTAGCTGGGGCAAGGAAGCCAGTGAGCGTCAGCCAAAAAGCATTGGTTGGGGAAACCACAGCTGCAGGTGATGTGCTTGCACAGGCTACTTTCTCCTCAGGAAGAACTGAATTCATAACTACATAAATATATTTTTACTTTTCCCAGTCCGCATGAAAACTGAGGGTGACCGATGCTAATGATGGATTAGTTTCTATAAGAGCACTTAACACTTCATTTCTGTGTACGTCATAGCTAGTAGTCAAAATCACAGTCCAGGAAGAAATTTTTCATATCCAACTAAATTTCATATCATAGAACCATAGAATCATTATAGTTGGAAAAGACCTTCAAAATCAACATCATGACGGCTAAACCATGCACCTAAGGCCCTCATGTTTCTTAAACACTGCCAGAGAGGGTGACTCCACTACTTCCCTGGGCAGGCTGTTCCAATGCTTGACTACTCTTTCCACGTAGAAGTTCTTCCTAATGTATAACCTGAAACTCCCCTGGCACAACTTGAGGCCATTTCCTCTTGTTCTATCTGTAGTTATTCTGGAGAAGGGATCAATCCCCGCCTCACTACCACCTCCTTTCAGGTAGTTGTAGAGAGCAGTAAGGCCTCCCCTGAGTCTCCTCTTCTTAGACTAAATAATGCCAGCTCCCTTAGCTGTTCCTCGTAAGGTCCATGCTCCAGCCCCTTCACCAGCTTTGTTTCTTTTTCGCTGGACTCACTCCAGTATCAACATGTCCTTCTTGTAGTAAGGGGCCCAGCTGAGGTTACAACTGCCACATCTGATGGCTTGTCAATGCCCCCACTTCTGGATTTAAAAACATGTCATTTGGTAAAAGGGAAAATTAAAACACAGCTGGAGATACAGTCACATATTTTAAGTTGAATTTCCAGCAAAAGATGATCATAAAGAGCAATCTGATTAGCATCAAAATCTAAATTAAAATACCTACATTTCCTTGGCAAGAAATGTGCCCTTACTTTCTCTATGGTCTTTCTGTGTCTCCTGTTTTTCTGCACTATAAATAGAAACCATAGTAACAGACTCACCTGCCCTTCTTTCATTACTGCTGTTGTTTTAACTAAACAAGAAAGCGACATAGTGCAAATTGTTATAGACAACAAATACAGCCCAGCTGTACATTTTAATGAAAAAAATGGAGGAAAAATATTCTTTTGGAGTGACATGAATTCTGTTGTTTAGAGGAAGGGTAGAGAATACTTATCGGGGCTCTTTCTCACAATCCCGATGGACCTGTTGGTTATTTAGAGAAAGTTAACTGCATAGGGCTTGTTCATCCTGGTGTATTACCAATGCAAGAGTGCTGTGCTGAGAAGTAAATCCACACAAATTCCTAGTGCATTAGATCAAAGAAAATCACTGCAATTACTTTTAACTATTGCCAGTTTCAGAAACATGCCTTATTTCAAAGAGATTCCTTATGTAGGTATTTCCCAGCTGGTGGAAACTGAGGCCCAGATCTAATCAAGGAAACCTCACCAGTCAATTCCACAATGAGCTTTTTATGCACCTCTTGGAAAGGAGAAGAGACTTCTAAGCTATTTTTGTCAATACCTCTAATTCCTTCACCTTCTCTGATCTGAGCCCACTTTAACTATTATTTCATACGTTGAATGAATCTGAGTTCGTTTATGTGAACCATAAAGTGTCCACTGTACTGACTTATTCCAGACTTTCTGCAAATTCAGGCTTATGAATTTTCTTTGGTTCATGCGAGTCATTTTTCAAGGTGCTATTTAGAGCCACAAGAGCTAGGGGCTTTTTTTAAAATGAAAGTTTAGATTCTGCAGCACACACTAGAAATCTGAATCCATTGCGGTTTGACTGAATTCCCTTCCTCACTCCCGCTCTGGCAATTTATTTCTATATTACAGTACAAACTCCTGAGGACACTATCAGAAACAGGAGCAAAGTAACCCTTGTACCAAAATGAACTTTTAAAAGCTGCTTGGATCTAACGTGATTCCTTTGTATTTCTCAGACTATTGGAACCTTTTATGTTAGGTATCAAAATGACTCTTAAGTATTTGTAGAAAAGGATTCTGTGTCATTGCAATATCTATTTATTGTAAATCCCTGAGATGGCTGCATATAAACTGTATATAAAGTTTGAAATCTTTTATTTCAATGAATATACTTTTATGTATGGATTTTAATGCACATGCATATAAACTCATAGAAAGTCTGAAGGACCGATACTTTTAGGACCATGCAAAAAAGCTCTGTGACAAGGTGTATTTTGCAAAGCTGTAAGATAATGCTTTTAGTGTGTTTTCACTTTACGTACTTGGCATCTGCAGTACCCAAAGTTTGGAACCACTATGCATGTTCCAGAAAGGATTGTCTTTCTGTAACTGAAATGATTGAAGAGTAGAAAAAGAGCCTGAATTTAATCTCTTAATATATTAGCCTCATCTGAACATTCCAGTAAAGTCTTTAAGCACATCTCAAACTCACTTTTGCCTCTGTTCATTTCTTAAATGTGTAAAGATACACTGATGAAACTCAAAAGATGTTATACAGAGCTCTGCAAAATATCAGATTTTGTCAAGTGCCAGTGGTGTTTACACATCCATGTGTATAACCATTCCCAGAAAATGGGCATCTCTGCTCAGCGAAGTGTACAGTTCATGCAAACTTGTCTAATTTATGTCACCTATTTTTTAACACTGTACTTTTAAAAATATTTCTAAACACAGTTTATTCAAACTTTGGAAAATGAACAAAAGCCTTACTACATCATCTACAGTTGAAATTAGCATATATATTACATACTATAAGATCATATATTAGTCTCCATTACTATGTTATGAAAGCTATGGTGTCAATGAACCATGTGAAGACAAGAAGCCATATACTCAAAAACTGCTGATTGTTTTTCTTATGGTACTTTGAAACCCAGGTGACCTTAAAGTGCCTCTTAGAGAAAGAAAGACATATTCTGATCAGAAAAACTTAGTTCTGTTTGATTTTTCCTTAGCCTCTATAGGAATAGTGTTGTGTGTGTTGGCCTAGATTAGCCTGTTTTGAGCAATGGCATTGGTAAAAATGTATGCCAGATACTGTATAATAGTTACTATCATCTCAGTAGTTGCCTTTGATGGCTGTATGGCACAATACAGACTTGTGCAGAGCTCAGTGATCTCTGAACAAATTTAGCAGAAAAAACAGTAACGGATAGTTCAGCCAGGGTAAGAAGTCCTAACGCTGTGCCGATTTTGGACAAACTAGGTCAAGTACCCCTGTGAAGAATTATTTTGTAACATATAAAAGCACTGTTGGTTATAAAAGAGTTTGGGGCACTTTTGTTTAGGAAGATACCTATACCAGAAAGATTAAGTCATAAAAATATAAGAAAAAATCGTTCTAGGTCAAATCAATGGCCTCTATAGCCCAGATATTGTTTCAGAAATGATTTTATGAAAGTGCACAAGTCCATCTATTCCCTTTGCACTTCATCAGAGGCTGCAATTGTTTTATTACGTGTGTTAGAGAATACATCATTCCTGTTGTTAACCTATTAACCTATTGTTAAATCTATTTAGCATAAGTGTAGGTGTTGAAATTGCTCAATTGTTTTAGAAAACCAAGCTATAAGTATGCACATGTGTATATATATACATATACATAGATACATATATGTGCACACACTTGTATATATGTATGCGTGTGTGTGTATATACATATATATATATATATATGCACACATATATATGGAAACAACAACAACAATAAAATACAGTGAACCAACCAAAACACCTTCTTGTGGAAGTTCTAAATTTCCATAAAATTGTTTTTTTTTTTGAATGATGATTATATAATCTGTACTCAGAATAAACAGGCACAAAAAGGAATAGTAGCACTTTACAGACCCATGAGAAATTCACCTGCCTGTTCATTTTACAGACTGCACCTTTCTTCCCTAATCTACCTTAATATATGAGTTAATCGGTGTTGCAGAGGTGTCAATTATTTCTTTGTGAGATATGTAGTAGTCAGTTGATTTTGGCTTCTACTGGAAAAGCAAAGATAAGACCTGAATATATCCTGTTATTATTTTATAGACATCATGTAGATGCCTTTTGCAAACATTACTAGTAATGAGGCAGTCTTCTAATAGCCCAGTTTAGGCAAAAAAAACTATCTGTGCTTTAACTTTAAAACAGAGTAGTAGAAAAAGTATTATTAATGATAATTTAAGAGTTTCCTGAATAAAATATTCTAATCCTCTTCAGATCATGCAAACAAAATAAATATAGCAAATAAAGAATATAATTTAGTGTATTTAAAAAAAGACAAAATATTATTGCTTACTTACTACTATATGTACTCCTATTATTGCATGCTTGCTATACTATATATAACAGGAAAAAACAGTTCTCAGTAATTATTTAAGAGCACTATATGGAACACGTATTGAGGGGCCTTCTTGCATTAAAACCTAAGAAATAGTAATTAAACAACTGCTTAATTAAGAAGTGTATTTTTTACAGGAGTTTTTTTAAGAAATGTTAGTATTCAAGTTTTACTCTAATAACTGTTTAAAAATAAACATAAAAACATAAAAATTACAAAACCAAAACAAAACAAAAAGTGTTTTTAGCTCTCCAGACATGCTTAGAATTTGTCTGGAAATTGGAAGTTTTCAAAATAAAACTCAATCTGTTAGAAAAATAAAGTTCAGGAAGAAGTACATAGTGTTTATCCATGCCGATACACTAATCCTAATCAATGAAAAATGAATAAACAGAGTAATGAGTTAAATATCAAGGGAAGGTTCCAAAAAAGATTGCACTAATTGACTTATTCATTACTCCCGTGCAGACTACTCAGTCACTTAGATATTTCTGATATTTTAGATTTGCCTGCAGTAGTGTTGGTAAGCACTTTCCTTTAGTTTTCTCTCACTAATGCAGCTATCTTGTTAGCTTCTGATACACAATATTTTTCTTGTTTGAAGTGCAAGCGATTTTGTAACATAGCTTTTCAAACCTCACTGCAGAAGAAGAGGAAAAGAGAAGACAGAAAAATTCGGAATTCATGTTTGGGAATTAATACCATGACTTTCAGAAGTGATGAGAACTCACAGAAGTCAATCCTCCTTTTGAAACTATTGCTCTTTTTAATTAGTAGGAATCTCTTTCACCCCTTTTCCAACAAAAAAAAAGAAAAGATTTGTCTTTAGTTTCACACAGAACCACTGAATCAGTCACTGAATGACTGAGGTTAGAAGTGACTTCTGGAGATCATCCAGCCCAACCCCAAGGATTGTATCTTTGTGGCTTTTGACTACCTCCAAGCAAGGAGACTCCAAAACTTTTCTGGGGAACTTATTCCAGTTCTCTGTTACCCTCACAGTAAAGAAGATTTTTTTCCTGTTTACTGTTCCTGCTTTTGTTGTATGCCTTTCCCAAACTCCTACAGTTTATAATGCTATGATCTTACTGGGTAAACCATGTATGTGTGTCTTGGGCTGATACACGCATGGATTTCACACTGATATGGTGTTGGATGTGGTTTAGCTTTACTTCTAGAAGTCAAATGTCTTTGGTATGCCATCTTTTCCATCTGGACATCTTTGAAAGGTTGCTGTAAAAACTTCGAGTGTTGTATGGTTAAGAAATTTCACACTGTATGAAAGAACAGTTATGCTCTCTGGCTTGAAAACCTTGGGTTTTTGAACTGCTCAGTTTCTTTCTGATACCCGTGGAGACTGAGTGAGTGCCTGATTATTCTCTACTGATAGAAGAGCAGAGTAGGTGTGAAGACTGCTGGCGCTAGGCGAAGGAAACAGATGTGTGTGTGTACAAGAGAGAGCTTCCACAGAAATGGTTGGAAAAATCTGTTTTACTACCGGTGCCCTGCACAACTAAATGTGATTTGTTTCCAAGGGCTTCTGTCTTACCTCTGCACTAAGGTGCATTTGCCTGGGAGAGAAGAAAAGTAATTTCTTAAGAAAATCAACTGAGTGCTTTTGGGAGCGATAATGGCTTAAGTGCATGTATGATTGAACATTTTTCAGTTTCACTTAATGGTACCATGTTAACACCATCAATTGGTGTTACACCATCATGGTACCATGGTGTAACACCATCATGGTACCATCAATTGGTACCATGTTAACATTAAGGCTACCTCCAAGTTTCAACTTTCTTCCTCGGTTGTTATGAATAGCAGAATTATTGCTAGTTTTAAAGTACATTATAATAATATATCAGTACTTTTATTCATGTGTGTGTTAACAAATGTATTCAGACACTAGCACCAATATGAGATTTCACAGGTCTGCCTGTAAGACTCTGTGAAGCAGAAACTGGGCCTGAGGAACACATTTTCACATTTTTAAAAGGACACTATCACGTGGCTATGCCTCATATGAAAAGACCAAAGCAATGCCCATTACGGGCAATGGTAGACTCACTCCAAAGTCACGTTTTAGAAAAAAAATTAAATGTAATGAAGTCCTTATCCTAGCACAAAACTACTACTGGAACAAACTTGGATGCAATAATTGGCTCTTGGTCTTTTAAAGTGGAGAAATATCTGTGACTTATGTAACAAAACACAACAAAAAATATGTGGTATCATTTTCACCTGCCATTTATTTTCTCCTATGGAAGAACTTTAGACTGTATTAAATAACAGAATATGCAGATAACCAGTGTTCTGAAGAATGAATGGAAATATTAAAATTACTTAGTTGTGAATGGACTTCACAGGATGAGACTTCCCTTCAGTAGACCTTCCTCAAATGCCTGAAGCAGGGTCTGGAGAAATCTCTGGGAGTAAAAAAAAAAAAAAAAAAACAGGGCAGGGCAGGGCTGTGGGCATGAGCTAGTCGCTGTATGTTTGAGAAGCTTGACTGGACTCTAACCAGGGACAGAGGTCTCAGCCTTGCTCTTCACCCTTCTGAGTCAGTCTGAATTAAGGAGATGTCTCCTGAGCTTGCCATTGACCTGAGCATGTCACTGAGAAGTGCTAGTCCAGGCCCTGACTCACAAAAAGCACAGGCCAGAACAATAGATTTTTGGTGTATATTGATTCATCTTTCATTCTGCTGCCCAAGGATAATGCCTTTTTAAAAATGCAGCCCCCCCATGTGAAACAAAAACACTGTGTTCCAGGTTGTTCTTCTGTTTGTTCCCTGAGCAAATTCAGTTCCATTTAATTATGTTTGCAGCAAAATATATAGTGAACATTTAACATAATATTACACATAACCCTCTTATAAACAGAATCATATGCAGTTATCACCTATTGAAGTACTGACTAAAAAGGTTTATACCTCCACTATATCACTTTGGACTAACAACCAGCTAATCCTGATACTTATTTTTACAACAAAATAAATGTGTTCTAGACTGTAGCAGGAAGTACCAACCTCTGGTGAGCACTAGATTTTACCACACTCACTCAATGTTTAACATTACCCTACGCAAACAGTCCACACAGTTCATGGACAGTTGAAGTCCCTGAAGCTCTGACAGCACCTTGCTTTAGGGCACAGCTAATGATTTCCAACAAAACCAGCAAAGTAATACAAAACAAAACTGTTTCTTAGACTCAAGCAGTGTCTTTTTCTGGCACAGGAACCAGTCTGCTCCTGCAGTTTGTTCCAGTGGGCTCCTTGAAGCACTTAACTAGTGCAATCAGGGCGCCTGTTTTGGGTCTCAATGAAGAAGACCAGTCGCCTTGGGCGGGCATTTCATTGGTTTATTGTACTTACACTATGGTCATTGGGTGGGCTCAGTTAAGGGAAGCTGATGTTCAGTGAGTCATAAATGGATATGATTTTAAAAAAAGATACTACACCATGTAAATGTGACAAATCCAGTCCTTCCATCTAGAAAACTTTTTCTGGCAATAACATGTATCAATAACTTATTACCCCAAACTATTTAAGGTTCTCCCTAAATTTGGTGATAGGTTCCCATATTTGCAATCCCAAAAGAAATACCTGTATTCTAACGATGCCATGTTCTGCAAATTAGTGGTACATAGGCACCTATGCATGACACTTATACCGGCAAAGTAGTGACCAACCTGTGTTAGACAAATAGATTAAAATTGCTTCATTTTGACTAAAGATCCCCTACATGTATGGATGGATGATTTGTGTCATAATGGTACCAATGATTAATAATAACAACAAAAAATAGTAATATGTCATTGACTGAATAAATTTAGGAAGAGAGGAGCAGAGAAACGGATTCAGAGTAATAGAGAAACAAATGTATCAAATCAAATGTCAAATTCATACTAAATATTTCACATAGCCTAAAACAAAATGTAGGGTATTTTTTGGTTGTATCTTGTTTCCAGATCACTTGATCCTTTCTGAACAAAGCTCAAGGGAAAAAAAAAAAAGGGTTTATTACCTGGATGAAGGCACAGAGTGCTCCCTCAGCAAGTTTGCAGATGATACGAAGCTGGGGGGAGTAGCGGATACTCCAGAGGGCTGTGCTGCCATCCAGAGGGACCTGGACAGACTAGACAAGTGGGCGGTCAAAAACNTCTGCTGAGAAGGACCTGGGCGTCGTGGTGGACGACAGGTTGACCATGAGGCAGCAGTGTGCCCCCGTGGCCAAGAAGGCCAATGGGGTCCTGGGATGCATTAAGAGGAGCGTCTCCAGCAGGTCGAAGGAGGTGACCTTACCCCTCTGCTCAGCCCTGGTGAGGCCACATCTGGAGTACTGTGTCCAGTTCTGGGCCCCCCAGTACAAGAGGGATGTGGAGCTGCTGGAGAGAGTCCAGCGCAGGGCCACAAGGATGATCAGGGGCCTGGAACATCTGCCCTATGAGGAGAGGCTGAGGGAGCTGGGCCTGTTCAGCCTGGAGAAGAGAAGGCTGAGAGGGGATCTAATCTGTGTCTATAAGTGCCTCAAGGGAGGCAATGAGGAGGATGGGGCTGGCCTCTTTTCACTGGTGGTCACTGACAGAACCAGAGGAAATGGCCACAAATTGAAGCATAAAAAGTTCCACGGGAACTTAAGGAAGAACTTCTTGACGGTGAGGGTGACAGAGCACTGGAACAGGCTGCCCAGAGAGGTTGTGGAGTCTCCTTCTCTGGAGATCTTCAAGACCCGCTTGGATGCAGTCCTGTGCCACGTGCTCTAGGTGGCCCTGCGTGTGCAGGGGGCTTGGACTAGATGACCTCTAGAGGTCCCTTCCAACCTTAGGCATTCTATGATTCTATGATTCTATGATTATTTTTTCATGGAAGCAAAAGGCAACTTTAAATTTAAAATTATTCAAATTGAGAACCCTCACAATTAAACTACAATATTTTACTTAGAGATTGTACATAAAAAGTGAATTTTCCTTTTCTTTCTGCCTTTTTTCCCACCTTACTTCCTTGTCTTTTCAACTCCTCTTACATTCTGGCATCTTACAAATAAAATTCCCTGAATTCTACCATAAAATTAGTATTCATGGAAAAATGCTCTAATTTTGTGACAAAAGTATTATCAAAATGGTATCCCAAAATCAAGAACAAAATATGATTTATTATTTTCCAAAAGTATTATTTTCCATATATTTCTTATTGTAATGGTTGTTTAAAGTTATACAAATAAAATATACTGTTAATCTCAAAATACTAATAGTACACGTGGGACCTAAATTATATTGCCTGTACTTTCAAACACAGAAGCAGAGTTCTTCATACTTATATCGTATAAATAGGCCTGCTTTTTGATAGAGCTTTGCTGCTTGCATCATGTAGGACGGAGCTTTTAGTGTTTCAGAACTGTTCATATGTTCTTCTGTTTTCCTTAAGGGAAAGAAAAGTAAACTTATTCCACCCACTTTGACTGTGAAATGAGTCAGAAGCTTTAGGGTCTGCATTTAATGTAGATATTGCTCATTTAGACTTGGAATAAGTTATTTAGCAAGAAGAATCAAAAGACCTGACTCAGATCTTTACGTAAGAGGAACATTCATTGTGATTGGATAAGATTAAATGCGCTGCCCTGTGGAGTCATCTCTGAAAACCTGAATTTCTGGTTTCACTTGGAGCAAGCTAGTTTCAGATTTGGGGAAATAAACAATCAGATTTCTAATCTGGGGAAAATAAGTAATCAATGTGTACAAATTAAATGATTCTCTTTAAAGTATTTCTCAAGTTAGATAATTTCTGCAGTGTACTATGATTTTAGTTGATTTACTTAATGCTATATCTACATATTTTATTAAAGTCTTAATCTGTCTCATTTGTTTCTGAGGGCAATTTTATAAGTAAGATTTAGACCAGTGTATTTAAGTCACCTCTAGCCAACAAATATATGATGATGATAAAGAGCAAAGTATTCTCCAGGCAAATGCAAACATGAGCAGTGGGATTAGATTAAGAAAGGAAAAGGGAGAAGAACGGAAGGCAGCAGCTATGTAAGAAGGGTTTCCTGAGCAGGTTACACCTTGGCTATAACCATTAAGGCTGTTATCAGATAAGTCTTGCCTATTTTTTTTCTCTTGTGAAATGTCTCTTAGTACTGATCTTTCTCTCCCTCCGTCCCCTTGATAATATTCTGCAGTTCTCTCTTCTTGTTCTCTTTGCCCTTTTACTATCTTACTTCTTCCGTCCCATCTGCCATGTCATATACAATTTTTTTATCAATAACTATAAATTCCTTCTTCTTAAATTTTATTCTTGTTCCATTCATCCTTGCACCTCTGACCATAAGCAACCATGAGGGATGGACAGAGCTAAAAAACCCAGGCAAGCCTGTAAAAGAAAGAGAGAAGGAACCTGTCCCCAAAGGAGCAGAAACCTCATCTTGGATTTTCTAGCCTCTGCACAGTGAAAGTTTGCAAGACTTAGCGTCATCTTGGCTCTTTCAGTATGTGGATGCTGTGGCATGACTGCTAAGGCATATGTTTTTGAGCATGCTCAGAAATGGGATTTTTTTGCACATTTTAATAGGCACAATTTAGCTTGACAACAGAATTTTCTATTTTTGCCAGCTCCATCATCAGATTCACTGTATACTATAAAGGGAAAATTGAAACAGGCAGCACTCATCTCCCACGCTTTTCTTCACGCATGCACTCCATCATTTGATAACGCATGTCTGTTTCTTAACTATGCTACATCTGGAGGACTTTGATCTTTGCAGTGGTATTTCCTATTTTCTTGAAATGTCATCCCTTGGGAAATAGTATTCATTAGTCTTACAACCAGGGCATCTTACAATTAAGACAGCGTAATATTTTCTATCGCAAGCGCTTGTTTAGTTGCTTATATTTTTTTTTTCAGGCTTCATCTGATTTGATCTAAATTTTCCAGGGCTGATACCAGGCACAGGCTACCTCCTTCCTTCTGTGAAAACAAAAACTGTGCCTCAAAGTGATATGGGAAAGGCTTTCTGTTTGTACTTGGAGGAAGGGCTTGATATTTGGGAGTTTGCTGTATCGAAGGTGTGTGCTTTTTGTTCTTAGCAGAAAATTCTCTTCAGGCTAACCAAACCTTTGAAAACAGAATTGCGCTTTATACATCGTAATCTAACAGATTTGTTAGAATCCAATGGCTACATTCTCTAGACACTCTAGATATTCTGCTTAGAAAAAGACACAGTCCGGTCTCAACTCACAGATTATTCCTCCAGCTGCTCTCCCTGCAGAACTCTGGGCCTTGGTGATGGAAACCCAGCAAGTGCTAGGGTCCTTCCTCTCCTACCAGGAGGGATGGACGCATGCAGGAGCCCTTAGGAAACATATGTCGTGCTTGTGCACAAATGTTTACCCACGGCAGCAGACTGCAAACCTGGCAGTCTGGTTTTAAGGCTGGCTCAGCAGGGCTCTTTGTCCTGCTCAGATGGCTGTAGTGAAGAGTGGTACACACAAGCCTGTTCAGGTTTTTATGTGCTGAGTAAGGGCAGTGCTTACAGGATGGGCATATGGTTAAAGTAATTAAAGAACACCATGGAGGATCCCTTTGTGTCTCCCTTGCTCTCTATCTCTTCCTCTTTCCATGCATCCATCCCTGTCTTCTGCAAACAATCCCTGAAGTTAGAAGACCTTGCTCTCTGAATAAGCTAAGTTCTATTCATTGCGAAATTTCCTAAAGGCTAGGCACAAAGCAACTCAAACTGTAGAATCAAAATTAGAAGGAAATGTTTATAATATCTTTGTGTCTTTGTCTCTTTCTGCAGCTTCTTTGTAAAAAATATTTTACAAAAGGAGCGCCATGGAAAGAAGTTAATGAGTGTTTATAAAGCTCATACTGTAGTGATGAGCACTCTAACAGAGGCTGCAAGGAAATTAGCCATTCATATAATTTTATAACTTGTCTTGAGAGCAGACACTAAACAATACACAATAAACAAGCTCTATCATCTACACCATGGCAAAACAAAATACAGGATAACTATTCAGTAAACATTCATTTTAACACACTGCAAGGAAGAACTGGATGTGGCTGTGTAATTAAAGATGGTATCACACTGGATTTTCCTGAAAAAAGACTGAGTGGATACTGTAGAAGCAATTTTAATATTGGTATCTCCTAACTCGGAGTTGTTGACTTGGCACCAAAAACTTTCTGTAGATTTTGATATGCTTAAAATATACAATTTATATATTGTAGAAGCTTTTAGCTATTTGATTTAGTGGTTGTATGAGCTTTTTGCATTCCAGAGAAATTGAAATATAATATTTGGTATAAAATATCTGTTATTCTTTATCCTCTTCCAAGTATTATGCTATAATTTCTGTTCCTCTTAGCTCTTTCTTTGTTTAGAACATGTTTATTTATTCTCCTCTTAGCTTAACATCACAAAGTTAACATACTCCAGTTATGCTACTGCAGGGCAAACTAACCTCTTTATCATCAATGCTTTTTCCATAATGGAAATGGGCAGGAATCACAGGAATCACAATTTCTGCAAGATTTATCAGTCTTGTGAGATTTACCTTGCCATTAAATCCCAATAAATCCTGGTTACAAGCACTTATGCAAGATCAGATTGGAGATGCCTACATGCTACAAAGTGCTGATCCAGGATGGGTCAGTGCTCCCCATTTTACCATCTTCAGGGTTTTTGAAAGTCACTTTAATGTGACTGATTACCTGGTGTTTGTTCTGTTGCACTTGTACACTCTTTGAACACATTTGCCATGTAATTTCCACAGTCATTCTTAGTCTTTTCTTCCCCCACTTCCAATTCTATTCTAATTATTACAGTTTCTGTGTTTCCTTCCTGCTGACTCAGGCCCCAGTATCTTTCAGTTCACAACATTCAGACTATGCCACAGACCCCAGCTTTCAGCCATATCTTGCCTCCAATATCCTGCAAGTTCTGTGAAAAAATGAAATCTCCCCCTCCTTCCCCCAGTCAGAACTAACTAAGGCAAATTCAGTCACTTCAGATACAATGTTGTGCAGACAGCTTTGGCTTTGCTATTCAGGCTGTGGTTGGGGTCTTGGTTAAAGCTGATACTGCAACTATGGTTAGTATAAGTTAAAGGATTAGGGGTTTGAGAAAGACCAAGTTTAGCACTCTAGGGTGAGTGGGGCTGGAAATGGTCAGCTACTGGAAGAATTCTCCCCCAAGTTTGTTTTTTTCTTTTTTTTTTTTTTATTACTGGGGCCATGGTCCAATGGCCTCCATGGTTTGAGTCTAGCCTTGTGCTACAGACAGGGTTAATTTTAGGAGAAAGGCAAAATTTTCCATTTTAGTTGAGATCCTCTGTTAAATTTTCAGTCTCTACTCCAAGTAGTGCAAGTGATCAGAAGGGCATATTACATGAATGAGAAGAAAAAGGGTAGAAGGGGAGGGGCCCTAATATACTTTTTTGGGGGGCGGGGGAGAGATCAGAATATTTCTAATTTTTGTTTTCCCGATGGGGCTAATCTTTTCAAAATATGCTGCCAGATACTGGAAGCCCTGCTAATGATATAGCACTGTGGACCTTTGTCTCCATATCTTTCATCACTTTAATGATTTTGTCAGTGGCTATTCAGCATACAATAACTTTGGCCTATGTTGCTCCTCTTCAACTTTTCATATTAAAGTTTCCTCCATATCTTCTGATATAATAATAATTTAAAAAAAATATATAAACGAACAGAAGTTGAACTGAATGCTTTTATTTCAGCAGATCTCATGTAGCATAGAGACAGAATTTAGAGCTGTGTAGATGAGGTATTTGCAATCCTCAGAGAGAGCATTGCATTGTGGAGTCAGAGAGCTTCTGGGCAAAGAAAGTGATGGAACCAGGGAACACTATCATGTTCTGTTGGACCCATGAGTCAGTTTTTGTTCAAACTGAACTAATGAACAGGAAGCAGGGACCAGTACTGGTGAGAGGATCTGTCCTCCGCTGCTTCCCCTAGCAGATACAGTCTCCTAAGAGGTTACCTGTCATACAGCTGGGCTCGGAGATCCATCTTTCATGCATTATCATTTTTGTTTCCCACAGCAATAAATCTTCATTGTTTTTCTTTCCCTAAGATCACTGTCTTCCTTTCTCAAATAATTTGTCCTTCAAGAGCATCCACCAAAACTCAGCTTGAGGAAGGACTATCACTTTTTTTGCTAGAAGGAAAAGACTATAGGATAGGAGTA
This sequence comes from Crypturellus undulatus, assembly GCA_013389825.1. Lineage (NCBI taxonomy): Eukaryota > Metazoa > Chordata > Aves > Tinamiformes > Tinamidae > Crypturellus > Crypturellus undulatus. The sequence goes on from VWPW01013388.1 coordinate 234,852, forward strand.
CAGGTCTCAGGAATGATAGTGACTTACTTAGTCAGGGAACATCATGTAGAAAGGCTGAAGATCTTATGGGTCCACCTACTTGGACCCACCTTGACTTTCAGTAAAGAAATGAACAGGTGGGATCCCTGACTGACTGCAACAAATCCCACCAAAATTATGTTGAGCCTCAACAACAAATAAGAGTTGTGCTTGTTATAGACCTACATGAAGATCATCATCTCATTTATATGGTGGTCAGAACTGACATGGAACTAGCCTGGAATTTTTAATGAAGTTTTTCTGGGAGCTATGAAGGATGGTGGAAATGATTATTTCTAGGGAACTGGCCAAAAACTATCCCCAAAGATCATGTCTGACAGCCTACACTGAAAGGGAAAAAGAATGGAGCGCTGGATGCAATGTTGATTCAGATATCAGATAACATGTTCTGGGGTCTCCCTGTCAGAAGAACACTATTGTTGTGCTCTTGCTAATCAAACATATCCTACTAGAAATGGAAATCTGACATCTAGGCATGAGTTAGTGCCATTAGTGCCATACGTGGTTATCTGTTGATATACATATATGGTGCATGTAATCGTGATCCAAAGCAATCTAGCTCCAGGCTGAAGTCTAGAGTGGAACTGTATATGAATTGCTAATTCAACGTTCTCATGAATTTTCTAGTGCCTGAAACAACTAGAAAGTTCTGGTTAAGTAATTTAAGAATGTAATAGATAGCACTTTCTGTGTTATTTCTGTTTTTTTTTTAATTATTTCTTCTTTTTATTTCTCCAAGTGTTTTGTGGCATTACAAAAATGATGTGACTATCCTGAATGTAAAATTCAGCCTTTTGTGAATTGCATGGGACGTTATTTTGACTACAGAGCAAAAGGAAATGCTTTTGAAAGGAAGCTCTCCTCTTTACTTGTGAAGAAAGGAGATATGAAATGAAACATTCATACACTCCTATTAGAAATTCTAGTCAGACTGAGTATTACTAAAGGAATATTTATACTTCAAAGAGAAAAATATCAGTTCAAATTCTTTAAAATCAGTTTATGGTTTTCAGATATTACTCTCAGAGCTAGGAAATTTAGAAATTTCAGAAAGCTTCTATTTATTTTTTAGGGCTCTTTCGTTTTTGGATAGAAAGTTTAGCTCATGCTCTGTCTTTTCATTTGTTTGATAAAAACTTCAGTAAAGGATTTCAATACATGTTGGTTATCTCAGTTTCTACAGTCTAATTAATGAATTATTATAAGTTTAATTACCATTCTTCCAGAAATTTTACCTCTATAGTCCTTCTCGTCAGATCCCTCTCCTTACCAAATATGTATCAAGACCTGTGCTCATTTTATCCAAATCTTAAAGTCAAGAGATTTGGAATGTAACCCGGAATATCTGGTTTTCATTTTCTGTTGTTATCAAGGTATATTCAGTGCAGGTTAGCTCCATCTGTATTTGCATTTATTTGTTTTCTCTTTATTCATACAAGAAAACATTACTCATTCCTAATGTTTCCTCAGGCAAGCAGGATATTATTTTAAACATTTCACCCAGCACTCTAATTTATTTCCTTCATTCTTCTTGATGGCTGTAAGCATTGCAGATACTCAAGTAATTTGTTGATGTCTCCTTCTGTACTTTTGACTAGTAATAGACAAATAAAGTAGTTAGCTGAATAGGCAACTTAGGTGTCGTGTGATACATTGATTTATCTTAAAAGTTTGCATATTAGGTTTATCTATAATTAATTTAAAAGGACCCCTCCTGTGAGTAGGTGATATATTTCTGATAACTATTTATCACCATTTACTTCAGATAAGCTAATCTTGGAAAGAGCTTTATCTTTGCTCGATAGAAGCAGTTAAGAATGCTGAATCACCTCTTTTTTATTTCAATTTAATTTATACTGAACACAGAGCAGCAAAAGCACTAAATAGCACCCTCAGATGAACAAGTTGAAACTATAGCTTGAAATGTATTTGTAAATGTTAGTAATAGAGGGAAAATTATGCAAATATTTTTAAAAGAGTAGATTTTCAAAGGACATAGATGCTCAGTGACTTGAGAGGAGTATTGGTTCTGCTCATCTAACAGCAGCAGAGCTAAAGAATTGCTAATAAGGCATTTGAGATATCAACATGAAAAGGGAATGGAGAAGATTCTAGCTTGACTTGCCTCTTGAAACATCGGTTCACTGCTGTTATTTTGGATCTCTTTGACTTTTAAGATGTCTGAATATTACTACATACCTTTACATCCATGTAATTCATGTGGGCCTGGGCATCTGTTTTTGCGACAATAGCAAAGGCAAAATTTTCTTAGTGATTTACTGGGGGGGCAAAGGGGTAGACATTCAACCACTTTTGAACTCTATTTCTCTAGAAATCATTTATTGTAAACAATTTTGTACACAAAAATAAATGTGTAAGATATTTTTATACGGTTATAACTCTAATCAGCATGCCACATACGCTTTGCAAATTTGCAGTATGTTTATAAAAGTGAAATATTTTATTTATTGATAAAATTAATGTTTTTAAATCATTTTTCAGATGGTATTTTGGTCCAATCAAACGAGCAGATGCAGAGAAACAACTGTCATATCCTGGAAACCAGGCAGGAGCCTTCCTAATCCGAGAAAGTGAAAGTCTAAAAGGCGAATTCTCACTGTCAGGTATATTTTAGTTCTTTATCTTATTCAATGTTTTAAAACTTTCTCAGGTGATTTTTTTTTTCTAATTCTTGAGTGCGATAGACTTTGGACATGAAAATGAAATTTAAATTCATAATAATCTTTCTTTCCCTGGAGATGTACAAAGACAAGTTCACAGAATCATAGAGTGATGGAGGTTGGAAGGCACCTCTGCAGATCATCCAGTCCAACCCCTCTGCTCCAGCAGGGACACCCAGAGCACGTGGCATAGGGCTGCATCCAAGCGGGTTTGGAAGATCTCCAGAGAAGGAGACTCCACAGCCTCTCTGGGCAGCCTGTTCCAGGGCTCTGTCACCCTCACAGTAAAGAAGTTCTTCCTCACATGGGGGTGGAACTTCCTCTGTTTCAATTTGCACCCATTACCCCTTGTCCTGTCACCAGCCACCACGGAAAAGAGTCTCACCCCATCCTCCCTACATTCACTCCTAAGGTACCTGTACATGTTGATTAGATCTATCTTCTCTTCTCCAGGCTAAACAGGCCCAGCTCGCTTAGTCTTTCCTCATACGACAAATGCTCCAGTCCCTTAATTATCTTTGTGGCTCTACCCTGCACCCTCTCTAGAAGTTCAATGTCCTTCTTGACTGGGGAACCCAGAACTGCACACAAGTTGACAAAACCTTTTGGATTACTTCTAACTTTTNCCTAAGATACCTGTACATGTTGATTAGATCTGTCAGTCTTCTCTTCTCCAGACTAAACAGGCCCAGCTCGCTTAGTCTTTCCTCATACGACAAATGCTCCGGTCCCTTAATTATCTTTGTGGCTCTACGCTGCACCCTCTCTAGAAGAAGTTCAATGTCCTTCTTGACTGGGGAGCCCAGAACTGCACACAAGTTGACAAAACCTTTTGGATTACTTCTAACTTTTATTTATAGTCTGTGTTTATCAACATGCTCAGAACACAAATTAACTTTTTTGTTATTATTGCTTCCAGTGTTCCAGTTGCCTCAAAATAGTTACTATTTTCATAATTAAAATGTCAGAAATACATTACAGTTGTACATTTCTGATCTAATTGATATGTGGAATAGCAGTTAAACTCATGTTAGCAGACATCTGCAGTTCAAGAAAATGAGATTTCTGCTAGCATACACTCTTAGATTTATAGTTATTTTTTCCGGTGGTAAAATGATAGAAAGATTTGCAGAAAGAGTCATATTTCATTGAAAAATTAGCTGTAAACATCAATAAAAATTTGGGTTCATGATAATGATTTCAAAATATAAAGTCCTTGATAAGAATCCAAAAGATTATAAAATAAGAACATTGTCACTTTACTTTCTTGCATATCATGCTATGCACCAACTTTTTTGTGTGTGTGTCACTAGATACTTGCCTTTATAGATAGTAATCTTACTATTCTCTGGTAGTTTTCCCTGAACATCCTTTAAGCAAAGCTGTAATACAAGTATGAGTCAAGAGTATGCTCTCCCTGTGAGAACAGGAGAATACCTGGCAAAATACAGCAAGAAGCCTTTAGATGACCTTGCTTATAAACATCCCAATGTGTTGAATGAGGATAGCTCTACATACCTTAATTCTGTAATCTAGATGTTTATGAATAAACTGTAAGATGCCACACGTAGATTTACACCCGTGAAATGAGTAGTGTCTTGTGCGTAACCAGATTCTTTCATATTGATTCCTCTTCTGCCAGGATAATGTGTCACACATCTTCTAAACATAACACAGAAATGTGTAAGCAGAGTAATGAACTTCTGACACATGCCTGGTTTCTCTTTCAGAAATACAAGGAAAGGGTATATACCAGCTCTGTCTTTTTATAGCAGGGGAGCATTGTTTTTTACTGCCAAGACAAATATAGGTTGCCTGTGTAGTGAAATACAATTATGTTTATGAAATAAATATGGTATTTTTAGTTCTGAGAGAGTCCAGTCCACAGTTCTTGCCTTCCTTCAAGGAAGCTCACTGAGAAGAACTTTTATGAACACTAAGCATCAGCCAGGAATCAGACAGTTCCTAAGCCATGACAAAACTGAACAGCTGCACGTGTACCTTTTAGCCCATAGAATGTATTAAAGCTGCAAACCTTTCAAATGCCTTCAGCTTCATTCAACTCTTTTTCATCAGTGAGCTGATTTTATCAAGGTAGGCTAGACTGGTAACAGTTTGGTAGAATGCAGGGAAGCTTAGATATGCCTGTATTATCTGCCTAATGCTGGCACTTGAATACATGAGACCTTACTAACAGTAAACGAAAAAACTCATGCTTGTACATCTATGGGTAGATATGCAATTTTATTTTTATTTTCTTTTAACTGCAGCCTGCTACAGAAGATTTAAAATCTTGGTTCTTTATCTTTCGTGTTGGCTACCTCACCAAGATGAAGGCATCAGTACTTTACTAACAACATCAAGTACTGCAGAGAAAAATCCAAGAGAATTAAAATAGATCTTATTCCACTTTTGTTATAGAATGAGATCATCCTTAAATCCCGCTGTTTCATTCTTTTCCTTCCAGATTCTGGGTAGAAATCATAATCTATCATCTGATTTAATATATTAGATTTCATTAAATAAGTTTGCAGTAGGCCATTGGCAAGTTTCCATATAAATTTATATAAGAACAGGAGATTTGGTGCTTGCTGGTAACAGGCAATGTATGAAATCATTAGTGTGGATTTATTCCATGCTGGTTGACATAGCTTTGTTTGATGAAGGAAAGAGTGGCTTGCTCACTTCTCACTAATGCATTTTGATAAGGAAATTACACCAAGGTTTCCCAAATCCTCTTTTCAGAATGGCATTGAAGAACAGCATATAAGCTGAGGAAAGAGGCTGACTATAGCAGTCATCTCTTCTTTGTGCATGAGTATGGGTTGCCCTTTAAGCAAGTATGCAAAGGTCTTGTGCCACCTCAGATTTATTAAGCATTTACACTCGGCAATGAAAGAGAATAAGTTGTGAAACAGTGTAGAGACAGTGGGTATTAATGAAATGATTCCCCACTGCTGCTATAACTTTTAGCAGCTTTCCAGACTTGAATGTAATTTAGCTTTGACGCGCTACTTCATCCTAGGAGGCTAAATATTATTTGCTTCCTACTGACCAGACTTGACTAAATTGAATCTGTTTAGGCTGTGCAGGTTCTTTGCTTCCAGCCTAATGGTAATACATATTGGTCCAGACGTTGTATGTGTCACTTTAGGGAGACTGAATGCCTGCGAAAATAGATGAAGAAGTACATTGTAGTGTGGCAAGAATTTATTGGAAGGAAGGTTGTTTAGTTCACCAAATGCTATGAAAAAGTCAGTTTTGTTCCATCAGGAGTTATGGGATATTCAAAAATTAGTCAGCAAAGCATTGTATTTTCTTGAAGAACAGTGATTCGGTCTTTTTCCTTTTAAGAATCTTGCATAGCTTCAGTCTATGTAGCATATGATGGGGGAAAAAATCATCACCNGGTCCAGACATTGTATGTGTCACTTTAGGGAGATTGAATGCCTGCGAAAATAAAGAAGTACATTGTAGTGTGGCAAGAATTTATTGGAAGGAAGGTTGTTTAGTTTACCAAATGCTATGAAAAAGTCAGTTTTGTTCCATCAGGAGTTATGGGATATTCAAAAATTAGTCAGCAAAGCATTGTATTTTCTTGAAGAACAGTGATTCGGTCTTTTTCCTTTTAAGAATCTTGCATAGCTTCAGTCTATGTAGCATATGATGGGGGAAAAAATCATCACCTCATCTTTCAGAGTATATTTTTAATTTCAGTTCCCAAATTTTTAAGTGCATGAAGCAACCATAATAATGGCCACAGAATAGCGGCCTTGTGTAGGACTGATTTGGTTTCTACCCGCTATACTGTTTTTGTTTTAACTCCAGAGCATATGATAGTAATGGCTAGAAGAGCTTTCAGAACTAAGGTATTTCTGAAAGTATTGCAAGTCTCTGTCCACCTTAACATTTAAATACCATCAAACTAAAAAGGAAAAAAAAATAAAAGAAGAAAGATTCCCAAGTTTGCATAATCTACTTTTTATGACTTTCATGCTTGATATCATACACATATGGGCAATGTATAAGAGACTTAATGAGAGGGAGACAAATGTCTCCCTTTATGGGAANCTAGAAGAGTGGTAATCTAGCTTTCAGAACTAAGGTATTTCTGAACGTATTGCAAGTCTCTGTCCACCCTAACATTTAAATACCATCAAACTAAAAAGGAAAAAAAAGAAGAAAGATTCCCAAGTTTGCATAATCTACTTTTTATGACTTTCATGCTTGATATCATACACATATGGGCAATGTATAAGAGACTTAATGAGAGGGAAACAAATGTCTCCCTTTATGGGAAAAAAAAAGGAAAGAAATAAACCTTTCATTAAAAGGACAACTTTAATTTCTAACTTGCTATGATGGAAAAAACACACATTTTGTTAATGATTTAGATGGTAAACTACTTTTTAAATTAAAAATGAAAAGTTATAATCAGAAAGTTTTTTCTCAGTTGTAAATGGTTAAATGGAAAGCACACAAAACTTTAGCTAGGACTTTGAAATATGTTGCTATCATTTTAAAGTGTTTGACATTTTAAAAATAGGTTTTCCCATTTTAAAAATGCACATGTTACAGAAGGTTTTTTATGTTGATGACTCCAGCATCTGGTGTAAAATGTATTAAATTTTAAACATGTTGGTGCCATCTTAGACATTGCCTCTTTTTAATTAAAAGCTATAATTTAGATATGCTCAGCTTAATTGAGTGTCATTGCCAATGATAGCAGGAGGTGCTCCGCTCCCTCCCCCTCCCCCAGTAATGGTATAAGACTGATTGCATTAAATAGCAGTGCAAATGGTTTTTGTTTCCTCCATTTTTTTTCCTGCTCCTGAAAAACATTGTGCAGTTTTCTCTAAGCCAGATTGGCATTAGGCATTGGAAAAAGTGGGTAATCATTTAAGGCAGCAGACTGATAGGAGTGGCAAAATCATGGTCGTAGCAAGGGAATCACTGAGCAGGAGCAGCCACTGCACCTGCTCTGCGCTCTGAGAGCGCCTTAATGACCTGCCTTCCTCCCAGCTTCCACTGGGGAACGGAGACTAAGTGCAACTCCTGGCAAAAGGTTGTCCATGATCCCGTTGTTAAATGCATGTTTGTGCTCATCCTTGCATGAGGAAGAAAATATGTAAGTATTGGGCTACGCCAGGGTTGCAGTGGCAGTAAGGAGGAGAGGGTTTGGAAGCTGGCTCTGCTCCCTCTGTCCTTCCTCGCTGGCAGCCCTGCACTGTCTGTGGTGATGGAGGGCTGTAGGCAGGAGCGATGTTAAGGACTGTGGCAGTTACGATGCTTTCATTTGCCTTACTGATTCTTTTGGTGAGGATGTTGCTATGCTGACGCCATTGTAAGACTGAATGGGAAACTAGCGCATGTTTTATTATCATCCTTGCATGACAAAATATGGCCCAGTCTTAAAAAGATGGGAAGCAAGGAGAAGAGAAGGCTTCCTGGCTAATTCAAAGCCAGGAAGAAATCTAATGGACAACTACAATTGTTTTGGGAATGGTAAGTCAAGGAGAAAAATAATGCAGTTTTTAAACCCTAATCATGTCAAACTTTGTGAAGCTGTGGTCATGATCCTGTTTCATTTAGCTGTCTCCATCGGATGTAGGAAGGACCAGAGGGGGTTGTAGCTAGCTCTTCCGAGAGACACACACGGCGTGTCATGTGTGGGAGGAGGAGCTGCACCACGCTGTAACTCTGTGCAGTGCAGGCCTTTACCCAACTTTTCGCCTGGCAAGGTGACACAAAGAAACAAAACAAAACCCTCAAAAAAACAAAACAAACAAAATCAACAGAAAACCAAGAGTCCTTTATTAAACATTGAATTAATCCTCCCCTGAACTGCTTATCACAGGCAAAATCTGTATCTGTGCAGAAATCTATGGGTCTTCCGCACACACTCCAGCTTCATCCAGAAGGAAGAAAAAGCTACAAAAGCACCATAAAAGAGCAATGTTATCTTACAGGAATAAGAAGCTAATGAAAGTATCATGCAGTAGCTAAACAATCATTTTCCTCAGTAATCCTAGGAAATGTTCTGCCTGGTGAGATGTAAATGCTTTAGAGAAACTACCATTTTTCATTTATTATTTCCTTGCTTAAGTTACACTGCTGGGCTGTGATAAGGAGATTAGATCAGCTGGTCTGCAAACACTATTTCATTTCATTTTGATATGAAAAGCAGTCTTTGGTGAGTCATGTCTTGATGCAAAATTGCAAAATGCAACCTGAATATCAGCAAAATTCCACGAACCAGGATAAAGTATTCAGAACTGCAAATTACAGTATAAACTGAAAGCTCTCCAGAACACTGAGGATACCATTACCCACAGACTTAGTAAACATAAGGTCAGGAGTCAGTGCTGATGTCATCTGACCTATATACTTCCAGCCAAAGGGTTTCATACAAAGCTCATTTAAGAAATTAGAGCACACCTTTCAAACCAACTCTTACATAAAGATTATCTATTTTACAAATAATAATTATAATATTGCTAAAAAATAGATACTCAAGCTGCTATCACTTTTGATTATAGGGATTAGACCAGGTTAACACAGTCATCCTGCTGACCATTTATTTGCCGAATCATAAATAACAATTCTTCTGGCCAGGTGCACTTTGAACTTTCGAAAAACCAATTAATTTGCATTGTGTGTTATTGCTGAATTATTCATGCCATTACCCTTGTTCCAAATCATACATCACAAACATTTACATGTTCTTTATAATTGGAATAGTATTAATTATGTGTTAAATTGAAGGGAGACAGAATTTGAAAAGTGACTAATGTTATTTTTATACTGTGAATTTATCTGTACAAATATTCTTGTTTGATACTCAGGCAGAATTGTATGTTGACAAATCAGCTCCCTAAAAATATTATGTGAGGCAGCTATAAAAACCCTTCAGATTTTCAACAACCCCTGTATGCCCTCTAGTGATCAGGGGTGACAATCACACAGGCCATCAGGAAAACATTTGCTCATATGTTAGTGCTAAAGGCAGGAAGATTTTCGTTTGAATTTATTCAGGTGAGAGTATATCAGAGTGAGAGAGGATATACTGCATATGTACTTACTACTTTTTCTAAGGTCTTGGAACACACATCTTCTGTGTGAAGATCTTCTGTGAATTCTTCTGTGAGTATGATCATAGAATCCTAGAATCATAGAATGCCTAAGGTTGGAAGGGACCTCTAGAGGTCATCTAGTCCACCCCCCCTGCACACACAGGGCCACCTAGAGCACGTGGCACAGGGCTGCATCCAAGCGGGTCTTGAAGATCTCCAGAGAAGGAGACTCCACAACCTCTCTGGGCAGCCTGTTCCAGTGCTCTGTTTACCTATTTACTTTCTAAAGTGAACTCAAGACCTATGGCATGTGTTCCTGAGCTTTTAGAATAACTTGTAAAAGCTAAACACACATTCTGTGGCGGGAGAGTTCAAAGTGAAGGTTACAACATCAAGGATATATCAAGGGAAAGTCCAAGGGATAACAATAATAAACTTGCCAACAGCTGGATTTTCATATGTGAGTGACAGACTGAGGTTGCTAGTAGGACTGAAATACGTTGATATTAAATTGATTATATAACCAAGAGTAGCCACTAGTAGCATGACTTAATTAAATGTTTCCTCTAATTCTGGTTACCAAAAAATATAATGGATGTAAACAGCGGAAGACCTTTCCCCTATGGCTCCCTTTTGCTTTTCCATCTGGTACTGTGTGCGATCTCAGTGATCTCCTAAAACCTCCTTCCCCAGATGCATATATCTCCTTATCATCTGAGCTGCAGAAATATTATCCTTCGGCTTAAACCTCTTCCTTCTTGAGTAACACTCTGTACAGTCAGGATTCCTCATTAGGAAGTGAGGTTTATTACAGAAAACTGTCAATATTGGAGCTACCAACTGTAGTATTGATAGGAGTTGAACCAGTTATCCTTCAGGATGTAACACAAGCTCTCCACTGCTTATTGGAAATGGACAGCGATGGTCTCGGTAATGGAGTGTCACATTAACTGTTGCGCCATGTGTGAGACTCGACTTCTTTCCAGCTCTTTAGAGTGGCTTTCCCTGCTACTACTCAGATATTATAGCCATTGCTACTTCTGATGTTCCTTTGCACAGGAGTTCTCCAAGCCATATATGGCAAACCAATAAGAAATGGCAATTACAGGGCTTTTGTTCCCTAAATAATGGACTAAGTGAGTTACAGTGCATTTTCCTCTATCTTTGGTTTGCTGCTATTCCTCCCGCTCACTAGCCCCAGCAAACAGAGGCCCAGCCTACTCTGACACCGCCAAAGAGTGCTTTGAGACAAGGGTCAGAGACAAGGGCTCTCTGGATGTTTTGACATGCACCTAAATAACTAATAGGAAGCAAGGAGATAAATATCTTGTTGACTAGGAAAAAACAGATAAGAATAAAAGACATTTGGTTGGAAAAGAGTCATCAGCTGCTCAGCATTATTGGCCTGATTTTTGCATATTCCAAGTACAAAATCTATGGAAGATTTTCTTCAGAAAATCATGGCCATATGGTGTGTATATTTGTTTGCTCTAAAATGCCTCCAGAAGCTGCTATATGGGATGATAATATTGATAAATGAAATATTAAAAACAGATTCAGTATTTCATTTGAATGAGATGATTGTGCTTGGTTTTGGTGTCCTAAAAGATGGAAAATATGAACTTTCCAGGAAGGAAGGAAGGTACTTTTATGTACTTTTGCATCAAGCCTCGTAGTGCAAGAATCTACAGACCTGAATGTTTAAAAATTAGTAGAACAGATACATTAAACAACCTAAAAAGTGGGCTTTGAAAGAGACCTTGTGTAGCTGCTGTCTTTGAAACTGAACTAATTTATTTTAGGTCTTTAAATTCTATTTTTAAGGTCCTTAAAAACATATTTACGTGCCTAATGTTGCTTAAGCTGGTTTGAAACTGCTGGCTATAAACTATGCAGTACTTCTGCTATAAGCCCCAGAAAATTAATATGTTTAAATCATTTTAGTTTTTGATGGTGAATCTGTGAAGCACTACAGGATCAAGCAGCTGGATGAAGGAGGCTTTTTCCTAAGCAGACGGAAAACCTTTAAAACTCTGAGCGAGTTTGTTGACTATTACAGTAAGAACAGTGATGGCCTCTGTGTGACGCTTGGGAAACCATGTCTTAAGGTAAGAGTGGATGCTATGTTGTGCATATATTTTTTATAAGGTAATTCTACAGATATTTGTTAGAACATGTTAGCCCCATAACTGTTTCTACCATTTCAAAATGATGCTTGACCTGGTTATTTTCAGGAAGTCATGGATAGCATTACAGTATCATTCTTGAAGCTGACATGTTAATAATAAAATACCATGCCATTTGAACAAATCATCATGTGACTTGAGGAAAAAATATGCCAAATCATGATTTATGATTACCTTTTTGTAAATGGATATGGAGATGAAATCACCAACTTTATAACTCTAGCCGTCTATAAGTAATTACTGAGGCAAAACCACTGGGTTCAGGCAAGAAATATGTCATTGTTGAAGAGCTTGCTAGAGGGATGGTTTCTAATTTTTATTTTTTAATGGCAGATTTTTTTTTAGAGTTAAATAATAATTCAGTAACAAAAAGTACCCAATATCTGGGCTGTACTTCATGTACCCTACACACTTTATCATATGACTGTGCTTTCAAGAAACATTATTCATATCAGTTGTAACTTTTTGTGACATAATTACAAGTATGTTGTTGTAAAAATATTAGAAATCTAAATTACTGTATTATTTCTTTTCTTATACCAGGTACAAATTCCTTCTACTTTTGATTTATCTTATAAAACTGTGGATCAGTGGGAGATAGACCGAAAATCTCTGAAATTCTTGAAAAAATTAGGATCTGGTCAGTTCGGTGAGGTATGGGAAGGACTGTGGAATAATACCACCCCTGTGGCAATCAAAACATTAAAACCAGGTATGTGAATTACTCTTAAATGTCGATTAGTATTAAAGTAAAAGTTAAACAAGAGCAAGTGCTTTTTTTTTTTTTAAATAATTTTACTTTAAATACGTCATTCTTAAAAGCATTCTTTTTATAGAAGTTTTTAGTTTTATATAACTCACTGTTTCTTTATCAACTGGATACATTCTCATTTGATGGTTACTGCATAAAAGCACAATTTGAGCAAGGCTATCCCTTTTATAGAATATTGTTTGCGTCGAACTGAATGACTATGTTTAATTTACAGATGAAATAATCAATTTATTACTGGTTCATAGTCTGCAAAATATCTTCTAGTGGCTAGATTCTATATTATGATGAAACTCTGTTAGCACAAGATAGGTACCCTATTAATCTTCTATTAAGTAAGTGCTTCAATTCTAATAATGCTTAAATAGATGTTTTTGATCTGCAATATTTGCCTATAGTATACATTAGTGACTGATACAGTTTTAACTTTTTACTTGTGCATTTTTGATTAACTTAAAATAATTTCTTCATTTTAAAACAAAAACATAAAACATTTACCAGCAGATGGCAAGAATCTCATAGCTAGGAAGACTAGTCTGTATGATATCCCTGTTTTTAAAATGAGAAAACATTATAATGTGTTGCAGTTAACTGAAAAAGCTTGTATTTGGCATTAATGATCATGTTTCAGAACTTCAGTTTAGAGGTTCATCTAAATATGCTTCTGTCCTATTTGGATGTTCTCCTGAACAGGGATGAATTTAAGTAGGCATTTTAGGACTGTCTTGTATGAGAATACTGTATACTTTTCGGGACTTGCAAGTTGAAAACAGACAGAGAAGTTGTGGAGTCTCCTTATCTGGAGATCTTCCAGACCCATCTGGATGCCACCCTGTGCCACATGCTCTGGGTGTCCCTGCTGAAGCAGGGGGGCTGGACTAGATGGTCTCTAGAGGTCCCTTCCAACCTTAACCATTCCGTGAGTCTGTGATTCTGTGATGGGAAACCTTTTTTCTATGCTGAACTAAAAGTGGGAGAACTGGTGAGACTTAAGGCCATTCTGTAATTTGTGTGACAGACAGCATACTTTTCCAGTAAACCAATATGGACCCTAAGTGCCCTGGTGATCACGGAAACCATCTTGAAATCTCTGTCCATTTTTCTGTCTTAAGACAGGAACCACTAAAGCTATGTCTTTCCTGGCAGGAAAACCTATTTTAAGACTTTTTTTTTTAAAGACTTGAAAGACCTATTTTTAAAAACCTCTGAAGCCAGTGACTCCAGCAACAAGTCTCTCCAAGCGTTCTCATTCAATCGCTAGCATCACGCCTATCAAAAAAGCCTCTTCCCCTCATATTTGACTTGAATCTTTCATTCAGCTGAACAAACCCATTGCATCTTGTCTTATCAACCATGGTTATGGGTACACATTATACTCTTCCTCTTTACAAACTAGAAAACTAATATCATGTTCATTTTCAGACTTTTCTACCTATCTATCTAAAGTGTTTTAGAAGTCACATCATTTTCAGAATACCTTCTGGGCTTTTTTTTGTTCCCAAGTGTGATGATAAAAGACAACAAATTTATCTCCTTTTTTTTTTTGATGCTATTCATCTGACTGATTGCTACTAATAATGTACCTCAAGAAAAGTGTTAGTGAAATCACGTTTTATATCTCAGACAGATACAATCTTCATAGAAACTTTCTGTGATTGTTATTTCATTCATTATCTTTTCAATTCCCTGTTAATAAAGCACACAGAGAGCGTGATACCACTAAGCCTATGTAAGCAGGAAAATAAGGTATTTTTCAGTTTCTTTATTAACAGGGTTTTCTATGGATGCACTCATAGCAGAATATAAAACAACAAAAATGGCCACATAAGATTCTGTGGTAAGTTGGTTAGTGAAAAATGATTTTTTTTCAGCAAATATTATCCAGATTGCTTATTTCAGTGTGAGCGTGTTGCTACTACATATAGACATGCTACAGAGGAAGAAGCCCCTTCAATTCTGTTACTCTTTGTTTGGATATTTTGACTGGGAAAAGGAGTAAATTAATACATTTCCTATCATCTGTTTTGTTCACTCTCCTCTGCCTGCTGTTGAGGTCAACTGTAGCAATCTCCCTGATTTCACAGTGGCTATACTGAATTATGATACACACAGGCTTTACCCAGATGTGGTATCTGGGTAGCCGGGAGGCTGTGGTTGTGTACTGTGGTGAGAAAGGGGAGCACTACACCCAGCGTTGCTCAAGGGCAAGCTTTGATCCTCAAAACCATCTTAATAAATTATACAGGTATTACTGATTCTTTAATCAACATAATTTGTGAAATATTCAACTGCTTTATAGAAATAGATCGGTTTCAAGTGGCAACATTTGACCTTGCAATATACTTTTCTAGAGAATTATTCTTTTCTATACAAAGCTTTTCTCCACTTGGAGCACCTATTTTAATCAGTTAAGCCTGTTTGTTAGCTCTCCAAAGCTTGCTTTTATTGTTACTCGTGAGTAATAGCATTTCAGTAGCTAAAGAAAAATAAATAAATCCCATCACTGTAATCTGAGCAATAAATGCTTAGTTTGGTACAAATAAAATTAAAACAAAGGTTTTAATTTTGGAATCTGGTGATTCCATTTATCTCAATACAGAGGGGATAAGTGAATGGAAAGTTCATGAGTAATCAAGAAATGCATCATGTTACATGCTGGCGATTGAAGCTTCCAACATCTCAGGCTTCAAATATGACAAAAATATGGCACTCCTCTCCTGATACTTGACTCATTGATCTAAATCATGTTGCCTTCAAATTGGGATTAGGGGGTATATTTTAAAGCAAGGACTTTCTGCTAAACTGTTTCACTATTTAGGTCCCCAGGAAAAAGAATGTAGGGTGGACAGGAAAAGGGACCTAACAAATACAGGGAATAGAAATAAATAGACTGATTCCTTTGAAAATGTCTTCACGACCAGAGACATTGGGACATGGAACTATGCTTTCATTTGTAACCGAACTGGATTAATTATATGAAATAATCACATATCAAACAGTATAGAAGAATGTAAGGTAAATCAGCACCTCATAGACCCCTAGCACTGACACTCAAAAAGTATTCTGCTAGTGTAGGTGTTTTCATGTTGAACATCACTTTTCAGTATTTGTCTGTTCTAGCTCATGTATATTCTGAATATTTTGTTTTTCTAAGCCGTTATATTTCAACACTGTCCTAGAAAAAAAAAAGATTTATTCAATACATAGCCTATGCCTACCTAGAAAATAACTAAAAGTTTTCTTGTCCATAGATAGAGAAGATGCCTCTGCTTTCTTTAATGGTTTGTTTCAGTGGTATAGCACCTATGCCTGTGAGAATGTAGGCCTAATTTCTCATCTATATTTATCGGCCATATACTCTTTGATTTTTGTTGTGTCTTCTTGTGCTAAATTAAAAGCTCCCTAGTATGCAGTATTTTTTCTTTCCCTTCTGACAGTACTTATAAATTGAGTTAAATCAATTTTCAGGTATCTTTTGAAAGGCTAAATACATTTTCTTGGTGTGTAGCCAAGATTATTTATTTTTATTATTTTTTTTTATGGATATCCTCTAATTTCTGGCTATTACAGTGAAAAGTCCCTAAAATGGATTGTGCATGTAGATGACTTCCAATTCAATTGGAATTGTACCAGAAGTAAAAAATCAGCTCCTAGAATTCTGGTGAGATGACAATGATAGACTTTTCCCTGAGGCAGTTCCCACTTGTGTGTGATTTCTGGCTATTGAATAACTACAATATTCAGAAACCTGTCTCCATTCCAGTTTGAAGCAAGAGAAAATTTGCTGGATATTGCACACAAACTAGAAATGTCACAAGCTTTTTCTTTCAGAAATGATGCCTATATCGTAATAGATATATTTTTATTATTTTTTGGCATCTAAGTCCTAGTCTTTATAAGCAATAGAAACAGATATTTTCATGTCAGATAAATCAGACTCTAGATTAGAAATTTGCATTACAGTGAGAGAATAATATGCCATTAATGCATATTTCTTTCCTTTGATTGTAAAGTCTGGACAACTAACTCAGACCGGTGTCTGAACAATTGCCTACAGCTGATGAAATGAATCAACTACCAGCAGTGTTCTCTAATTCCATGGAATTTACATCAACGACAAAAGAGAAAAATGTCTAGTTGCTGGAGCCTCTGGGTCTTAAACTGCTTAACTTGAAAGCCCTCTGACCCAGAAGTGCAGATGGACTAGGACTTCTGAAGAGGTCATGGAAAATGACCCTCCCTTCTTGAACTATGTGGGGTGTTATTTGCTCTCCTGCATTTATGATAGGTAGTACCTGAATTAACTGCTTTCGGGGTTTGGGTCTACTGGCTGTTAAAGATGGACCTCCAGACACAATCCTCCAAGGCCATGGAAGAAATTTTGTATGAGAAAGCAGCATTCAACCTGAGAGGTTTTCAGATTTAATGAACCATTAATTTTCAATGATTTCTTATTTCTGTTGTAAGCTTGTATCCATCTCTAAAGAAAATGCTCAGTACTTCCCTGTTGGGACTCAGAAGATGAAATCTATATTGATCTGGAATCATTTTTTCCCCTGACTTTTTAAAGATTTTTTTTTTTTTAGAGCCAGTGGTGGATTGTTGAACCCTTCAAAATGTCAGAATGATTAGTTTGTATTCTTTATATTTAGACAAGATTTCCATTAACCTTGCAGGAAGAGTCACAAGACTCATAATTAAACTAGAGACTTTTGATTAAACTAATACCAAGTCTTGTAAAATATCTCTAATATCTTTTATTAATACATCAATATTAAGAACTTTTTGTTATCCTAAATGTCATTTGTTAATGTGAGGCAGGCTCTCATTATGCTAAAAACCTCAACTGTTGGTCTGTTAATTAATAGCAGCCCTGCTTCCTGGTGTTTTGTGCAGAGGTTGCACTGCAGTATTTTGTCCCTCGGGCTACCCACCATGATGCTGGACATGTCTTTCCATCTCTCCCTTGTTGTTTCTCTTTTGACTTCTCTTGCGTTCCCACCTCCACCTTTCCTTCCTCATTCTTAGACAATATTGTTCCTCATGACCACATTATTGTTACTCCCATAAACAGATAGACAAGGAAGAATGGCTTGGGAAGAGAATCCCCCAGCACTGGTAATGTGCCAGTCAGCCATGTCTGCAACTATCGGAAGTGTCCAAGGATTTGAGCCTTTTTTTTTTTTTTTTTTTTTCCGTTTAAGTGGAAATTATTGCACCAGGAATATGTACTTTGTCCTATGCCAAATGTGATGGATTCTCTAGGAACTGTTGTCTCGGTTGCCTTGCTTCTCCAACTGTCAGCACATAAAGTAGACATCTATCATCACCAATTAATCCTATCTAAGAAAATTCCTTTGGCCTGTTCAAACTGATGGATGCATTTGTCATTATGATATTGTAAAGCATCTCCTAAGTTTCTGTGTTTTACATGGAAACTGCCAACGTTTAGGAGATAATGTTCCCATAATAAACTTTGTCTTGGTACAGTTATTGGATGTTTTAATGATATTTTCAGTTCTTGCATATTTTATCTCTTTGGTGCATATGAGGTCCAAACAACATTGCATTCGGGCAATTTTCACAATATGGCTGAGCAAAGAAATGATTTTATTGCAATTGATTAAGTATGTTAACTTGTGTATGCTGAGAAAGCTGCCTGAGCACTTTCAGATACCCCACTTACTCTCATGTTAATATAAACAGTTTTTACTCAAATGGTCCCTTGTATTATTAATAACTTGTACTTTTTAATGTTGTTCCTTTTTTTGCACATAAATCAATTCAGACGTTCATTATACAAAGTTCAATGCACTTTGAACTTTGAAGTCATTTGTGAAGGTTTATCAAAACTTGCAAAAAGATTTTATTCCAGAACAGCTATCAAATATTTAGGGACCACTTAGGTCACTGGAAACTAGATAGAAATAATTAAAATTTTCTGTATAATTCATTTTCAAGTTATCAATGTTTTTCTTACAATATGAAGCTTCCTCAATTCTTCTAGAAAATATTTCCAGAAATAAAGTAACCAGATATGCCTGCTTTAAGTGTGTTATATTAGAAGTGATTTCTGGAAAAGAAAAGGGGAAAAGGGAAAAAAAGGCTGCTTGTAGGCAGCTGTCAGTGTTAGTTTTCTCCTTAAATGGGTCCTTAGCACTTACACAAATATTCCTCACTTGCTGTCCTCTCAAAAAAAAAAGTCAAAATCATGTTATATTCTGGTAGTGATCAAGTTACTCCTGAACTGGTGTCTTACACAACATACTTGTTACAATAAAGGTTTATATTAACTAGGAATTTTTTGGCAACTTGGTTTCTACCTATAATAATCTGCTGTTCGTACTGTGCTTATTTACAACTTACATCTAAAAACATCTACTTCATTAAAAACACATGTATTTTTAACTACAAACTAAAAAAAAAAATTACCTTAAACTTCATATTACGTGTTATATATATTTCTTTTATATAGGCTTCCCAAAAGAAATGCCACTATTCTTTGCCACCATTGGAGCAACTTTTAGCTAATTGATTTGTAGTATAGATTTTTATTATTATTATTTTGCTTATCTGATTGTTAAAATCCAACCTCAGATAAAACACTGGTAAGAACAGGTTTTTTTTTAATGTAAGGAAAAGTACTTTTTTAATTAAGTGAAACTGAATTTTATACATGTACTTTAAAGAATACTAGAAGTACTCATTGATCTTCGTCACTGTTTTATTATTAATTACTTTTTCATTTGGTATCACTTTTTAGTAGATTTCAGAAATCAAAAAAAAAAGGTTTGATATTAAGTTGAAAGAAGTCTATAGTATGATTAAACTGATAGATTCTTTGTAAGACAAACTTTGATGATGAAAACAAGTCAGACTGTCAACTTTTAATATGAGGTAAAGAAATACTCTACAATTTATTATTTTAATTGTGTTCATCAAACCTCTGAAGATATGTGATTGCTCCTAGATCATCCACAGAGAAAGCTTTTCTTCTTTACTTGTGCTATTTTTTTCAAAACAATTTACCTATTCAGGATATATGAGTTCTAATCCTAACTTTGCTCAGATTTTAGCTCCCTGTGCCTCTTCTATGTAAAGTTATATATGACATAAATATTTATTCATATTTATATACATGGAAATACATACACGTACTGTTTATATGCTAAGGTGATTTCTGTGCTTTCAGGCTTTTATCTTTGAAGCTGGAAAAAAAAACGATGCCAGAAGTTTTAATTGTAGCACTATTTTTTCTGACAAGTTTATTATTCATTATCTAGATATTTCTCCTCAGCTTCTGGACATTTTGTTAATCAGGAATGGGTAACATATTATTTAGCTACATTTGCTAAATTTATATCCTCATTTTTTCACCCTTGGTTTAACCAATTTTAACCTTCATATAGCTGGGGCCTGGACCACATATGTTTTCTATGCTTATACAATGTCATATTTCACTTGTTAGTTGTTTTTTTTCAGCTGCACTGTCTGTTTTCTCTGGGAACTGTGAAGATTTGAGATACTAATGTACTTGCAGAGACAAAAAATACTCTCAGTTATTCCCTTAAGGCTGTCAAGCAGGTAGGAATATCTTTAATAGCTTTAGCTTATCTTTTGTTATATGTTGTTGTTTCAGGTTCAATGGATCCAAAGGACTTTCTGAGAGAAGCACAAATAATGAAGAACTTGAGACATCCAAGGCTAATACAGCTTTATGCTGTTTGTACTTTAGAGGATCCAATTTTTATTATTACTGAGCTGATGAGATACGGAAGTCTTCTAGAATATCTTCAAAGTAAGCAAACAACTATAAACTCATTTTAAGGGGTGCCACAGCTTTCAGTTTAGTAGATGAACTAACATAAAAGATAGAAGTACAACACTCTGATTTAATATAGAAGTGGCAGTATTTGCTGGGGATGGGATGGGAGAAAGAAAAAGGCTTATGAATTTTTGACATACCAAATTATTTTAGAAGATGTAGGAGGGAATCACTTTCACAGTTTGATTCTTGCCTCATAATGACCCACATTTTTCTGCCCACTTCTACTAGTAGGTAGGAAGTTACACACACAGAATAAAAAGATAAACCTACAGAAGGGAAGATCTTCATCTTTGATATGCAATGCAAGCACTTCCACAAAATGCACTTAACAGCTTTGAAATCCATTACCAGGCAGGAAAACACTTTGGTACATGTTTGTCCCTTGCCTTTCACATCACGGCTCTTATCTCAGCAGGACTTCAAAGTACTCTTTTGAAGGCAAATAACAGTTAAAAAATAAAGTTGTACAGCCTGGAACAGACTAGCATAGTGATTGCACTATAGGTGCTTTGCAGCTGTTGAGAAAATTCTGATCCTAGTGCTGTTCTCCATTTTGAGTTTAGTGAATGCTTCTGAAATCCTAAATGTCTCTAATGTTGTAATGATCTTTTGAAGGTAAAGTGTTTACTTCATTGCCTCAGAAAGTTTCTGCCTCCAACCAGTAAGGCAAAGCCCTGTGAAATGTTGTAGACAGTATCTACAGTAACACACACTTTTTCCCCATCTTTTCTGCAGAACCATTTTTTTAAAGGTAGACTCAATGCAGAGACAATTGCAGCTAAAGAAATATCCATTAAAGAGACAACCCCTTTAGGAACTAGGACCACGGGTACAAGGACCTTGAGCAGATCATCTAAAGTTTTGTAGGTATTTAAGGGCCAAAGTAGTGAAGTACTTAAATTTGCTTTAACTTCTGATCTTCGCGGCCTTTGTGTGCAGAGTGCCACTTGCCTGATTGAAGGAACCCAGCACATCAAGAAAATGATTGCTGTGCATGAAAACATTTATTGCGTGGGAGAAAAAGCTCTGAGAAATTCAGGATGAATCATAGCTGTTGCAAAAGTGAAAATAGCCTCTGTTTTTGCACAGAGTCTGAAATGTCCAGGACACCTCCGTGCTGCAGCCCATGTGTAGATCAGCTGCCAGTCTATGCACAGAAACTGCCCTTGCCATAAGTAGGGCGCATATATGGAATGATCTGGTCCAACGCACTGTAGTCAGTCTGGACAGCCATCAAGGCAACAGTAAAATGGCCAGTTGAGAGCACGCTAGCGGTGTCCCTCCTGTGCACAAGGGGATAAACAGAATGGAGAGGTGGAGGCAGAGGTGGATATAGGTATTGGTGGAGAAAAGTCATTATTCTCAAGTGCATAATTAGGCATCAGATGTTTTGCATCTGGATACGATCTGCTTTGGCAGTATATAGTCTGATAGCTATCATATTCTAACAGAAGACACCTACGTAATAGCAAGGGGCATGTGGCCCCACTGTGAGTGCTATGGATGTGCTTTGGTGATGGACACAGCTGCACAGAATTATTGACGTGCCACCAATAGGAGAAAAATGGAACAGAAAACCTTCTTCATAATTGGATGTGAATGAAATTGTCGTAAATGTATGAATGTTTTTATCAGCTGTGATAGACCTGAGACTTGCTCTAGCAGAGACACAGTATTGAAATCTGGTGAATCATTACCAAAGCAATGTTCTCAGCAGGGGAAAGCGTTGTTTAATTTCTTTTATTCTTTTTTTGTTGTCAAGTCTGTCAGTGACAGTGTTTTCCTGTCTTTTCTAAGTGAGATAGATTGAACAAGGTGCAGACCTGTGCCTTCTTTACCATTTTTCTGTAGTAAGTTTTTCACAGAAGGGAGATGGCTTTGTCAAATAATAGTAGTATAAAAAAGGACATAGAGATGCTGCATTTTCTTTATATGATAAAGAACAAGTCATGAGAAGCTTTTATAATTTCATCAGTAGTGGCTGATTTTGACTGTGAAAGTTATACCAGCTTTTCAGTTTTGTTGTACTTTTTCCTCAAGCGAACAATTAGAAACAAACTTACACACCTAATAAATTCAGGTGCAGATTTCCTGTTCCTTTTCCCTGCTCTGAACAAGCTAGATGATAAGTAGCTCTGCTCTGGAAATTTCTGCAGTGCTAATGCAGTGCAGTGCTTGAACTTGCGTGGTTTGCTGGCCCAACACCTTGGGCTGTGAGAGGTGCATTCAGGAGTCTTCGCCACTACCTCAGCCCTCATGCTAAAAGTTACCGTTCAGCCCGACTTGGGATTCCAGACAGGTCTCATCCCCCAAAAAATCAAATTTTCAGCTGCAACTCGACCTAAGTAGGCAGATCTCTTTAACACAGTGCCTCTCTGTGGCCTCTTGCACTAGACTCCAACAACCTGTTAAAGGCAAGGCTTATGAATCACCCTTTGGCCCTGCCAGTATTATCTCTTGGGTTCCTATTTGGAGCAAGCATGTGTGAGAAGAGCACAGCAGAACATGGGCTTCAAGCACAGCCAGAGGCTGGATGAACCCCTGCTTGAGTCTGCTCCTTGTCTGCTGTCACCAAGAGGTAGTTCAGGTTATGCAGATGAAGGAGCATTGGAAAAGCGCACATGGTGAGAAGGTTTTAATTCTGAGCCACTACTCAGTGTTACTTTCCAAAGTACTTTCCAAAACCCACCTACCCTCTCATAGGTACTCTATGTCTTTAGTTGCCTTCTGATAAAATGCAAAATGCAAAATACACTTCATGCATGGATTTATATCTTTGTTCATCAAGCTGAAGAGTTAATGTCTGCCAGTTATCAGAACTGCAAAATTTAAGAGCGCTACATTGTTTTGTGGACTGATGATGGATTTTCTTGATGGTTAAGTGATAGTTTGTCACACAGCCTGATTTTTCTCCATCTCTCTTTTAAAGGTCAAGACTGCTATCAAGCATGTGTACAGGGAGAAAAAGAATTTTTTGAGTCAATAATAGAAGTAAATAATCTCAGTGCTGGATTATCATGACAATGAGTTTAACCTCGAAAAGGAAGTAGGACAATACATACACAGGACAAATTTAATCATCTAAAATTCATTTCTCTTTCCTATTTATCTCAGAACATCCAGATGAGCAGGAAATTCAGAGCTTGGAGATTGCAGAATAGATTAGTAAACAATAGATTTCACACTGTTCATATGGAGTGCTTGCAAGGTTAGGTCAGATAAAATGCCAGAACTGAAGGAAGCTATGCAAAACAATGCTAACACACTTTCAATACAAATCAAAATAAGCAGCAGAAAGCTGCCAGCTACGAATGATTTATTTCTTTAACCCAGGGGCACTAAGGGACATTCACCATAGCCAATGAGAAAGTAGAACTGTCAATGCATACAGCAACAAACACAGATTTTAGGTATAAGTAGGATTTTGAAATAGAGATTGAAGCTTTTTGAGAATTAGAGGCACCTGTGATAGGCACTTATGCTTTTGTGCTGCAAGCTCTGGATTAGGATGGCTGATGCTTGGCTGATGCTTTGGCTTGCTTGGATTACCTAACTGTATGAATTCCTTTCTCTGCTATGATGAGTTCAGCTGTCCCCAAAATGTCACAAAGACCCCGAAATTGTAATGTGTTATACTAATGTGTTATTCTCCAATGGCATTTTTTGTTATCTGTCTTAGTACTTATGGCTGCAGTTTTTCATGGACCTAAGGCGCTCTCCTTAGCTTGTGAAGGCAACTTGTTCTGCTCAAAGTTCTTTTACTGCTTTGTCTAAACACCCTATCTGGGATTGCCAACTCACTATTTCTAGGACTTGCTGGTCTTACAGTGTTGTGAATGGCATGCATGTTGCTGCAGAAAATTCTACAAAAGAAGCAGGCAGCTTGAAAGCAACTCAAGGAGTCTTAGTATTGAGGAGCAGCAACAGAGATAGCAGCATGAAGCAGTCAAGTAGACTACTTGAAAGTGAAAATGACAGTTACACTTGACAGCAGATGGTTTATTTTCTAGTAAAAATCATTGGAGAATGGGGAGCAAGGCTCATTTTGTGCTTTTCCCTCTTCAACCTGCTTTGGCTTTACCCAGTGAGTACCGGCATTAGTTCTTAATCACATTTTGGAACATATTGTACACTTGTTAAAAGGAAAAAAAAGATTGCTATCAGTAGATAAATGTCGTTTTCTTTGTAATGTTTCAACAGTTTCTTTAGGCCGACACCAACTGTTGAATTTTGTATCTAAATTTTCATTCAAGATGGAAGAGGCAGTTAATCAATTGAAATGAACTCTCTGTATGACTATGTAGCATTATTTACTCCATGGCTAACATTTGATTGGGCTCTTTTTATTGCATTGCTTGGACTTCTCAAATATGTTGCTATTTGGACCAGCGACTGTTATCTTACTTATAGCTGAGTAACCCAGATGTTATGTTATCCTTGTCTTCTTTTAAACAGATGATGCAGGCTCCCAAATCTGTTTGACACATCAAGTAGACATGGCTGCTCAGGTGGCTTCAGGGATGGCTTACCTTGAATCCCAGAACTACATTCATCGGGACTTGGCAGCCAGGAATGTTCTTGTTGGTGACCACAATATTTACAAAGTGGCAGATTTCGGGCTTGCAAGAGTCTTTAAGGTGGGTTGTGAAAAGATGAATCAGCAGTTGGAACTCCTCCGTTTCAGCTCTGGAGGGAAATAGAAAAGGTCAACTAAGTATGAACTGTAAACTCTGAACTGGTCGTGTTAAGCAAATGGTATGTCCTGTGGAAAACAAAAAAGGAACTGCAGCACTGTCCCTTGTCTTGTATTCCCCAGAGCAAGTTTAGAAGCTGGCCTGTGCCTTTGCGCTAGTCACTAGACTGCAGTCCAGTGTCTGCTTCCCACGCAAATAACAGGAAAGGCGCCTGGTAGGTTTATACCCTTTGCTCCACAGACTTTTTCCCCAATGCCAGTGTCTGGCATATGGAGGGAAATGGCGGGTGTTATGGCAAGGATTATATTCCTGAGTTTGTAAGGGAAGGCATATAAGAAGCTATTCTTTCCATTATTCCTTACTCACTTCCTCTATTCTGCCTGGAAATACAGATTGCCATTATAAAAATATCTTGCTCCTCTACATAGCCAACTGCAGAGTATAAGGTGAGCTCTCAGACATTTAAATCTGATCCAGTTTCAAACTCCTTGCCATTGTGCATTTTTTTTCTTTTTCTTTGGTGTTTGAAGATATGAAATGCCCAGTAATGATAGCTGCAGCTTAGAAATGAGATTTCCTACTTCTTAAAAGAATTTGATCAGAGTTGGGAAGATTTGGCTGCTAAATTTTATCGTTTTCAACATGCAATCTATAATTTGTGAGGTTTCATTATTCTTTTTATTGATTATATTCTTGCACTGAGAGGGAAAAACAACCCATTTCCTTCCTTTTTTTTTTGATTGGTTTGTTTTCCATACGAGAAGCCTAAATTGATGTTCATAACCAACTTAGATTTATTACATATCAAAGTGTAAAATAATTGCTTGACAATGGTGTCAAAAGATTCTGAATGTGCTTTTTGCCTGATTTTCATTCTTATGTTTATGTATTAAGATTAAATTGCACATTTTCTTAACATGAAAAATATATATCTTAAATGAATATGCTTACAATGCTCACTGTCCTCATTGGAGAGGCAATAACTTACAGTTTTTGACAGTTCTCATTAAAATTGAACTTTTCCAAAATACTCTGTCATAGAGCAGTCTTGGCAGATTTTCTTAGGAATGTTATGGCTTCTAAGCCTAAGTATTAACATGATCATATGCAAAGATCCCAAAATGTTAGGCAAGAGAAGTATAACACAGAGCATTAATTATCATTATTCCTTGTTCCTAGAGAAGAGTATTATGGTCAAGCTGCCAAGTATATCAGTACCAAGACACCAACAGGCACAATCTTATCAAAAGTGCAAGACAGAACATTATAGCGAGGAAAGAACACATTCTGTATTTAAATCAAGCAAAATAAAATGCCTGTACACATTTATCTAAATTTGCGTGTGAAGAACCTGACAAAAACTTGGATGTGGATGGTATTCACTAAACTACATTTAGGAGTCAGAGACATAATAAATGTTCCCAAAGTTTAGATGTCTGTGCTATAAAGCTTTAAAGACATGAATATATGGGTAAAGGAAAAGTAATTCAAGTTGAAAGTAAATAATTTTCCCTTTTCTGTATGTCTGTCATCTTCACTTTGCATGAATTAATTGGAGCCACTGTAGGCTAATATGTTAATTTAAATCACTTGGAGTTTGTTCTCTGATCCTGAAACTTGCTTAAGTGATTGCTGCAAAGTCAATGGCCCTTCAACTCTGCAATAAATCACAAAACAATGGTTCTGAAATTCATTTAGCTCTTGCTTTTGCCTTCTCCATTTATTGAAGACCAGACATGAAGGCATTTGGCCTCTAGTGTCAGCAGGATGCTTATGCTGCCACTCCTGGCAGACTTTTGAAATCCTTATGCAAGATCCAGAATTCACAGTAGCAGGTCATAATTAATCACAAGCCATTTCAACTCTGCGTGCTCACTTGAAATGATAAATGCTTTGGAAAAGTGTCTCATGAACAGCAGTGTTTCTCAACTATAAACTCCATTTCAACAAAAGACTTCACTAAGTGCCCGCTTTAATACCCTTAAATGCAAGTCCTCGACTAAATGCATGCTTGACTAAAAGAAAGGGTAAGTTTAAGCACATGTTTAGCTTAGTGCGGGGCCTAAATGTTTTGCTGAACAAGATCCTAATTCAGGCTTGCTTTTTTTTCACCATGTCAGGTAGAAAATGAAAATATATATGAAGCTAAGCATGAAACAAAACTTCCAGTGAAATGGACAGCCCCTGAGGCAATCCACCGCAGTAAATTCAGCATTAAGTCTGACGTATGGTCATTTGGAATACTTCTATTTGAAATAATCACTTATGGAAAGATGCCCTATGCTGGTGAGTATTTTTGCCTAAACAATGATTTCTAATTACTTTTTTTACTTTAAAAGAGAAATAAAAATTTGAATGTTGAACTATAGCCAAAGGGTTAAGCCTGTAAATAGAGAATGAATGGTGTCCAAATGAGGCCCATTTAGTAGGTCAGACCTTCTGGCTGCCCCAGGCTCCCTGGAAGCTTTCCAAAGCCAGTGAACATCAGTCATGTTTGGTCTTGCTGGAATCAACCTGCATTTCACAGGCACCTAAGCCAACTGGCTATATCCCTGAGGCACCAGATCAAAGATGCCAAATGCTGCTGTATGGAAGAACAGAATATAATGTGCAGACTGCCTTTTCAGGAAGGAGCTATCTTAAAAAAAGGATTTCTCCACTTTCCTTTGTATTTGACTATAGCAGTAAAAACACTTCATAATGAGAAGGATCACCAGAACTAGGCATAAAATTTCATTAACTTCAAAAAAGTAGATTACATAGTTTAATAACTAGTATTCCTTGCATTCTGAAAAGTGTTCAGGGAACTGTGGCTCCAGTAACACAAGATAGCAATTAAATGATTGACCGTGACTTTGTGCTTGTGAGGAGAACCCAAGGGAGGGACTGACGCAAAGAAATTACACTGCATCTATATAGCCCTGAAGGCTGGTACATTCACCATAAACTACATTTCACCGGGTCCCAAACTGACAGCATTTCACATAAAAAGAAAAAAGAGAATATTTCTTTTTTGATTTTCACCCTCACCTCCGGTGAAATCATTTGGAAGAAATAAACTGAAGTCAAAAATCCTCAACACTTATACTTATCCACCACTCACATACATAGATATATATGTAAGCTTTTCAAATACAAATTATATACAATGCTATGGTTCTCTGTGCTTCTGGTAGTGCACTCAGCTCTACACCTTGTAAAGACACAACTTAACACGTAACTTTATGGTAGACAATGTCCTGTGCCAAGGTTGTTTGACTTATTGATATCACTTGCAGAAGTAATCAGTTATCAGAGATAACTGAAGCAATCAGTTAAGAGAAAAGGTTATGCTAAATCACAGTTCAAGTTCTGGTACCCTGTGGGGTGTGAATGCTGGAGTATAGGTCAGATGTTTTCCATTGATTATCTTAGTAGAGCCTCATTTATTGCTGTATTAATAAATACATAAAAAAACACACAGTGGCTCTGAAAACAAAAGAAAAGCAACAAAAAGTCTGTTAGGATGTATCAAAGGTATAGTTTTCTATTCTATAGACTGATAGGGTCTCAGCTGGAGCAACATCTGCAGTTTGGGCAATGAAGTTCAAAAAGTTGAGTGGAAATATCATTCAGAGATCTAAGAAAAATAAGAAAAGATTATGCAATTTAAAATTTAGTTTAAATAGTAGAAATTTGAAAGAAAAGAATAGTCTTAGCATAAAAGGGTGCAGCAAAAAGAAGGCAGTAGTTTCTCTGTGGTTGATGGTGACAGGACATGAGGTTATAGGAAGTCTCAGTGGTGGAAGAAAAGCTCTCCCTGAGACACAACCATTCGGTAGGCCTCTCAAGCAGTGTAATGAAGAGTGAGGGAGTTGGAAAGTGCAGGAGGTGCATTTTAACAGCTGGAAAACTTACAGTGATTGGAAACTTCTAGTGATTTCCATGGCCATTTTCCACCAAATTGTTCTCAGCTCTGCCTATATGTATGTATACCTCAGAGGTGGGGAGCTGACCATCTCATCTCTACCAGAGACAGGGACATGCAGCTTCGTGTGTGCCCAAGTAGACCCTAAATATTTTGATAAATTTCTACTCCCTTGAAAACACCTGCAGGTATGGCAGGACACCAGGTGATCCAGATGCTGGATAAGGGATACAGACTTCCTCAGCCAGACAACTGCCCGAAGTTGTTCTACGATATCATGCTGCAGTGCTGGAAGGCGGAGGCCAAGGAACGTCCCACATTTGAAACCTTGCAGTGGCAGCTGGAAGACTATTTTGAAGTGGATGGTTCATCCTATGAAGATACACAAACTGTTTTAAAGTGAACCCTGATGTTGGGGCTGAGAAAAAACTGATGATCATTTCAATGAACCTGACTGGAAGGGTTCCTGTGAAATAAATTTAACTTCAAATGTAGAGCAAGCGATTATTAGATGAAACTAATTTGGTACATTTTCATGCCTATGTCAATACTCGAAGAATTTTCAGATTTTTGCTGCTGGTAAGTATTTTGCACGACTAAGCATCAGAAGGTTAGAAGGGTGGGGCTTCTAAAATATAAATTCTCTTCTATTTATTTTTTAAATAACAGATCACAAAAATGAACAAACAAAATGAATGTTGTTCAATAAGCACTGTGAAATTTAATAGTTTTATTGCAATAATTATTTTTTGTTCTTTAGATTTTTAATTCCTCTCAGTTTGTTCTTATGAAGGAATCTGATTGCTCTGTGCACAGCAGGATCTGTGCTTTGAGACTTTTCTTACTGAAAAAAAATAATCCTGTGACTGTGTTGATGGCAAAAAAAAAAACAAATTAATTACCTTTCTTAAACCTGCAGTACATGTGCCTTTGTTATGTAAGCAAATAAAATGTATTTGTTGTAAAAAAAAGGGTTTTGATTTGTTTTGTTTTGTGGTTGCAAAGAATCTATCTTTCAAGAATGAATACAAATATTATTAGATTCTTAATGTTGACTATCAAGTTGTGTTATTAAACGGATGAATTATTGTCAGTTGAATGTAAGGATTTGTTTTATAGTTAATCAAGTTGAGAAATATTGGGGGAAAAGATATTTTTAAATGAAATCCAGACTACCTTCACATCTTGGACTGAATGTTCTCCCACTCTGCTACCCAAGTTGTCAGACTTCTCTAACACAGGCTTGGAGCAGGTCTGGGTATTTTGCTTCCATCTTCTCCAGATGTAACTTTAATACAGTAGATTTAAATAACAGATGATCCAGTTTATTTTGTTTCATGGGAAAACAGAACCCAGGTGCTTCTGTCTTTACAGTTACAGATATTAAAAGTTTTTTTCAAATTTTTCAAGTTAATTAAAGCATCAGGTCTGCTAAAAGTGGAAATCATTGGGATAGTTTTATATTCTCGGTTGTGAGGTTTAGAGAACCAAGTTTCAGTTATTTACTTATGAATGATCTGTTAGTTATTTAACATAATCCAGGAATTAATAGCTGCATTGTGTTCACATAGTGTGGGCTGAATATGTGTGTTATCATTTTCTTCAGTAATATGTGGTGTCTACACATATGGTCTGAAAAAGGTATAGATAAACGAAGATTCATTACTTTAAAGCTGAGATCACTTTTATTACTTCTGTTTTTTATTTTTTCATTTTCTTCTTATTATACTTCAAATCCTTTCTTACTTCTAATTTTTAATTTCTTTTTTCCTTCTCTACTTTTGGAAGGTAGTGCACCTTTTTCTTTCTTTTTTTTTCCCCCTGGGCACAGCTCAGAACTCAATTCCTTATTTATTTTCTACTCTATCTTACTATCCTTGTCTTGCTATCCTTATATTCTCTCAAGTTCTATTTCTATTCACCTTCATTTTCTGTGCAATGTTTCTCCTTAGTTGCACTCGCTATACTAAGACACTTGTAAAGCATAATACAGCAATAATTAATTAGCTGTCATAATGTCCATGAAACTTTGGAGAGTCACTATTTGCTCTGAAAGAAGAGGTTAAATACTTTGGCCAAATCCATCCTGATAAAAATTGACTTTGAAGGAATTTGGCTCGGAATGAACTTTGCTCCCAAGGAAAGTCTCGTGCTGTAATACCAACCCTGTTTGTTTTGAGGCTCATGCTAACTACTGGCTCGTGGCCCCACAAGGTGTTATTTATGATTATTAAGCCTTCATCAATCCATGTATCTCTGTTCTGGCTAGGAGCTGTGTCAGCATCTCTACAGTATGAGGTTAGAAAATTCTACAGAATACCTTTAAGCAGTAAGAATGCTGTTATTTTTTGGAAAAATCTCTGAGTCAAACTTTTAATCTTGATGCCAAGGCAATATTTCTGTCTGCTGAGTGTGAAGATAGCCAGAAGAGATGAGCCTCTTAGTGGGCAGTGTGTGAATTAAAGTAGCTGGTTACTGGAGTACAGACCTGCCTGGGGTGCATGGCTGGCCCAGAAAAAGGGGCAAATAGCTGCCCTATATGACAGCGTGATTCACCTTTGTGACTCTCATTCTTAGTACTACATCAAATGAATTATTTTGTCTTCATCTTTGCGGCAACGTCCTCCCTAAGGCTTCTTGGAGCACCATGACCAAAAGATCTCCCCAGGAGTTAGCAGCTGGGACATCTTGCTCTCTCACCCCGGGTGCTCCATCCTCTCTGGGTCGAAGCCACATGTTTGGCATCCCCAAGACAAGGTTGTGCCAGTCACTGGAGAAAGCAAAGGGGTGCAGCCAACACCCAGTAAGGAGAGTCAGGCCATCAGGTAGTTAGTGGGGCAGGATGCTCATTTTCGCTTGCCCAGAGCTGCACAGAGCTGCCAGTCTGGTGCCTGGCAACGTCCCTTTGCCAATATCAACAGGCCGACTGAAACTGCAGATGTTGTTATAAGAGCCAGTGGTTACTTTCTGGCATAAATCTGTGCACTTGCTTCCTTGTTGTTGCTTATTCGTAAAGCCAGTCCTTTTTATAACAGTTAAATGATTCCACTCTAATTGAGCTCTGATTTTGGATCTCTTTTTCCTTGTGCCTGTCCCTTCTGACAAAGGAGAGAAAAATCAGCAATGGAATGGAATCAGCAAAGCAGTGGAAATAAAAACTAATATGAAAAATTAAATCCTTGTTCTCAGTTGTTTCCTTCTTTGTATATTTGCAGTCAAAAGGATCCATTACTGGCAAAGCCTGGAGGGAGAAGGTGACAAAGGGCAATAAACCTTGATAGAATTCAATTTGCTCACAGGTAATGCAACAAGCAAACCTATACCTTTCCAAGTCCAATCCATTTTATAATGATTTTGTTTATATGACAGATAACAATTATTGTCAGAACTCTTTGCTATGACTTGATTTAAATTAAACAGCAAGGTTATCATTTCCAGTTATAGTGCACAGTAAGATGGGTTTAGCTTATCTCATTCTGTTCTTGAAACCTTTTATGTTCAAGGTTCTGTTTGAGCTATCTATTGCACTTGTTTTTACCTGATGGATCATGGAGGGAAAATAATGGTTTCAGTTATGAGAAACGGTAATAGATTTTTTTGAACTGACATAAATTTCTATGTTTAGATAGAATAAAGGGATCAGGAAGAGATAAGTTGAATTCTTCTACAATAGACCAGTTCTTGTAAAATTCACTTCACATAAATTGCACTGAGACATCTTTTATGTAATGTTTTATTTATGTAATTCAGTTATTCTTTGAGAACTAAATCATTTTATGTGGTCCTACAAGAGATGATTTTGACATAGCTTAAAACTGTCCAATCAGAAAGGAAGAATCTCTTTTTTTCTGAAATTGTCCATTTATATTATGGAGTTACGGAGCAATGCAATTTTATTTCAAACTACAAATGTTAGGGGATACCTGCGGTTAATTTTTGAATATCTTCATTCCAGAACATATGTAAGTAGAGTAAACATGTGGTAGGGCAATAGGGAATCTTCCATCACTGCTAACATGGTTTCCCTTTATTTATTTTATTTTTTCCTGTTGTACCACATCCTCTCTAAATAGCCTGAAGAGAGCGGCAGTTTTCTGTGTGGACTAATAACCTACATTTTGCAAGGAACTGCCTCAGTGGAGTGTATGATTTCGTTGTAGTTTGGACCCAGCAAATTGTCAGTGCATTTGCCTCTAACACTTATCCAAATGATTTGCTCCATATGCTCTGTTTATATTTCATTCACTTTAAAAGTACTGTAACCTCCAGTCCACTTGTGTCCCCATGGTTTGTGATTGTGACTGCTCATTGTGTATGGATCATGGAACAGATAAAAATGCTGCATGTTTAAGTTGTGTCTCTGTGCTCAAAGAGCTCCAGATGTTTGGTGAACCTCTGTGCAAAGCCGTGTGGCTGCCACTCTGCATAGCCAGCATCTGCGCCAGATGTGTTCTCCAGTGTGCGGTGGACCCCCTGATTCTTTCCCCTTCTGGAAAGGGTTGCCAGAAAAATAATCTGCGTATGTTTGAATAACGAACTTACCATTAGTGAATCCATGTAATTTCTTTTTCAGCCCGAGGCTTCTCAAAAATGACAAATATAAAATAAAAAGATCAATATGAGAAATGATACGTGTAAGCAAGGTAAGGAAATCACTGAAAAGTACTGTGGCACTTAATCTTCAGAGCTACAGTGCAATGAAGAATCCACACCTCTCTTATATAGGCACAGAGTAAATTAAAATGTACATTTGAAATGCTTAGTCTTCTAGAAATGAATTGTAGTCAATCCCTGGATCTAAATATCTCTAGGCTTGAAGAAATTGTACTTTGGTCCCCATCACTCCTTTCAGCAAAAACAACTCTGTTAAAATTAAGGCAGATATGAATGACGAGTGGTTTATGACAACAAATTTCTCCCTTTCCCTCCATTCTTTATCAGTATTATACAGAAGGATTAGAACTCCCATAATTTAAAAGAATTTTTTAAATACATACCAACAGATGAACAGAGACTTTCATTTTTTTTCAAGTGAAAAAACGTGTCTTTAAGATTATTCCCCAAACTACCTTTCAAAAAGAAAAGTGAAACGTAGAAAGAGATTATCGTACTTTTATGATTGTTCATGTCCTTGTGAAAATCAAGAGTAGCATTTTGGAGTGAACAGTTGCTACTGAATTTATAAAAAGCACTCTTTGGATAAGCTGACTGTACTATTTACACTATTAAAGAAAACAAAAACATGTTGCACCATATTCTTTCCTGTAATTTGTTTGATATGAATATCTCAATATGCTGATTGTGTTTCTGTCTTTTAATGTACTGTATAATTCAAATATATAAATACAGCAAAACCACAGTAAGTTTATATTTTTATTTTCTGCCTCTCTCTGCAGTTGGATAGTTACATCTCTGCTTAGCATAGTATCTAAACATGTGTTTTTGTTATTAGCTATATTTCGTATCTTGCATTATTTTTCTCTCAATTTTTTCTATTCTTAGTCTTTCTCTTTTCACTTATTCTTACTTTTTTTTCCACTTCTAGTCATATGTTTTTACACTATTTTTAGTTTGCTTATATTGAAAATCACAAAAACAGTTCATATTCTAAAACGCTCTATTACCCTAACAATTGTTTTAAATGATGAAAAATAGCATGAGATGCATTCAGCATTTTTTTTTTTTAATGAGGCAGTTTCTTATAAACAAATACCAATCCACTCTGTATTATCACCAGCATTTTAGTTCCACATCTCTTTCAGAAACCATAAGAAAGAAGACAAGTCTTACAGGTTGTTTCCCAGCTCTGTATTATTTTGCACCAAGATGAAATTTCCAAAATTTCGCAGCTATGAAGCAAATATGTGTGCTATAAAGCATATATGTGACTGTAGCAGTCAGGCAGTCAGGTTTTCATCTACACAAGATCATGATTAACCAAATAATGGAAGGTTAGCTTTTATGATTACAAGTTCTGTAGTGTGGGTACATTTTCCTTGTATCCTTTCATTACCAAAAAAAAAAAAAAAAAGGATTTGTATAATAGCCCTGGTTTCTGAATTAATAGGAGTTATTGTTTTGTGACTTGTAGTTAATTACCTCTCAAATGAAAAAGGCAAGAATGATGATGATAATTTTTTTAAAGACATTTGGTATCTGACTAGGTATAAATAATGTCTATTGACCATTCCTCTTACCACAGCTTTGAAACATAGCTACCGGCTCTGCAAAGTCAGCAGTGCTAGCTGAGTCCAGTGTAACAGTTTGGAAATTACAGTTTGGTTTGATATGAATATCTCATATCAAGGAGTTCTGTCATCAGCACTGCCTGACCCCTTGGCCAGCTTTAATACCTGCCAGATACCAGTCCAGTTATGACAAGACAGATGCATAGCAGCAAAGAGCTAGCAGATCAGGTTCTTCACTGATTTATTTAGTTGAGCTCCACCACACGCACATGCACTGAATAAAGACAATAGACTCCTATTGCGGTCTACTGCCTGCCTTTGCAGCTAAGAAGAGCTGACCTGGTGCAAATCTTTGGGACTTCTCAGCTGTGAATGACTATGCACAGATTAACCGGGTACAGGGGCAGGGAAGAAATGAGGTATGAGAGCTCCTGCCTCACAGTCTTTACAGCAGCCTTTTCTGAAAGAGACACAGTCGTGACCCTGTTTTTATAGGAAGGGGTGGGAGGCAGAAGAAATGCATGGATAGTAGGCAGCAAGAGACTGTGATGGTTCCCTAAATATCTGACATCAGGCTTGAAGTGGCATTTTCCCTGTGACATTGGAAATGGAAATTGGACTTGACTTTTTGTGAAGAAAAAGAATACTGATACAGGCATGGCTGTAGGCTAAGATGCCAGTGAGGTGTAGATTTGGGACAGGGATTTGGTCCAAGGGTACTAGTACTCCAACACACTTCAAGCTGGCCAGCTGAGATACGTGTAGTCATCTGGCCATGGTCATTTAAAAATACCATTTCCCAGTGGTAATTGTTCTGACTTTTTGTGAGATTGAGGCTTCCTATTTCTGAAATGCCACAAATGCACTTTGGCTCTCATACACAAACAAAGCAATAATCTTGCCTGAGAGATTCTGCGGTAAAAGTTTTTGTTTTGGCAAACATTTCTACCTTGTTTGGCTCATTTCTCATGATTTTTGAGAGATTTTACAAGACTTTGAATTGGAGTAATTTTATTCTAGTGCCTGTTGAGTGCTTATATTAGCAGTAGTAGTTGAGGGAGTCAGTGAGAAGTTACAATATTTTATCAGGAGAGTGTAACTAAAAGAGAAGGGGAAGGGAGTACAAAATTCACAAGAAAAAAAGATTGCTTTTGTGTCTATTAATGTCTCGAGGACTGCATTTTCTACAACTCTTTTCCACTTTGACGTGTTATTTACTGTTCTGGCCTCACAAGAAATCTACTTAACCAGAGGCATTTTTGATGTCTAGAAGATTCTAGAAAATTTTGTTTGATAAGGGGAAGTTTTAGTGATTTAAATTGAGAGAACAGGACAAAGGTCAGAAACTTTGCTATGCCAGGGCGATTTCCCAGCACGGTTGTGACCCTGTAGCTTTCTGGCAAGGGGGAGCCCAGATCATGATGCAGCCTCAGTGCGGGGATGAAGCAGCTTCAGGGTGATCTGAGAGCAACATCCATCCTGGCATCAGGTTGGTGTATGGTCAATTGCAACACTAATAAAGAAAATGTATCTGCTAATCCTTACCTCATACAGTGATAAGGGATTTCACTACACTTGTGGTTCCTGGAGGTCTTCTAAGTGCCTAGCACATCCTCTTATAGGTCCAAAAGCTCTAACATCATTTTGTGCAGTTTTCTTTGTTCATCCTTAAGACAGGAGATGTGGCTCCTTCAATCAATTATAGAATGGNGAGAGCAACCTCCATCCTGGCACCAGGTTGGTGTATGGTTGTGTTACTTCACATCTGACTGCTGAAAGCACTTACCCCTTCACTTCATGCAATATAGCTGCATTTTTCTTCTAATCAATTGCAACACTAATAAAGAAAATGTATCTGCTAATCCTTGCCTCGTACAGTGATAAGGGATTTCACTACACTTGTGGTTCCTGGAGGTCTTCTAAGTGCCTAGCACATCCTCTTATAGGTCCAAAAGCTCTAACATCATTTTGTGCAGTTTTCTTTGTTCATCCTTGAGACAGGAGATGTGGCTCCTTCAATCAATTATAGAATGGAGAGTTTCTTAAGGGCAGAAATAAAATGCCCCAAGTATTATGGAATAACCATAATTTAATTCTCTATGCAGCTAAATTATGAGTTATAATGAGATAATATATAAAATTTATTTATAATGGATTTTAGAACTTTATTGCGGGAAACATACTTAAAGTTATAAATTGTTTATTACATTGTCCCTTCTTTAGTCTGATCTGTGAAATATCTGTATTTTCAACATTGAATTCTTAACGTACTTTGCAGCAATAAAATTTAAATATAGTGCAAGTATTAAATATTGATTTGAAGTTAACTTATGACTGATATCTAAATCATAATGATACTTTTTCTTGAAGCTAAAAAGCCTTATTAACCCCTTACTTTATTATCTTTTATATTTTATGAGTAAAATTAAACTTCTGTCCTTCTAAAATTAAAGTTTACAGTTGTACATGCTCGATGTGAATACATTTCTGCAGCTATGAAGGCAGTTAAGTTTTAGTACTTCAACGGACATTTTAGTTAGGAAATAGCAATGATTTGTATGTTTTTTTGCTTGCTACAGCAAAGGTGTGACATCAGTCTGTGTGGAGTGATCAGAATAAGCCCGAGGTTAGAAGGTACCACTAACTCGGGTACCACTAACATGTTGTCGGGTTCGTTATCAACCCGTGGTGGTTGTCTGTGGTTATAGAGGGAATACTGAGGCCATCCACCTCAGGGTCAAGAAGCACTGACACCTATGAGATGATAGGCCAAATGACGTTTATTGAAATTCACTGCTGGCTCTTATAACTTCTGTCCAGGTGGAAGTTGTCTTATGTACCAATTAGGCTGCAGATATCACTTTTTGACCTAATATGGTTAAACCCTTGCCCATTCCGTGATACCGCGAGATCTTCCGTCCGCCATTCCCTATCTCTGCTTCTGTCACGTACAACAGGTCTCGTTAACAGTACGGCTGCAACTCCCACAACATGTAAATGTAGGAAACTGGGATTCACTATCAGCCTCAATGGAGAATCTGAGAAACTGAAGATCAGTGAAGATCCTAGGATGTAAATACAGGGTTTTGTGACATTTTGGATCCACCTGTGTTAGCAACACCTCTACTAGCTGGTAAAGATATGTTAAGTATGTCAAGTAGGCTTGCATAAGTTTCAACAACTGCAATGAAGAAACATGCTCTATTCTTTAGAGAAATTGGTTAGGCGTGGATTAAATGACCCTGTCATTCAAGTTGATTTTGGACTAGCTTTTAAAATGCCACCGTCTCTCACCCATCATATGTAGCATAGAGTTCAGTGCATTGCAAGGACATAGCTGGGGAGCTTTTATCACACTACTACAGAGAGATTACTGGATTCTGTTCATAGATTAAGCTTCCTTTGATTTGCAATGTGAAACATCCCAAATGATGATCTATCTACCCTGAGTGAATGAAGCAGAAGGAAAAAAAAAGAAAGAGAGAAAGACAAAATAAAAGTAGATAAAAGTTTGGTCTGGTCTAAAAACAAGTACTAGAGTCATGAATCTATATATCCTGGCTACCCTGGGTCATCTTCTAGATGTGTTCAAGACAATGACCTGAGGAAACTGGATCTTCCTATGATACCATGCAAGTCCAGCAGGATTTAGATGACATTTGTTGACCTTGTTTAGGGAAAAATAATTCAAAGAAACCCAGCCAAGCAATTTTTCAAAGACAAAAGTTTATTTGGCTGTTTGCCTATGTTTCCTTACATTCCATAGGAGAGGTTTATATAGGAATAAAATTTATAAAAGTGTCTTTCAAAATTTAGATAGTGAAGCAAGTCAACAATATCAAGGTTCACTGGATTTTGCAGCATTGGATCAATGTTCTCCAATAGATACTATAAACATTCACCCTTGACTTCCTAGTTTCAACAAGCAAGTTCAGCTCCAGTACGCAATTAAGACAGTATTTGGTATATGGGCAGATCTGGGACTCAGACCCCCATCTTCAGGCACCTAATGGGCTACCTTGGCCACTTCGCTTCTAATATAGCAGCTGGAAAGATATGAAATAAGGTAGCTTAAGTTTTTATGCTTGTGTTTAGAAAGCATGCCATTCATTCAGAATCATTCCTCCATGGTAATCATAAACCCATCAAGCAAAGACAGATGTCTCTTACACTTATGGGCTGGGTGTAGAGATTCTGAGTATAGTGCCTGTATGATCAAGCTTCCTCTTCACCTATTTCACCTATTCACCTTTGTGGAAAACAATATTCAGTTACGACACTAAGCACAATACTCACAAACAGGCTACTACTTTTACCTGAGCTGATCCCTGCAGGTGATGTTGGAAAGCACTGCTAGAATGCAGCTTGAATTCAACCTTCAACATTTCTGAGAAAACTATTTCCCTTCCTGTCTTCCCAGACAAAAAGAGGGCAGAAAAAAAGACTGGGTGCAGAGGCAGATGACTTGCTAGCATTTGCTCTTTTGATTCTTCCTCCCTCTTATTTGTGGAATCTTACTGGAGCCCAGAAGAAAAGTAGAGCAGAAACACACTGGTATAAATTATTCAAGAATGATGCTGTTTCTAGAAGAAGCCAGAAGTCTGCCTATAAAACATTAACATGACATTTTTGAATAGTGACAGGTGGGCTGTTTTCTAGAAAGAGGGAAATTTGTTCAGCTATAAACAGTCCTACTCCGTCACTGATTTGCACGTTGTCTTCCAGGACTTAGGTGTTCCGGAAAAAAAAGGGGATGCAGTGGAGGAAGAGCTATTAAAATTTTAGAGAGTCGTGTCAATAGCCTGCAAAAGATTTGTTCAGTGCTGCTATGCAAAATCAAAAAGGTGGTCAGAGTTTGACTACTCATTTATTTATTTATTTATTTATTTGTTTATTTTGGTTCCATTCATTTGTTTAGAGTTGTGAGTGATCCATATATACTGCTAAAATATTGAGAAGCAAAATATTTGCTTCTGATTAACAATTCAATATCTTATCCCAGTTGTGATCAGTCCACTTTTTCTCTACTACTAAGTTAAAAGGCTACAAGAAACTATAACTTTTTATTTAACTTCAGTACACAGTACAAGGGTGCCAAATTCCCTTATCTCATCAGCCTTTTTTCAACTGGGAAGCCCTGCAGCAATGTCAAACGCCCAGCAATGTCAGATAGACTGAAGACAGGTTTCTAGGTGAATAAAATATTTCTCAGGACGAGAGATAGTGAACAATGTCTTATGTTGAGTGAATTAACCATGTAGAATTTATGAATTTGTCACTTTATCTTTTAGCTTTATAACTTCGGTTCATTTTTAAAAATCTTTGACTCTATGGCCTTTCTCTTTTTGCCCCATAGGTGATTCAAGTTTGCTTTTTCTAAGTCAGAGGGTTTTTTTGGAAAAGCAAAGTCTGCTGCCTATATGGAAGCTAAGCATAAAAGAATGCTCACAAAAGGCTAGCCTACAGAAGCAGATTTCCTTCTTCTCTCTTTTATTTCTATATATAATTTGTATATAGCACTATCCCACTTCCCTCTTGAATTTCTTTCTTTTCTATTTTTCCTCTTTTTGGTGATTTATCTGCTCTTCTCTGTCCTGCACTACATGATTTTCTTTCTGATTTCTCACTGTTCCTTTTTCTCCAGATATACAATGACAATAACCTTTGTGTCAATTTTTTAGCAGCTGAATGCTAGGACACATTTGAAAAGATGCAAAGTGACCCTACTCACTTTTGTTCATGAAGTATTGTAAAATCTTGGAATTTGAGCTGATGAGAAGATGCTCTGTTCTCACAAAGATGTTCTGCTTTGCTGATAACCAGAACACCACTGCATAGTTAGCAAAGGGGAAGAAGCAGAATTATATCTTCGATAGAGCTTTCCTCTAACAGAAGCTCCTAAAATAGTAACATCACGTGTGGTACAGATCTGTTTCATCTCCCTGTTGTTACCTCATGTGTGACAGAGATGCTCAAGTTAACCCTTTGCAAGAATTGCAGGCTTGCTTACATTACAAGGAGGTAAATTTGGGGCACAGAACTTTGTTCTTCGGAACGGCAGTCAGGCGTTCCCCTTCAGCCTGGGTCCCATTGCTGAGTGAAAAGAAGAGGGTCGCATTGAGGCAGGCCCCGGTCTTCTGCAAAAGACAAAACTTGTGCTGCGTTCTGGGAGGGGGTCACTAATTCAGAGGAAATGAACGACTATCTGCTGGCCTTGCAGTTCTAGGCAATGATTTTAGAAGCGTCCTCTGGTGTTTACTGCTTGTGTTTGTAACAGATTAGAAAATACTATTCAGACCACTTCTTTATTTTCCACACAGTTTTATTTCTTTCATGTCCTCTTAGGTGTTGGTTTCTGCTGCCATCCCCACACACGATGCTGGCTGAGCGCACGACTTGGCAGGTCACGCTGGCGCGAGGTAGCGTTTGCCGTGCAGCTCCATGCCAAAACTGCTGCCAGAGCACTCCAACTGTTCACGCTCGATTTTTGTCTTGGCTTGAGGAAGAGCCACCTCTCGCCACGTCTGCTGCTCACCGAGCAGAAAGTGGATTCTCACTATTAGCACAGTTCACCAGCCAACTCCTAGCACCTACGACCACCTGCAGAACGGGCATGAGCAATCACATTTATTCAATGTGCTTGCCTCACACATGTTAACCCAGACATGCTTTTAGCTTGCCAGCAACTTCTCCCCTTGCCATTGGAATAATGCATGTGATGCTCCTCAGTCTTTTGGATGGAGGCAAGATTTACTAGATTTCACCTGTAAACCACACGCTTGCACTGAGAGTGCAGAAGGCTTCACTCTCTGCATTTAGAACACCAAGCCTCAATGCTGAGACAAACTGTTCTTTGTACCCAAAGTTTGACTGGTTGCTAGGGCATAGCAGACTTACTAGCCATGAGGGAAATCTCTGAGAAGTTCATACTTCCCCCCAGACTTGATGCAAAGGAAAGTTCAGCTCTTAAGTGCTGAGCCTTTGCCATGAAAATGCTGGCCAAATGAGCAAGTGCGTCTTCACTCCCAGCTACTGGTTGATTGATGGGAACTGAACCGGTGGTAGCTCTGGAGGGAGGTGTTTTGCCCTGTCTTCCATCTGGAGTTGCTGTGTTACGGCTCACCAAGATGACTATCAAGCAGGCTGAGCTGGCACCACTTCTCCAGCGAATCAGATTGGAGGCAAGGGAAATAAGGAAGTTATCCAGGAGTGTTCAGAGTGAGTGGAGTTTGATGTATCTGATGCCGATAGTTTTCACAAAAACACCAATTGCTGGGAAATTGTGGAGTGTAAAGAGAAAACTGAGTTTTTCTCTGTCTTTAAGACAGCGGCAATTGCAGATGGGATCTTCTGCTTCTCAAAACTTGCTTCCTCATGGTCATATTCTACCCTCAAATCTGCTTTCTACATCACTGTAAAATGCTCTAATTTAGCAAGTAAGGGGGTGACAGTTGCTAGAATTTGAATTACAGACACTATCTTGTCTCAATGTACAAAGCCTACATCCCCCAAACTAAATGTCCTTCTGTGCCTGTGATTTACTGTAATGTTCTGAACTAAATGGGCAATTGTAGCAGAAAGTTTAAGACAAATGGACATATTTTACTATCAAAATATGAATTTCTCTAAACAACTTTTATTAAGGATAATAGTTAATAAGAAGTTGTCAGTTGTGTGTATTTATACACCTGCTATAGATAAATCTGAAACCCAAAACCTAATTGCAGGTCTCAGAGGTATTATAAAGATTGTGATTCTTCCCTTGTGACTTAACATCTATAAATCAATGAAATGACTACAATGAGATATGAAGTAGTGTTTCTTCATCCGTAGCAGGTGTAATATTAATAAATTATTTCATTTTTTGTAGCACAGGAAAACATAAGGATTGCAAGAGAATTCAGGAGAGAAGAAGCTATAGACACAAGTGGTAGTACAAGAAGGGATATTCCATGCCAAGAATCAGAACTGAGGGGTGATTTGGGGGGCAAATATGCACCTTGTTGTGTTGTACAAACTATTTTGAAAAAGTTATTTGCTTTCTGTAGTTTTCTAACAATTTTGACACAGACAAAAATGTTTTCTCATTCTGGAATATTCAAGAAAGTTATTAGGAAAATGCCTTGGAATGTGTTATTCAGGTCATGGTGCCTTTATACTTAAAACTGGAAATGGCTGGCAGATCTGTAAAACCAGTAATATTTTAAATAGAATTATCCATTGTTAAACTTTGAAGATATTATCTGTGTAAGGTGAAGTGCCCTGTACAGTTTTGTAACAAATATACTAAGGGAAGATTAGAAGAAGACTTAAAACCAAGTTTTATTATAGTCCTTCCATTCTACCCAAAATGGTTAAGACAGGAGAGCCATAACAAGAAAAAAGACTATCTATCTATGTTTGTCCTCCTTGAGTGAAAGAGAAAATATAAGAAGCTGTTTGTACTTAATGGTCAAGTAACAAAGCTGTTCAAAATCTCTTGGAAGTTCTTTTGTTTGTTTGTTTTTGTTGAAAGAAAATATACATTATGAAAAGACCATCATGCAATATTAGTTTAAATATTTTACCAATTATGATTAAGCAAATCAAGTCAATTTTAAAATGTCTTTTCAAGTCAAATACATATATTTTGTTTTGAGATATCAATATGATTTGATAAATATGGAGACTAATTTTTTTTCACTTTTAAGAATGTTTTCTTTCACTAGCAGTAGCAACATCTGTCACTTCTTTTCATGCTAATCATTTTGGAATTTGCTTCTGAGCAAAAAGATACTTCTACATTTCATTGTAATTATAGGCCGACTGTAAAATCTTAACATTTCTTGTAGAGTGCCATTTTTCTTTAAATAGATTTATTCACACAAGAATAGAAAGTCTCTTAGAGAAGTCTCTAAGAGATTTTCTGGCTCCTCATGAGAATGAGGAATGAGAATGGTAAGAGAACATTCAGACATTTAAAAAAATGCAATCCCCAATTTTTTTGATATGACTATCATATAAA
Source organism: Crypturellus undulatus (assembly GCA_013389825.1). NCBI lineage: Eukaryota > Metazoa > Chordata > Aves > Tinamiformes > Tinamidae > Crypturellus > Crypturellus undulatus. Next base: position 279,221 of record VWPW01013388.1, read on the forward strand.
TTGTCTTTAACCTATATTACTCCTGAATTATCAAACATTGCTTTAAGATGATAAATAATTTCTATTTTCATGGAATTTTGGTAGAATTAATCTCATTGTCCTCAAAAGCAATTTTATTACGATTAAGATTAGAATTAGGATTAGAGTTAAAGGGTAATTACATGGGAAAGTACTCTGTGGTTTAAATTTTAAAATTGGTAAATAGATCTGAATAAATAACCTGTAAATGATTTGTAATTATTTTCTCTGTCTGTCATTATTACTACATTTTACTTACAGTAAAAATTTTCATGGAAATAAAAAAGGGTAGTGTTTCATTTATTCTAAGACAAAACATGAAGAAAACTACTGAAATCAATGTCAAAATGGAATATTATGCAACACAAATAAGTGAGAAATATTTTTTTCCTACAAAAATGTGAAATGTATTGACTTTTTAACTAAAATTTCTTTTCCTTCTTAATCACTATTATGCAAAATGAACAAAGATTTACAACGTATTTTGCTCAAAGTGTATTTGTGTTTCTCTCTTCATATTTCAGGCAACAAAAGTTTATGAACAAGCTGGGAAATTGTCTGGACCTAATGACATTTCTAGCTGGTCATCCAATTTAGTAGGAGAATTTGCTGCTTTTGAGTCATTTCTAGTGGTACTGTACTTTCAATATATCATGATAGTCACAGGGATACAGCAAATAAATTTTAGTTTCTATGTTAGCAGCAATTAACTTGTACTAGCGAATTTGCAACCTGTTTAACTTTGAAGTAGTGTGTGAAGTTCTGTGGGAGCAGAACTCTTTCAAGTAGTTTTACAAGCCTATAGAGATTTACCTACAGTTTATTAAAGAGTTTTGTTATTTAATATAGATCAAAGAGCATATGTAAAGTAAGATAAAATTTATGAATAAGGACGATATTTTTTATTATATCAGCTCAAACCAAAATGAACAAAGTTTGGGGTTAGAGACCATGAGAAAGGTTTTCTGTGCCTTTGTCTATTTTTTTCCAGCTATAACAATTATAACTAAGGTCTCATCAACAAGACTTTTTTTTTGCCTGTGCTCAAACACTAATTGTTTCGAAGTGGTCCAAGACTCCTCCAACTCTAAAGAACACTAAATAACCTTAAATCTTTTTAGACATAATATTATTGATGAATTTATATTGTATGTCATATCCAGATCCCAAACCTGGGTTTAAGTTTCTTACAGAATACTTTTTTTTTCTCCATAGCTACTCTTCCCTCCATCCAAAGTCTAAAGCTCAGGCAATCAAGTTATCTAAGTGAAATAAAGAAGATTCATTTTTTTCAAAATGAAATAGTACGAGATTTTAGTCTTCCATATTCACAATGGGAGTGCCTTAGTTCTCCTGACTATCTGCTAGATTTTCATTCCCTTACTCCTTTTCCTTTAATGGTTTTGGCCAAACGCATATCATAAAGAAACCTGCCTTATCTGAATTGAAGGTGATATATTCCTATAAGAAGTTTTGATTTCCAAAGTAGATATCCTCCCCTCCAAAAAAATGTTGGAAATTTCCCCTAATTGGAAAAAAAAAAAAAAAGGAAAGTCCCCACTGCAGTGGGAAATTTTCTGTTCAGTCTTGCTTCCATCTGTATCAGATCTTTCCAGGGTATCTCTCAACTCGGCTTAATTTCTTTTCTTCCTTTCACACTAATTCATCTCCTCAAGATGTTGCAACTTATTTTTTTTTCTGGATTTCTTCCAATAGGTTCATTGATTAGATGAAAATCAGCCAATCTTAGCCAATCTTCTCTTGAAGTTTTAGAGTGGTAACTGGCTTCTGCAGGGATATGTCACCTCAAAGTAACCTCATCTTTGGCTTACAAATAATATTCTTGCTCTTCAATGCAAATTCAATATTTGGTCAATATGTCTTCTCTTGTCAAAACAGAAATTCTGGAGTGTCATATCCCTCAGATTTAGCCAGTTCTGGTTTTTGTACCATAGCTTACACCATTTGAAATGAGAAATGATGTTTGCTGTGAGCCAGCCCCAGGACGTTAATTGTCAGAAGCAGCAATACATGTTCCTGGAATAGTAATGGATTCTAATACAGTTACATAAAATTCCTATAAAAAAAAATCTGTTATACTGTTTTAAGTGTTGTCTTGTACTTATGTTAAGCAATGACAAACTGATTACTGGCATTAAAATCACAGTGCTCAAATTACTACATATTCTAAAGTGCATGCTTTGATTTCTATGCTTAGATCACAGGATGCCTGTAGAAATAATGCTTGGTTCAAGGCCAGGTAAGAGACTCTACCTCCCCATTCTTTCGTTCTTTCTGTACTTCATTGTGTTACTCATTGAATATATAATTAAGAGGGCTAAAAATGAAGCACGTTGCCATTAGCATTTATAGAATGCTTTTCAATCCATTTTTTTATTCGGTGTGCCTGTGGCATGCAGTGATATGATGAAAGGAGATCTGCTTAAAATAAAGAAGAAAAAAAGAAACACTTACCTGATGCAGAAAACAAAACATGTGATGTTGATGGCTGTGGATGATCATTTTTAATATTTTCTCTGGAAGCTTAAATGTTGTAATTGGGAGGGAAGTTAACCTGACAAGAAATGGATGTAGTATTCTGCCTTTGATATCTTTCTGTCTGAAATCAAACCAAATATCTATTTGAAAGGAAGGAGAATGATATTCCCATTGGTATATGCAAAGTAATAATAATAAGAAGAATATTTCCTCTCACTTGAGTACCGTAAAAGGTCTTCATGATGGGTAAATCTCATGATTACCTCAGCGCAAACAGAGGAACAGGAGCACTGCAGAGTCAACGAATTAGTAAAGATAACTCAATACTACTTCTGGTGGAAATGCCAGCTAGATTCCTCTATGTCTAAATACTCTGAATTTTAAAGTAGATTCCAGCTTATCTATCTTTAGATGCATTCAGTCTCTGTTCATTTCATCTCCTTCTGCAGTTAAGGGGGAGAAATGGAAAGAAATGTTTAGAGAACACTTTTTATGCATCAAAATGAGAAGGATTATGCCTTAAAGATACTTTCCTTTCTAAGACTACAAAGAAAGCCTGGAGTAATTAGCTTGGATTTGCACATCTGCATTTGTTGGCATCTACAAATCATTTATTCAGAAGATTCCCACACTTAATTAATTGCAGCTGTGCGTTAACTACTAAATGTGATGCCTGTAGGATGTTATGTTACCATGTTATGTCAGGAAGGAATGGCAGCTAATATACCTTCTGAATAACATTTCCCAAGCACCTTAATTGCCTCCTGTACTCTCTCTTTCATCAAAACACATAGTGCTGGAAGATGTCTCATGAAAGAATCGCTCATTCTGTTTCTCTCACATAATAATCTAAGAAATGTTCATTAATTAATATTGATTAACGAGTGTACAATATTCTAATAATATTATTTATTATCTAAATTATTCACATGTTTTTATTTATTAATATTTAACTTAGTGTTTAGAATTAGAATTAGTATTAGAATTATTTTTTCACATTCTTTATTGGGGAGTATAGTCACAAATGTAGTGATTTACTTCCAAAGCTTCCAAATCTTTATCACAGCTTATGTGAATATACCTCCAAACTCCATTCACATGTAATAAATAATTAACTTCAGACAAGCTGAGGCAGAAAACTATGCACAAAATCATGGCAAACTAATAAAAGAGAAGGGATAGAATCAGACTTTGCACTGAGCTTTAGTTAGCATTCAATCTTCAATCGGCTAATAATAATCATAATTATTGCAGAATATAGGCAACTCAAAAAAAATCAGGTTTAGCTTTGACAGAATGAAACAAAACAAGCAGAAAGATTCTCCTTTTAGTCTGTTTGATTTTCTTATCATAAAGAGCAGGTGCTCTTTCCATTCGCAGACCAGGCAGGGCAAGTACTGTCATGAGAGCCAGTGCACAGTCCTTTGTAACTCAAAGTGTTGGCTTTAGAACAGATGTGTTTTCGGTTTTTAATCTAGAAACATGACAAATCCCAGGAATGTTTTCCCCCTTGCAGTGCTGTCTGGATGACGCACGATGGAGCTAGGAAATTCACGAACATCTGTTTCTTTCTGCCTAGTGAAAGCCAGACAAGTTATTCTGTCTTCCCTAAAATGTGAGCAGGAACTGAGGTGGGAATGTGACTTGTCACTAGTGGTCACCAGTGAATCTCCACAACCTCATGCAGCAAACACAAGAAACTCGCTTGAAGGGGATTAGGCAGAGGATCTCTCCTGGCTGAGGCACCTCAGGTCTGAGCTCTTCCTCAGTTCCTCCATTCTTCTCACCTGATGGAGATTCTGTGAGGCTGGATCCTCAAAGTATAGAGGCCTGTGTTCTCAAAGTATTGACTTTTCTCCAATACACGTTTTTCAGGTTTGATATTCTTTCTTCATAAGATCTTAATGGAAGAAAGCTGAAGAAGGTGTAAGGATGCTGGGTATATTCAGGGTTGTCAAGAAAATAGAGGAAAAACAGAGGCTTTCCTCTCTGTTGCCCTATAATAGCAAGAAAGTCCAAGAGAAGTTCAGAAACTTTTCTGCTCTCCATCTTGGCCCTTGGACTTCTTCAGAGAATTACAGATATTTGAATGGCAGATACAGAAGCAAGCCAGCTGAAACAAATATTTAACCCTTTAAAACTGCCCTCCTGTTTAGGTAAACTATCAGTTTACGTAACCAGCATAAAATTGGTTAAGCTTAGCTGTATTTCTTTGGAACGGTGTTTATCAGTTTTTAAAGTACTCCCTTAAAACTTTCTGCTTAAATTTACACTGCAAAAAATCCATGACAGCATTCTGGTTTTGTTCTGGTTGGCAAAAAATATTTGAAATAGAGTTACACAAAAATGCTCTTTGATGAACTACACACTAAAACTCCCACTCTCCCTTTCTCCTTCTCTGCAGCACCCAAAATAACTTTTTCGTCTGAAAATAGGTGGGTCACCAGGGCCAACAATATTTTGCAGTAAACTTTTCTGATTTGATTGAAGTAACAAAGAGTATACTCAATATATCTTTTTTATCTATAATTTTGAAAATTCGCTGATCTTTCTGAAGAGGTTTCTGTCTCTAACTTGAATCTTCATCTGACTCTATTACTGGAGTCTTCAAATTGATTCTTGGAATATCTGCCAGTGTCTAGGGTCTGTCTAGGTATATTCAGAGTCATTTTTGAATTTCCACACTAACAAATTAAAAAAAAAAACAATTAGAACATCTTTGCAAGGGCAAGATGTTTCAGAAAGAGTGAACTCATTCAGTTTATTTCTTTTGCTACGTTAGCCAAATTTTATCAGAAGGGCAAACTTTATGCTAACCAGAAAGATAAATTCGATTTAGTCCTGCAGATCTCACTTAAAAATTATTTATAGCACTCAGAATTGGAAGGCTTAAAGCCCTTTTGAATGAATTAGTAATATAGTATATCTCTCTCATTTGTAATCTTCAGGACTATGTATTTGGAGCAAAAAGTTAAGGTCTAAAAAAGCTATGATTAGATGCCAAGGATATGCAAATAGTAGAAACACTTGTAGGCAGCATGTCTTATTGTTACCCTTCCTTCTGCCTCAAAAGCCGTAAAAAAAGGAAAATGTAGAAAAATAAGGAGACAGCTGGAAGTCTACTTTTTTTCATTATTTTCTGATTTTCAAGTGCTTTAAAAAACTAAATCAAGTAATATCCAGAAGAATAAAAGAGATGTTGAACTATTGCAAGGTAATGCACTAACAGCAAAAACTGTGAAGTAAAATCTGCTGTGACAACAATGCAAGAATGCGTTGAGAGACAGCAAGGAAGCTACTGCTACCTTAAAAAAAAAAAAAAAGTAAAAATCTTTCATATACCCAGAGAATTAAAACTAGATAGAAAGATTCCAGCAGTGTTCAGGAATAATGGCATAACTTTTGGCAATTTAAGGCTTTTCCTGTGGTTGCTTTCCTTTGTAGGATGAATATACAAATGGGATATTTCATGGAAAGGATGCACTGGTATATGCAAACAGTGCTGAGATACAGTGGGGGATGTTCTTAATTGAGACTCTCATGGGAAGTGAAAGTATAACACAGAAATAAGCTGTGCCTGCAAGACAACTTTTCGTGGAGTTCTGGTTCCTTTCTGTTCCATCTGGGAAGCCTATAAGTGTATTGCCTTCTACCCTGTGTACATCCTTCCACAACTGAAATCTTTCTCAGGTCCCTTTCCCAGAGGGCATGGGTATAGGAAGGGTTGTATTGGGATCTGATGAGCATCAGAACCTGTGAACTCCTAAGAGGATAGCTTAAAACACATAGTGGTACCTAAACTGAACCTAGAGCTGGAGGTATACTCTGCCTAAAGCTAAATCCCCTAGGGCATATCTGCACCTCCTAACCATGCTGCGTGCAGAGCTGATATTGCACAGGCTCCCCCTGAAAAGAAACCTGTGCAAACACAGGGCTGAACCTGAGTAAATGTTCTCTGCTTTCATGATCTGAGCTAATATCCCTGCAAGCAGGGCACTCTGCACTGTGCTGTTGACAGATCTACACAGGCAGAGCTAGCTGAGGGACCAGGAGAAAGATGTTGCTTTTGCAGTGTTCGCCCTGGCTTTAGTTGCTGGAGGTTAGGATGATATTGTAAGTTAGTTGGGTCAATACAGGGAGATTGATAGGAGTTATTAAAGGTATCTAAAGATATGTACAGCTGTGTTATAACTGAGATGAAAAGCTAGCAATAAAATGAACAATAGCAAAATGTTAGAGCAAGGGGATCAGTCTTTACAGACTGTGCCAGGAAATGTTATTTGTGAAGAAGAGATTTCATGAAAGCTCCTGATAGACTGTTCAACCCGTCCTCACAAAAAAACCCTCTGCAGTGGCTGCACTGGCCAGGATAAGAGAAGTGGTACTGTAGTGTCTGGGTTTATTTCTGAGATAATTTGGGGATTTATGTCAGTATAAGAATAGAATAATTCTCTTGAATCCTGCCCCCTCCCCTTTTTTTTTAACAGAGAGGAATTATTTCATCAGCTGAAAGTGCAGCAAAATCAAAATCAAGAGAAAATGAGGAGGAGCAAGGTAGTTGTGCATAGTTTCTGTCTGGCAATATGAAAAATCAGCCAATAAATTCATAAATTCTAGTGCTGAAAGAAAAGAGAAGTCAGGATGTGACATTTTACTTAAAGTTTTAGCATTGTACCATTGAAAAAATATGTTTAACAAGATCATTTTTTTAATTGCTTTGCTGTTACAATATGACACAAATTCAGATTATGAGCTATTGTACATTCCTATCACATAATGAGGGTCAGCATTTCTATGCCTATTGGGTCAGTTCACCTTGGTACAATGCATTGCCAGGGTCAGCAGGAAAATGATGGGCTTTCTGAAAGAGTTTTGAAAAATATAATAAGGAAAGTAACCCCTTCACATGAAACAAAGTACCAAAGCAGATCAGAATGTATGTAGCATGGTGTCACTTGTATCCTATTTGAGGCAAAACAGAACTATATCATTTTATGTATGTCTCTGAATTTAAAATCCCACTAGTATTGGGATTAATTAGGAGTTTTTGGATGTATTTTACTGTTCAATCACATCAGGATCAGATTAAAGGATAGTTGTTGCCTGAAGATGCTAAAGACTAGATGCTCAGAGATATTTATCCACTTATTTCATATCAAAATGTGTGATAATCTTCTGAAAGACCTTGATCTTCAAAATCAAAGACCTATACCTTTACAGATTTTGGACATAGCTATGTAGAGAATTTTATATATTCTGCAATCATAGTAATTGTTGACTGAGACTATGAATTTAGTGAGAAAGATCTGAGGAGAGTGCAAAATAAATAGCAAAACCATGAGTGCTGCAGAAAGACATAAGTATCTGGAATGGTTTAGTCAAGAGAAGATTGAAGAGAAGATGTGTTCTTTAAATATGTAAACAACGTCTATGACAAGAAAGGAAATGATCTCCTTTCCTTGACATGTGTGTGTAGGGCAAGGAGGGTGTCAGTACAAGAGAGCAGGTTTGGATTAAACTTGTAGGAAGAAAATGTGCATGGTGAAGGATATAAAGCATAGGAGTAGTTTTCTGGTAAACTGAGGAGTTCACATTGCTGGATATTTTTGAAAATAGGCTGGATTTGTGGATTTGTGGATTTGTGACATTGATACAGCTGATCCCATCTTTTGGGAAGGGGTAAATGATAAAACCTTTGGATAGGGCCTTCTAGTGTAATTGTTTATAATTGCAATGATTTATGAGATAGAGAGTAGACCAGGTCCCACATTGGTGCCAATTAATATAGCTAAGAAGTTGGCTTATTTTATGCCTAATTTTTTACTGACCATTAATTTATAGTTAATTATCCTACTGTTCTGATATGTCAGACTGGTTTGCTACATCCACTTATGGTTCGACTACCCATTCTGAACAGCATTAGTGGTGTACTTGCAGTCTCCTTCCTACTTATTTCCATTATACTTCATCATGATACAGAATTTTCAGACGGGATTTAACTTTAGTCTTTGCCTGCGCTTCTGCTAAAAAGAAGTTGATTTACATAAGTTCAGCATTTATTCTGATATATTGTTCAAGAAAGGAAGAATATAATTGCTGTTTTGCATTTCTTTACCTTAATTAAATTCTCTAACAAAGAGCATATTAAAAATAATATTTTTTCAAGCTCTTTATAACCAGATTAACTCCTTCTGGTGTAACAACAATACTATTTTTGAAATAGCAAAAATTTTAACATCTAAAATGTTTCTTTTTGACACATGGTATAGCTCTGTCATATACCATAAAGCTTCTGGATTTGATCTGTGTTACATATTTTACACTGCTGAGGAACATTAAAATGGTAGTTGTCTGGAGATTTACATTAGAATTGGTTCTTTTGAGACTGCCACTGCCTCACTGTTCTGCAAGGATATAAGGGAGACTCCTGCATAATTTGTGGTATCCTTAAAGCATAATTCTCAACAGATATAGGACTGTCAATGAATGATAAAATCCCAGAAGAGGTTGGTGTAGATGGAAGAACTGGAACAATTCAGCTCAGGCCCCAGTAGGAATGAAACTTAATAGTTCAGCTCCAATTGAGATGGGTTTGAAGGATCCCCTGTCTTTTTATATGACTACAGGTTTTACTCTAGTTTGCTACACCAATTCTATGCATCGGAGTACTCTATATAATATTAAAGTAGTATAATTCACCAGATCTATGTTTCATCTAACAAGGTTTTTGTCAGGGAATTTTGAACAGAGCAATGAGAACTTTCCTCTCTTTTCCTAACTATGTACCTAAAGCTTAGGGACCATTCCAAATTAGGTGCCAAGATGAAAACCCAGAGAATCATATTTTCTGTCTGAACACATTACTGTTCACCTAACTTAAATTTGTCTTGTAACCTACTGTCACCTAAAGTTGCATGGGATAGATCTAGGGGTCAGGACACTAACAGATAACCTTGACCAGAAGTCGCTGTCCCCACATCCCACACTACATAAGAGGGAACTTACAGCTTTGCCTCAATTGTATGAAATGCTTTTAGAGTGGCAAGCACAGAATGTTTTACACATAATAATTTTGCTGGGTAGCGTTACGTTGTTTCCAGAAGTTTTGCCTCCTATTTATGTTTTTCTTTTTTTTTTTTTTTTTTTCACAAAACACACCTTACATTACATTGACAGGACTGCATTAGACAATGGCAGAATTATCTTTGTACCTGGAAGTAGTGTTGAATGAAGGTGAGAAGACTGAAGAGCACATTCAGTTAGCTCAGTGATAGGCAATTCGCTGAAGAATGTGAATAAAATGTAAAAAGTATAGGGAAGACAGAGGGGAATCTATTTTTCTGGTTTCTACATAAAAGTGGAAGAGGAATATTTGTCATCTCTTGATTTATGAGACAACAGTGTATGGCTTTGCTGGAACCTGTGCAAGGGGGAAGCAGGGCTGTCCTGTTCTGCAGCTGGTAGAGTAAAATGCTAGAAGGGCCCATAACAAAATACAACTCATACAACTCTTGCGGATGAGGGGACAGAAATGTGAGACTTTCTAGGATCATATCTCATTCCAAATACATCCAAATGTCTTCATTCGATTTTGGAAGACATTTTAGGGACAAGGCAGAGATGGCACTACATACCTTAAACATGAGGACAGTGGAAGTGGTTTGTTGCAAATGCTGCCAGGCTGAGCCTGATGATACAGATGTATTAAGAATGGACAGTAGGGAACTGTGAGTTTCTTACATAATGAAGGATGGCAAAAGGTGCATCTTAGTATTCATCAGCCTGGAATTATTACAAGGCCTTAAATATTGCCTATCATGTGTCTGTGTTTGTAGCACTAGTGTATACTCCCCTCACCTATGTATGCAAATTCTGTGTTGTGGGAATCCTAGAGCTGCAATGTGAATGCAGACAACTGCTCCAGCCTGAGTCTCCATTATGTTGCTGTCTCTCAGAAGTGGCCTGAAGAGCGAAAGAGTCGTGTCCATACAGGCTCTAACTTAGCAGAATGTGTGCATGTTTGTTTCACCTTACAGGAAAACATGTTCAATTCCCATTGGCTTCAAAAAAATTAAATATGCACTTAGAAACTTAACATAATCAGGACCTTAAGGGCTTTCCTAGTGAATCTAAAATGTGAATTCAAAAGTGATTTTACCAAGATTATCTATAGCTCAATATTTATTACCCTTTTTGTATTCTCATCTCTTTTTATTGCTCCATTGAACTCCTCTTTTCTTTGAGTATTAGTGGGGCTATTTTAATTATGTCTTTACTGTTTGCAATCACATTTTAATTAGGACATGAGCACTTGCTTAAAGGTGTCTTATCAGAATCAGAAAATAAAACCTTCTGTAGGTTTGACTTTTGCATACATTATCTGATAGGATTAATAGAATTTATTGGAAATATAGCTATATTCCTTCCTCTGAAAAAAAATAAAAATCAGACCTAAGGCCAATTTGCTATTTTTCTTTAATATTGTTTTTGCAAATAGTGATTACAATACTTACCTGTATAGGTACCCATGTATTTGTTTTCTCTGCTGAATGCATAGAGTCATACAGTCACAGAATCATAGAATGGTTGTGGTTGGAAGGAGACTCTGGAGATATCTGGTCCAACCCTGCCACTCAAGCAGTTTCAGCTAGGGTGGATTGCTCAAGACCATGTCCAGTTGGGTTTTTAATATCTTCAAGGATGGAGACTCCACATATTCTCTGGGAAAACTATTCCTACCTTTATACTCACCCTTGCATCATAAGCTGGGAGTGCATCTCATATGATTTTAATACCGGCATTGACCAAAAGAAAGATGTAGTCTTTGTTGTCTAAATGTCAATTATTATTTGAGAGGAGAATGTGTTGTTAATCATTTTAATTATCTGTGTACCAATGCAAGTAACATTCATATCCTAACAAAAAACCATCAGGCTCTTTACTTGCTTGTAAAACAGAGATTATAGTGGTATAAGCTGCTGTCAATAAAACCAATACAATACTAGTGAAACTGTGCTATTATTAACAAAAAGTCAATAATCTGACTTTTTTTCCTCTGGAGAGGAAAATTATAAACAAAAGGAAAGAGTCTCTATTAGCATAACCCTTACTTAAACTTGATATTTTTAATTATTGTGACTGTCTGTGTTTTTACAATATGTAACAGGAGTTACAATTCATGACACCAAGTGTCTTAGGCATTTCTGAAAATGTTTTGCATAAATATCAGTAACGAAACCTTAATCAATACCGTGCAATAAGCCTCATGATTCCCATGTAAGAAAATATGAAACCCTTTTGTGTTGTTATATTTTAAGCAACAAAAACTGCTGGATTTGAGAAATATCATTTAAAAGAAAAAAAAACCCAGATAAACAGTTGTTTGGTAAACAAGATGATGCACATCATTATAAATAAATTTCTTGAAAGGCAGCTATGCTTACCTGTCCTTGGGATATGTCAGACTTGGGTGGAATACATTCTTGGTCTACCAGCTGGTGATCAAACTTGGAAGTAAATTCTACTGTGGGGTCTGCTGGCAAAGATGACTGTCTTCCCACAGGATTTTCAGGCTCTGCATGTACAAAGAGATTCAATACACCTCCCTGAACTGTCTAGATACCTTCTGTAGTCAACAAAGAGAGATGGAAACCCTCAATGACTGTTTCATTCCATGCTAGGAGTATCACAAATGGGTAGTTGCTGACTGTTTTTTTTTTTTTTTTTTCTGATAAGGAACCCCAAACCAGTCTAAGTTTTCTAAGATAGAGTTAGAAGATATCCAGTCAAGGAACACAGGAAAAGTTTTATAGAAGTTAAAGCAAAAGTTCTGTGTCCTTTCCTGATAGTTGTCAAAAGCCGTTGTTGATGGAAGAGAATAAGAACAGGGTTTGATATAACATTATCCTTCTCTTTTATAATCTCCAGAAATCAAGCAATCTGGTACAAAGAGATTAGAAAGCAGATCTCCTTGTGTTTATACATTCTATTTAAATGGACTTGTATCATGAGCTACTCAATGAGATCTGGAAGTGGAACAAATTCTAAATTTGGATACATTTTCACTGACTGACAGAACTCTTCGGTGATACAGAATAGGTCAGTAGCAGAACCAGGGCCACAGACCAGCTGTACGCACCAGGTCATAATATTTTTCAGTAAAATGCAATATAATTATTAAAAGGAAAAGCGGAATCCAACTCTTAACAATGCAAAGAACAGCATATCATCTACAATTCTGAAAAGAAACTACGAGTATTATCTATCTATATCTATCTCAGATCAAGTATAAAATTAGGTGCTCTGTATCATCACAATTTTGTTTTAAACACTGTTTTTGCCTCTGTTCTCAAACAATAAAAGCTTCCTGACACTATCCTATATATTAACAAATGGTTCACACAGACCAAAGCTCACCATAAATTTAGAACTATAGTGACAGAAATGTAAACTAAAACGTTTTGCTGCTTTATCAGCATTAGAAGCTACTATAAGTTTCAGACACAACTAAAAAATCTCTACCATATAAATCATTGCTTTGTTTACCATGCTTTAAACTATCCTTTCTTTTTTTTTCTCTTAGCTGCTTAGAGTTTAGTATTTCATCTTAATGTCCCCATTGCTTACCATAAGTATGGGTAAGGCAGCTGACCTTACTAGAAGATTTCTTTAATGTTGCAATTCATCGTCCTGTTTTAGTGATTAAATATATTTTTAATGATTACTACACAAAAATATTTCATGGTAAAGGCCACTTTCCCCTTGGCTCTTTTAACATTTTTCAGATGTGCGGAAAAAAATGCAGGTATAGAAATATCCCTATTTTCTACTCTAGATTCACTAAACCGTTATGAAAAAAATGCCTGCATTCAACTGCAATCTCATAATGCTATCAAATGATTTATATTTTTTATATAGCTATGGCTTGACATGCTGTCCTTATTGCCCAATACAGTAAATACTGTAGCATGGCAAGCACAGAAGCTGAAAGATCAGAGAAAAATGCCAGTGATTAGGAAGACCAAATCTTCCACTCTAATAGGTGATTCTCCAGTGTTGCATCAGGAGAGCAAAGCAGCTGTGTGATGAACTCATTTAGATCCTCGCTTTCTGACAGGGAGATATATGGATTTTTGCTGGGAACACATCAGCTCTCTCTGCTGCAAAGTTCTGGATCTGATGAACAGAGAGCTACCAGCAACATGCGGCCCCTTCTTACCAGTGTGGTACCCACCGTTTCTCACAGACACTCATATTTTCTCCACCATGGCATGCGCAAATTGCACCTTGCACACAGATTGCAGCGCCAGGTCCTGCAGATCCATGCCTTGAACCACCCCTGAGCGCTGTGGACTCTTAGGTACTTTCATAACCTGCCAAGACCTCAGACATGAAAGCAGTGCTCTCTACTTGACGAGCAGGGTAACCACTCCTCTTAGCCCCCATACCAATAAAGAAAGAATTTCAAAGACAGAAGCACTTTTGCTAAACAAAATACAAAATTATAGTCTATCTTCTTATAGCTATCTTCTGGCTCTGCTGTATATGCTTCTCTGCCACCTAATCTGCCACAGTAGCCATAATATTATTGTTACTTTAGTAATCATAAATTAAATCATAAATTAACTGAACTAAAAGTAAGTATGCAATACTGATTTACTCAGTACTGTCCTCTGAGAACAATATTGCCATCATTTACGATTGTTTTTTGCTTCTTTCTCTCTCTTAGCTGCACAGTTGATTGTCATTCTTTGGCCTAATTTAGATTATCATTTCCCTGTAGCAAGTATCTTGCCTTTTTAATTACCTGGAAAGTGTCACATATGACAATGATGTTCTTCTACATGTGATAAATAATGATGCAACGTTAAGGATAAGAGGATGCAACTCCTTTCATAATGAGACAGCGATGCTTCTTTTCTGATCTTGCATCACTGTGATCATACTAGTGTGATGTTTTTGTGCTGAACTCAACAAGACTGCCAGCACAGGCGCCTTTGTGAAGGAAAGTCATTGCCACTTCTCGGAGTTGCCTACAGGCCAGTTTCAGATCTGAAGGCACAGGTGGATCTGTCATTAACATTTTGCTTTGTATAGGTCCTCAAGTGTATGATTTACTGCTTATCCTGAAAGCTAAAAATGAAATGATATTCTACTTCACTTCTGGAAATCAAATGTATTTTTTTTTAATTTGGATTTAAAAGAAAAGAATTTCAAAAATGCAGGATAAAGATCTTTATTTCTGAGGAAGAGAAACTCAGGAAGAGACCATTCTTAATAAAAACAGTTTCTCTTGTAGCTTTCATCAGTCCGTTTCAGTACTTACCAAATGAATCCAGTCATTAAGAAATAAATAAAGACACAGTAAATAAGCTGTGATCAAGGATGATCTTGACTTTGTTATGTTTGCTCTCTATAGCAGTAAGTTCCTCAGGGATCTGCCTGTTTTATCTGAGTTATATAGAGCTTAGTACAGTATTCGATATTGTAGCAAAAGTTAATAAAAATGCTAGGACTTAGGAAATTTGCTGGCTTTGATACGACAGTATATTTACTCGTTGGCTCAGTGTATGTCTCATACTGTGTTATATTAGAAATTAAGGATCAGACAGAAGGAAAAAATAAGTATTTCTGCATTTTTAATAACTTTGGTACTTCTGTTGCTGAGAAATTTCTAACTCTCCACTGTTTCAAGTCCTGATACATGTTTTCGCTGTGCTGACCTCTGATGCAGAGAACTGTCAGCTACATTACTATTCACCATGGCACAACATGGACCATGTTGACTTAGCTGAGGAAGCCTGTGCACGTAAGCTCTTCCTTTACAAAGGAAGATGCAGTGGCTTTCTGCTGCAGTGAGGAAAGATGGTCCAGTAACATAGCAGCTGCCTGCTGCTTGTGTATGCTCAGGAGCAGACACTTAAGGGACGTGGGAATGCTTGGCAGTTTTTCTGGTCCACAGTGAGGTAGGGAAATTCCAACTAAAGCTGGATGCTGGCCAGCTGGTGTGGCGAAAAGGGACTGTGTAGCCCATATGACTGGGAGGATGGGTGCCATCCTAAGTGTTGCCGATGAGCAAACCATTGCGCTACAGCCTGTTTAGCCTTAGGAGTAAAGTCACATCCCCCTGAAGACTGTACTTGGAATGAAGACAGTGGTGCAAGTGGCACTATTATTGAAATGGTTACTATATAACTTGACTACTTGGCATAAAAGCACACTTTGTGCTGTGCCCCTGCCACACAGAAATTGTTTAGCGTATTTAGAAGGCTGCCTGTAAATGTTTAATGTGTTTTCGAGTCTTTTTCTTCAAAAAACAACAACAACAAAAAAACACCTCTATTTCTCATAGTTAAATTTACTTCATGGATTTATGTCCCTCAAGGGTAATCTCTAACAACTGGTCATCTAGGCAGAATGCAAAAAAAAAAAAAAAAAAAAAATGGAAGAACAAGAAAGGGTGGGAGTAATGCTACTTGTAGGTAGTTTCCTTCAATAATTGATTATTTGCTGTAGTTTCTGCAGATGTGTTGGTTATTTTACCAGCATGGCGTGTCTGTTGCCATAATAATCTAATTGAGCATTTGGATGGCAATGGCCCACAGCTGTGTGTAATATGGCAAGTTTTGCTGTCTGGTCTGTCTGCAGTTTTCACAAAGCTCATATGGGAATTTTGAGGCTGTTCAAACTCCTTTCATCTGTGACCCTCTTTATAGATTTTTGGCATGTGTGATACTTGCCCCAGGGGAGACGGCTGACTTCAGAAACTTGTCCTGTAGGTAAAAGCAATAGGCCATCCATTACCCTCTTCCTCCCACTCTCAGGTTAATGACTATATTAAATATTAACTGGGGTTCCATCTCCAGAGTGCCTGTATAAGTGATTTTACATTATCTCATTCAGCCCTTCTCTGATTTCTTATAAAGTGTGTTGCTTCTTTCTAGCCTAACTCAGAGAAAACCATGATTGATTTGACAGCCATTCACACAATGTTTAATGTTAACCTTCATCATTAGTGAGTGAAGACAATGGTAAAAGTGGAAGGAGATGATATGATGTTGATTTTCCTTATTTCAGATTTTATTTCAAATACAGCCTCTATAAGTTGTAGACATGGGTGGCAGTTGTGCTGGAATATTTACTGAGGAATAAAAGGAAGCTTTTCTACAAATGGGAGCTTAATTCAAAAAGAAAGGTTTAAATTTAGCAACAAAACACTCATTATCACACATGTGATTCCTCTAAACCAGAAATGTATTTGTTTTTCGTTGTGTTTTTCACTATTTGTATAGCAAAGAACATCTGAACTGAGACAAGTCTGGGCTATGACATCCCAGAATTCCCTCTGTTGCATTTGTCAGGGGCAAAAAAGAAATGAAGTTATAGCAAGGAGAGTCAACTCCAAAAAGATATAGGAATGTCTTGAAAATATACTGTACAGTTTAATAATCCATGATACTAAGAAATATATGTGATAAGAAGCAGTCTCATAGTGTCAGAAAATGCAACTTTATTGGTACAAAAAATGATAGAGAGGGATATTGGAAATGAGAATGGTGATGCAAGGCACAAAGAGAAAGGAAAAATGGTCTTGAGCATTTGTGGTGTAGCCTCATTCCGGCAAGTGCAAGCTTCACTAGGTAAAGAGAGTAAGAAAGCCAAGCAAGTGCAGGCAGAGAAAAGACTATGGAGTAAAAAATATACCTAGCTGTATTTATAGCTTTAGAAATATAATTTTGAGGAAGGACTCAAGTGCTTAGCTCAGGGCTGGCTAAATGATCTTTCTTCTTTTATTGAAAAACAAACAAACAATAACACTGAAGAGACATTGATAACACAAAAAAAGGTTAAAGAGAAGAATATAGACCTTGATTTGGAGATGCGTCTAGGCTGTTCTACAGGACATTTTAATGTCTTGGGGCAAGCTATCAGTTTAGAGTAGGTGATACACCCCTCATTTCCACTGGTTAATGTTATCTCTCTGAGTTGAAGCTAACTCTAGGACAACATAAGCAAAAGGATGTAGCAGCAGTCTCAGGTCTTTTATATCTGGGATCTCACCTTGCTCAGCTGGCACATCCTTTATACTTCACCTTTGTTACAATTTAGAATAATAATAAGTCTTTGCTTATGATATGCTTTGAAAAGAGTCATGGCATGTTTATTCTAACTGGATTTCCTTAGTCAAGTACTGATTATTGGCTAGTTTGGTCCAGAAAACAAGAGAGAACAGTCTCAAGATGTTGAGTATCTTGTGCTGCCATGAAAAGTTGCAGCAGGATGTAGCCCAGTTTCCAGCTTCCAAACCAGCATTCACCTTGACCTGGGTTAGACGCTAACACATAACTAGTTGCACTGAGGAAGTACTATTCTATATCTGGATACTGGTTTCGTCATCAATTTTTACTTATTTATTTATTGGGGTCCAGACTGTGATGTGAGGACCACATGTTTTTCTCTAAAAGACGTCCTGTTCTAAAGCATACATTGAAGACAATAAGGAAGTGAAAGCCTATTGTCAGTAGCTGTAAACTCACTAAGACAGACCTTCACTACCAATAGAAATATCTTTTGGGGATAGTGAAACTAAAAATAATGACTTCAGTGGGGCTATTCTTAATTTGTTACAAGATAAGTAAGTGATGAATTAAGAAGTACAATAAACATATGACTTGGAGCATATGCTTTGCTTACACAAACCAGTCAGTCATATAACAGTTGGATAATTGTTGACGGTTCAAGAGCTTTTCATCTTAAACCAATGCCAGACGCAAGAGAGTCCTGCTCCTCTTTATATGGCAGGAGAAGCTAAAGTATCACTTTTCTCCATCCATCTCCCTTCCTCTTTTCAGCTACTGTTTAAGCAAGTGCGTCGAGAAGAACTTTAATGTGCAGAGCCAGCTTGCACAGCTGCAACCCTGATGAACAGCTCACGGTAGAAAAAGACCCTGAACCGAGACAGCAAAAAATAAGGCTTCAGTTAGATAGCTGCAAGGGATCCGGTATGAAACACGCTTTGATTTCACCACTCCATGCTGCTGCCGCCCTCCGGTCCCAGTGGTGCCCTCCTTGGAGCAAGCAGGTTTGCAGCCGAAGGAGCCTGCCGTCTCCGCGCAGCTCCAGGCGATCTGCGGCCCGATGGAGCCTGCGGGTCAGGAGAGGGGAGCTCAACACAAGGCTGCATGATGAAGCTTCACTGCTTTGAACTAATAAAACAGTCTCTGCAGAGGAAACTTCATTTCAGCTTCCTTCCAGCTTTCACCATTTAATTGTAGCTAAGTATAAGTGGGTCACACAGTTTTCATTTGTAATCTAGGCTCTAATTTCTGTGAGCTTAATGTAATCATGTTCTTTTTTTCTTTTCTTTTTTTATTTTCCTCACTCATCTTTTCATCTTTTCTTTCATTTCACCTCTAGTTCGATGTTCTGCTATAAAATCGGTGGTCAATCATCCTTACCAAACCAGCTTGCTAAATTATCCTCTGAATGTCAGAAGAAAACATTCTGAAATGATGATTTAAAGGAATGATGCTTACTTGGGTCAGGTAAAACACATAAAACCCAAGGAGGTATTTTCATACTTTATCTACCCTTCACTTCAAATATATTCTTCTTTGTCACCTCCTTTGCCCACAAATTACTGGCAATTAACACTGAAGTAAAATGTTGAGATAACACTTAATGTCATGTCATGGTCATTATTCTTTCATTGAATCAGAGGAAATTTCAAACAGGTGACCAAATGGACTAGAAGATTAGAAGTTAATGGACAAAAAAAAAAAAAGCCTTGTATCTGGCAATGCCTTGTAAATGGGATTGTTTGTTCTACAGAAGAACCAAACAGATTTGCTCAGTATTTATCTTCATTTGTTGCTAACTGGAACAGGCTCTGAAAATCACAAAGAATACACAGTGTCTATATAAATTTAAAAAGCCATTTTCCCCTTTAAAATCTAAAGACAAGTCAAAAAGAGTAAATCAGACCAGATTTAATTAGTATTTACATACACCAACACTAACAATTAGTAAAGCAGCAGCAGGGGAAGAATATTTACCGCATCGGTCTAATTGATCCTTTTGGATGAATTAGAAAAAAAAGGCAAATTTAACTAGCTGTTTGCAGAAGGACTTTTTTTTCTTTATTTTCATAAACATGTTTATCTGAATGAAATTAATCCCAATTGGCAGTGTGGCAAAACAAGGGCTGTTTTATTCTTATTAGTCTGTGTATATTTTTGGAGAATATCAGATGATATAAACATTAACAGCCTATCTGCTTGGTTTAATGATCATCAAAATATGATAATGGATGACATATTAATACTATTTTTACTTATATAAAATTATCCACAGGCTTTTTAGTATGGATTTCTATCCAGTTATTCAGAGATATCAGGAAAAATAATGGATTTGCCCCCTCCTTCCTTTCCTCTTAGGAGGTTATTAGCAAAAGAACAGTGGACAGCTGTATATGACCTGTGTCTCCTCTTTGCTGCTATTTGCCCATGCAATATACTGAGAGTGTACATGCAAATCTCTCATAGAAGAGAAAGTGAAAAGTAGGAAACTTTGAACAGCTTAATTCTATTGCCCTTTGCATCTCAACTACTTTGACCAGACAGCTGTTGTTGCATTTGTCCTTCAAAATCTGCAACTGATGAGAGACACTGGACATATTTTGTGAAAATCTGACAACCTGATGCCCATTTCTGAGTTTATAATACTGGATGCTATAGTGATGGATAGCAGACTTGTGACGGTAAGCGCCAATGTGGTCTGGGCTTTCATTCTGAGAAGTCTCTATAGAAACAGCTGACAGCCTCTATTAGAGACAGAGATTGCAACAGAAAGCTCATCACTGCCTAGTTTTTTTTTCCGAGCATACTTTGTTTGATTTTAATTAGGACATTTGTTTCATTGTTTTCTATAATATTTTTGCATGCGTTAAGTTTAAATGAGACCACTTGAATATAGAATTAATAAAACACTTATTCCTGCCAAAATATTGTTCTATCCTCTCTTAAAAGGCTCATTCATAGAGGTGATCTGCACCTAGACTTCATATATAGTCTGAGATATAAGGCATCCCTGAAGTGAATCTCATGATCTGCAATTTGGGAACAAAACGGGCTGTTCTGCATTGTTCTCTCCATTAGAGAACTCTGATAGTTAACCCCTAGAATGATTTTAGTATCACTACTTTTTTTTCTTTTTTTTTTTTTAAGAAATCAAGATTTTAAAAAGAGAGATCAAACACATGCATATGATGTTATTTATTTTAGAAATAAAGTGGGTGGACTAAACATCAGCAGGATCTTGGAAATCTGCATTTGTACAGAAAGGTTTTGGATTTATGCCCTGTGCGGAGGAGGCTATGAGCTCCCCCTCGCTGATCACAGGAACGCCCACTAGCTTTGATGCTGGGGTATGTCCAAAGGGTGATGGCAATGGAGAATCCCATATAGGATCAACAATACCGAGAAGCCCAGAGGAGCAAAGGAAACTCAGTAGGAAGTGAAGAATGACAGAAAGAAGCCATTACACCAAAATCTCCCAACCTCATGTGCTGCCTGTTGCATCCATCAAGGAATCGGAGGGACTGAGTGTAACGTGTGGCAGACAGGAGAAGCTGAGACCGGAAAAGGGAAAGGAGCAAGGGCGTTTTCCTAACTGTTTGTTGAATTGTTTATTTTTTCTCTTCCTCAATCCTTGAATCAGTAATTAGGAGTTTCTAATAATTGATAACTAATTAAATTAAGTAAAAAATCCCTAAATTGCAACTGTTCTGCCCCTAACAGTTTGTAGGAGTGTGGAACATCTGTGTGTGATAGTTCCTTTTTTGGCTGACAGCATGGAACTGAACCAGAGCTTGAAGAATGCTACTTATTACAGCAATTTGTATGCTTTTGCATCAGAATTATCCATTATCAAATGTTTGTGAGGGAAGGTAAGAATGATGGAAAAGTTTGTCATGTTGCAAATAGAATTGTAGTAGAAATATTAAAGAAATTTTATTGAAACAAATTACTAGAAGATAAAAACTTCTTTGGTAGAGCACTGAACCAAATATGATAGAGAGATGCACTGGCTTTTCAAGTCAGGTAAATAACATTTTTGGATTTATCCAACCCTTGTGCCAGAGACTGTTTGCTGTTTTGCAGTATGCCATTGCAGTCTTTCTCTTGGGTCTAGTGGATGACCTCCTGCACCAAATATACAAGCTGTCAACTCACTAAAGCTTTGTAGCAGGAGCAGCAGTCATAACCTCCACAGTGCAGTGCAGATTTGGAGCTGCAACACATACTCATGGGTGTATCATGTTTGTGACAGAAGAATTCAATCTAATGTGGATGAATGATAGTAGATCAAAAGTGGGTCTGTTCAGCCTGAGGGGAATAAAAAGTGAGAGGGGAATGGAGAGAAGTTGAAAGAGACTCATAAAAAGTATACGAGTGTTTTTTTACTGAAAACATCAAAAGAAAATGAAAGTTAAATTGATAAGGTATATGTAAACAGAGCGAATAGCAAGGAGTCAGAGAAAAAAAACAAAACCAGAGGAATAGATGTGTTGCAATGGAGAGATGCAGGGAGAAGGAACATCCTGAGGAACTGAGCGAGGATCTGAAATATGATAAATGACATGGTATTCTGAAGTGGGAATATTTAGACCCTCTGAAAATTGTGTCAAAAGCTCCTGCTCAAGGGAGCTTTCTGTTTGTAAGAATATCCAGCAAGCTGAAGGAAAAGGAACTGAAATACATGAAAAGTTTTCTAACATCAACACATTCAATATGATTGATTGAAAATAGAGTAAAACATGGTATTAAAAAGAAAAAGAGATATGGTCACTACATAAAAGAAAAATAAGTAAGTACCTGGGAAATATTGCTGTTGAGCCCAAGCTAAAAAAAAAAAAAAAAAGAAAAGAGAAAGAGAGAAAAGTTATTTTGAACTTTATGGACTGCATTTTATTTCAGAATTTTGATTCTCTTCTCTTCTGTGCAAATCTACATGTGACTGTGGTCACAGCAGCAAGAACTGTGCGGAATTCTTCTATACTGAATTCTTCTGTTCAGAAAGCAGCTAAAACAATCTGCTTTTAATTTGACATTTTTTTAAATAAATAATAGACCTGTTTAATTATTCTCAGGTTTTTTTCTTTCTTCTAAACATTTATTTTCCACTCTGTACAGCATCTGGAGTGGTCTTGTTGCTTGAGAGAGATGTGAGATCTGTTGCCAGAATTGATTCATAGATGCAGGGAAACAAGGTGCTAGTGCCAGGATGTGTTAAAGGAGAACTGCAAACAGAGATGAGGAAGTTCTGGTAATTGATTATTAATACAATCACTATGTATATGAGTTGTCTGCAGTACTCCACAGCTTATTAACACAACAGGCATGACAATGAGGAAATAACTAGTTAATCTGTCAGTATTAGAGTGACCCTCTATTCTGGTTCTCACTCTCAGCATCAGCCAGAGCTCTGTTTGCTGTCCGTCTGATTGACTTGCTGACATGAGGTCTCTTTTGGGGTAATGTTAAAGGGAAAATAAAACAAAATGTAGCTATTTGGGTGGTCTCTCAGTTCTGAGACCCAATGCACAAATAAACTGCACTTTTTGTATTACATCTCTCTCCTCTCTAGGAGCAGATAGAGAGCAGTGCTGAGGATGATGTCATGGTAAGTATAGCAGGGAGAATACTAAAACCACAGAAAATAAAGAGAATATAACTGTTTTTTACTGTAGAAATTAACCAATTGACACTAGGTTTTTCCCTATATAAAATACTTCCATTGCTGTTCCATCATTCTCACATTTACATGCATCTTCTCTTTCCTACATATATGTGTGTACGTATATACATATATAAAAGCACACACACACACATAAGAAATCTAGTATTTTAAATCTCAAATCCATACTTTTAGACATGCACAACAGAAACCAAGGGAACAACCTTAGTAGAATGTAGAAGTGTTGTACTCCTTGAGGGGCAGGAGGTCAGCGAAGAAAATACCCCTCACATTACCAATGTGTCACATGCCTTTTTGTGACCCAGTCTCACAATTCTGAATATCCCACAAAGATCTGGAAAAAGGTCTTTTTTTTTTTTTACTTTGTTTTTCTTTCTTTCTTTCTTTTCTTTCTTTTTTTTTTTTTTTAACACATACAAGAAAAATATGAAAAGGTATACCTGAGATAATGACTGGTGAGCTCAATCTTCTGCAATTTGTTGGGCTGATATCCCCCAAAGTGGGATTCACCAATATGAGACAGTAATATGCCTAGTCTACTCAACAAGATGTGCCAAGGTCTTTTTGTTGGGGGTCTCTTTTTGTCTGTCATCTTTAGTTATTTGTTTTCTTCTAAAATTATTTGTTCAAGAGAAGTTCTGTCTTTCTCACTGAAAACTGGAAAACCCTTACTGGAGGAGTTCAGAAGTTAGGACAAATGCCTGTGAAATGAGTGACCTCTTTATGATACCTCAGTCTGGCTTTGGAACAGGGGCTGAATCTCCTCCACGAGGTCTTGAATTATTGTGGAAAATGCGCAATACGTAACCTAGTCATGCTCAAGTTCTCTATTTCATGTGTCTCTCCAGATCCATCTTTTGGACTTATGCTTTTACGCTTGTACCTGCACCTGTCTTTAAGTTTCATCACTGTTTTATTATTTTAGCTTTTACCCCTTTAAAGGACTTGGAACCTGACTTTATGCCCCACTCTGCTTCCTGAGGAGATGTTCATCTATGACAGTTGAAATTTTGACTTCTCCAAAAGATGCTGAAGTTTTATGGCTTTAAAGCACCTTTTTTTTTTTTAATGTAGAGTGAGGTTTTAACTGTGTCAGAGTAGATTAAGCAAGAAAGAGAACTGAGTAAGGGAGGCTGGTAAAATGTTTGAATTTAGTGTGTTATGTTAGAAACTTTATTTTCAGCCTCAGTTTTGCTTTGCCTGGTTTTCGTACCTGAGTCTCAGCTTCTCAGTAGTTCAATCTGTAAAACATATCGTCTCGCTTCCCTTAAAACTGTAGTGATATACTCTTGATTAATAAGGGTTGCGCAGGACATAAAAATAGAACTGACAGTAAAGAGGTTTTGGTAGAAATTCTCTGCATTTCTTCTCCCTACAACTCTTGTTTGAGTACCTCTTTTTCTAGCATTGACAGTTTTGTTATGTATCCTTATTATGATACATGATTGCCTGTTCTTTAGGAGGGACAACTGCTCAGTAGCAGGTAAGTCTGAAAGGGGCGACTGTTGGGGGCAATCTTGCTTTCTCTGGCAAACAGTTCGGTTCTGTCTTCTCTTTGTCACAAGGGTGTAGGAGAGGAGTAAAAATTTGTAGCTCATGTATTCGCAGACCCGTGCCCTCCCTGACTCCTGAATTTCCTGGATTCAACAAGGTATTTGAGAACAGATTGCTGCATGATAAGTAACGTTTAAACACGCTCAGTTGGCTGTATCAATAGGGACTGAAAGGAAATCTGTATGATAAAAGTGTTAAGCCAGATAACTCTATTTATTTATCTATCTATTTATTTATTTTTGCCTGTGAGAAAAGATTCCTTTTCTCAGCATTTTTTTAGTCTTTCTCTACCTTTTTGCATTCATATATTTTGGCATGGTAGACATAACCCAAGACTAGGAGAAGAGTCCAATGCCTTTTTGGATTTCACAGTGGGAACCATGATGGTCTGATTTCAAGGAAAAGGCAGATAATGATGTTTGTTTCATGCAAGAACAGGAGATTTTTATATTTGGGATAAGATGTTAAGCTTCTGAGGGAAAAAAATCTATTTTATTTTCAATGAGATTTTTTTCTGCCTTTCTATAGATCCAACCTTTTGTACTATTTGAGAAATATTATCAAAGCCAAACAATCAGTTGAAAAACTTGACGCATTAGAGCAGCAATATAAAGCTTGCTCTTCCTTCCAATTATTATATTCATTGTGAAGAATCTCCACTACCTCCTTTAAATCTTTCCTGAATCAGGTCACATGGGGAAGCTGATTGATAAGGTGTTGGAGAACTGAACTTTACAGCCGAGCACCAGACCTCCATCAACTGTGGGAAGGGAGATGTGCCACAAATAGAGCTGTCACTGCCACAACCCCACTATTAAATCTTTAAAACTAGCAAATTTACAGCCTGGAGGAAGGGGCATGGGATGATCCACGCATGCACATTGAATATGGAAGGAGAATAATTTGAAATTGCAGTTAGTTGTTGGCAGGACATTTGAACTCTAGTGAACAAACCCATCTGAGATCAGTTGGGAAAAGTGTGTGGTTTTGCTGCCTTTCATCAGCTTGTGACAGGCTGAAAAGCAAGCTAAATCTTCTAGTGCAGAAGCATTAAATTCAGTCTTTTTTTTATTCAGAGCATGAAGCCAAGAGAACAAAAGGAACAGATGTGAGCTTCTTCTTTTGTGCCAAAGTAAGAAAAGAAGAAAAAAATATAAAAAGAAAAAAAAAAGAAAAAGGAATATGCCTACACACAGAAAGTAGTAGAGAACAGGATTGGCTTCGTTTACATTTCATGGCCTCATACACTGGCAGGTAGAGTAGAAGCAACTTTTGTTCCATCAACGAAAACTGGAACTTGAGGGGTCATGCGCCTATAATATACTTTGAAGAAACCCCTTAAATCTGCTATACACAAAAAGGTTGAGGCAATGGTACAGATACAGCTAAGAGGTACTGTGATTAACAAAAATGGTCTTGAGCCCAAAACGAGCATGAAGGCACTTTTTTTTTCAAACAAGTCTATGGCATGGATGTCTGCTGACAACACAATTCAGCTGAACCAGCACAAATAAAAACAGATTTTAAACATCTAGTTAAGGAAAAATCAGGTGACTATACAGATTCTGGTAATAAATAGAATATAACAGAATATAATAAAGAGGCTAACACTTTAATAATAATAAAGGCTAACACTTTAATAATAATAATACTTTAAATACAGGCTGTCTTGTGCATTTACCTTTTTAAGCACACAATCTATATCATAAATTTAGGAAAGTTAGCCATATTATAGCACAAATCATCATATACCTTCTTCAAAGCTTGTGCATCATTTCAGTTGTGCTATCTGTTTTTGTGTCAGCTCAGCAATATGATATCGGCTCTTCCTGAACTGCTGAACTGCCGTGTCTACCTGTTTGGGGCAGACAATCCATGCTCACGGCTCACATCATTGTTTGTCAGTGACCTTCCCTAGAGTCTATTTGTAACTCCTGTGATCTGAGTCATATCCTTTTCTTTGCATCTCTTCTAAGCGAAAGGATCTGAAATAATATGGAGAACAGGTTATATGTCTTTGGAATGATATTTTCAAAGCATGCCTTTTGAAACATTGGTTGTCTGGTGTTAGGGGTGATATCAGGGTCTAATGATCTCTGAGAAGTACAGATTTTATAAATAGTGGTAGAATAATGTTTGGATAATGATCAGTTAGCCTGGAAACTCAACAAACATGCCTATGGCAGGATTACTTAGGGAACGAGGACCTAAGTATGAACTAAGAACTGCTCAACAGTGGAGATGATATATATTTGTTCATCAAGAAAGTCGTGTTTCTGCTTCAGCAGCAGAACTGCCTATTCTGTCAGCCTACTGTCTTCAGTAATTGAAGAAAATATGATTAATCATAGATCAAGAACCATGTAAATGACTTTAAATGAAGGTCTAAAATGTATTTTTACTATGATTAATATTAAGTTTCATCAACTACACAACATACTGGTATATGCTTCAGACAAAAAGTAAAACAACTGAAATATTTACCAAACACAGTGTGTGAAATCATGACTATTGAATCATTATGTTTACAGAGTAAGTATGGAATTTTCCTGGATGCAAAATATATATGAGGTTTTCAGGAGTGAAATACCATCTCTCCACTTCCAGTTCCAAAAACTCCAGTCCTTCATTCTGTCTTTAATAATTACTAGTTCTGATCTAGATACAAGTGGGAACCAAATTAGGCTGTATGTAACAGGCAAACTAGTGAGGAAATAATTAAGAGAATTAAGTACTCCATAAACCATGAACTCCATTAATGTTGTGCCAATGGGGCTCGTGCATATCCTTCATTAGCATGGGGAAGCAGTGACTTCTGCAGCCATAGCACATGATGATGCACAGCTGGCATTGCTGCAGCTGGATAAACCCTCTTGGTAATTCTATACATCTTTTCAGCTTGGGCTTATTGCAGTAAACCAGAAGTTCTAGTACATTTAGAAATGTAAGCAATGGATTAACTGATTGATTTCTTTTTTGTTGTGTTTCACTGTATAATTAATTTATTCTCTGAAGGCTGGAAGAGAGTAAAATAAAGATACTTGCTTATCAAGTGTTTATTTCTCTGAGTAAATATCTGCCTATTATAGCCACTGTTCAATTGTGCATAGTTGCTTCTAGAAACATGTACCTAATAATACAGGTAATAGATACTGAAAATATAAGCAAAGTTTGTGTGAGTATATAATAACACAGAATTAGATTTGCACTATAACTAACATCACAGTATAAAATCCTAGACCTATGGGCGACACTATAGAAAAGTTGGTAAAAGTGAGTCTAAAGATAGATGACAGAAGCCCAGCTGATGACAGCTCAAAGATTTCTCTTGAACTTATTTGCCCATCTGATAATTCCTACATCTCAGTGTGTGCAAAGCAGCAGAGATTTCAGGTACCATGTTAGGAAAGAAAGCCAATAGCAAGAGTGGAACAGCACAGATATTGATGCTCAAACTAAGCTGGCACAGAGTAGTAACAGTACTTGGACGGAAGAATCTCAGAACATTTGAATAGGTGTTTTGAGAATACTGCTCATATTTTCAGATGTAAATACCTTTTTTTTTTCCTCCTTTTGCTTGACATCTAAAAAAATTATTAGATATGCCACAACTGGTAAAGACTTTAGAGGTTCAATGTTTAGAAAATCTCTGCACTAGTCATTACTGAGAACCATTCAAAAGTGATTCATATGACCTGGCCAGCTAGGGTTAGCTATATTAGAACGTGGGCAACTGAGTTTCGGTCTGTCTCTAAGTACAGGTGTCACTGAGCCTTAACAGATATCCCAAGAAACTGGATATACCTAAATTTACCTTGTGTACTTTTGCTATCTTATCCTATGACACTCTCATCAGCTTCCTCTAGTCATGAGTTTTACTTGGGATCCTGTTTTCAGGACCAAATAAATATCCATATTATGTACTGGTGAAGGAGGACCCTAAACTTTAAGTATTTATAAAAGAGACCACTCAAGAATGGTGGAGCTGAAGTTTAGAGGATTCTGAAAAAGAGAATGGAAGAAGACACAGATATCATAATTTATAGTAAAACTGGTGTGGAAAGCTAATAAATTCCTTTCTCCTTGAATGATCCTGAAACCTGAGTACATAAAAAAGTAGAAAATGGAAAAAAAAACTTCTTTATTTCAGAATAAGCACTAGCTCAAAACAATTGCATAGGCCGAATGAGAGGAGAACGCGAATCTTTGCTCTAGTTTACGATGATCTGAACTTTATTATCGCAGCAGGTGAATATCCTATCTACTACATTGTTGACTTCTTTGGTTGCTTATGTCACTCATGTCTCCAATTTTGACTAGCTATTCTACTTTTGCTAAGGCTAGTGTGAATGTTCCAGTAAAATAATGTATTTTGACTTTAAAGAACCAATGTTTTCTGAAGGGAGGGGGAGAAATACTTGGAACTCTTGCCCAATTCCTTTTGTTAGGTAGTATACACCTTTGGTGAGATTCTTTAGTTTGATTTATACTTATAAATCAAATGAGCCAGAGAATGATCTGCCATAAGACTGCCTGTTATGGCAGAGTTCACGTGCACACAGCTAAACTCTCCCTGGTCCTTGTCCAAAGTGTTTAAGTTCAGTGGGTCCTGGTCTGACCAACTCTAGCGATATCTTAGGCATTACTAGGGAGGACACTAATTGGTTTGAGTGAAAACTGCACTCTTAAGAATATGAATATTTGCACAATAGAACTCACGTGTGTTTCCAGTTTATTATCACAGATGTAACTTTTGCAGGCACACTGGATCCTGCCCCAGGCTTAGTGCCACTAGTGTTGAAATCTAGACTGCCTTGTTACATGTGTGTAGGAGAGCAAGCATGGGCCAAATCCAGTCTCTAAACTCTAATATTCATTGTTTGTCTGAAAACAAACTATCCGTCTCTTTCTGATCGGTCTGAAACAGTCATGAGCACTGCTGTTATCTGTACTGATTTATAGATAAATGCAGTCTGAAATTTCAGAAAAAAAACATTGAAGGTAGCTTAAGTTTAGTTGAAAAACAGTGGTGAAAACAGTGAAGAGTCAAGACCAACAAGGAAAGAATTCCTTCACAACAAGTAGAATTTGGCTGTTGACTAGTAGAAATCCAAATATGAATTTCTAAAGCATTCTTCATGCATCACTGGCACACGTAACAGGAACAGTGATGTCCCGCTAAAGTTGTTGGTTAAAAGAGGAAGATGGTGATTTGTACACAAATTGTCATATATTTACAAAATAAGCTGAATGGAAAGGTCCAGTTGGTTATGTTGAAAAGAGAACTCACTGGTTGAATAGATTACAAGAATTTGTTAATATTATCTTATATAATATTTCTATTAAAGGCCTTGGCACACAAGTAGGTGTGTACTAATGCAAACTGTTAATGAAATGGGTAGGACGCTGGCTTTTTTTCGTCTGTACTGAAGATAAAATCTATGCTTTTCATTCTATCCCTTTGGGCTACACGGGGGAGTATATGTGGGCCCTAGAGAAGATTTTCTTTTTCCTCTCCTCTCCTCTCCTCTCCTCTCC
>VWPW01013394.1:0-35876 GCA_013389825.1 Crypturellus undulatus
TACACAACCCCAAAGCTCGCCAGTAACTTTTTGCTGAAACGCCTATGTGCTTTGTAAAGATTCCCTGCCTAAGCGTCACTGCTGCAAACAGTGGAGAATCCTGCACTTAAATAAGCTGCTTTAGTAGTGTCCTCATCGCCCTACAGAGATCATGGCTTTAGGTTAGGGCTGCCCATCCTGTAAGTGTGGTTTGGTGCTTTCCGTATCTAAATGGGAAAACCTGCATTTCGCTGCTCAGAACTGTCACATCTTCTTTTTGTTCCCTTGGATATTCATCTGTTTTTCCCAGCTGTCCTGGTTTCTTGATAAAACCCTTAAAAACCTAACTTTAACCTAACTCTTTAAACCTAACTCAAGCTGATAGCCTGAAGTTGTCAAGTTGAGAGTTAGGCAGGAATCACAGGAAAAATCATTAGGATAGAGTCATAAAAGCTATTACAAAGTCTCTTCTGATAAATTATGAAGGTGAACGGGAAGAAAATTGCCTTTAGCAACGCCTCCTTTGGCCTGTTTCACAGCAGCAGAATTTATCCAATTCCCTGAGCTCTTCCAAGTGCTGCTTGGCACTACGGGACACGGCTTGTCTTCCTGGCCGCGTTACTGCTGCTTGCACAGGCCTGAGACCCAACCACAGGGTCTGGGAACACCTGGGTCACAGCTGGGAACGCTACCTGGGCCAAGGAAACAGAAGAGAAAGGAAGAAACTTAACAGAAAGGAGTGATCCAAGTGGGCGGGAACCAGAGGACGACGGAGCAGACTGCAAATTTTTATTGTAAATGTAGCAAGCTAGGCATAACTACATTTCCCATGTATAAAAAGCAAGGCAAAAGGCAAAACGAGAATGGCTGTAAGGACAGGTGTGCTCTAGGCATGCAGCAACTTCAAAAATTAAAGAACATGCATGACATTTCTCATAATGACATTAATTGTAAGATGAGAACAGCGATGGCTCTCTCCAAACCAGTAGTCTGGTCAGGAAACCGCTCACCAAGCTGTAACTCCTTTGGGATTGAACACAAATTTAATTAAAAGAAGCCACTGTAATCTGACTGCCAAGTGGTATTAGCAGCTGGCTGCACTAAAACACATCCAAGCACCTTCATTTCTGTTTCATACCTCTTGTCATTTGTCCAGGCCAAGGGAACTAGCTGTAAATGTGTCAACATCACAGTCACTACCAGACTTTAACTGTACCCTTTTTAATTTTTTTGTTAAAAATGTCATAAAGACACAATGAATACAAGTACTGCAGTTACATCAATACAAAAAAGCAATACAAATTAAGCAGCTGAATACAAAAATACATTGAAATACATGAACACCACAATGTAACTTATAGCACTAATCAGAATTGTGTATGCGTGGAAAAAAAATTAAATAAAAACCTTTTTTTTGTATTAGACAGCTTAGGTATTCTCCACTTTAACAGTAACTTTCTTCTAGTTATGTACTGCACAATTTCTTCTATATACAGTATAGAATAAAATACTTTTGAAAGATATGACATTTGTACTCCTCAATATGTGATATAGGTATCTTTTACACTAAGAATATTGACTGCATGAATAAAAACCAATGTCTTACATCAACTGATCGGAAAAGTAGGATCAACATTTTCCTTTTAAATCATTTAGGTATATTTCAGTTAGTAGGTTTGGCTTGATGCATCAGACAATCCTTGTCAAACAGTGTCCCTCACAGTAATGTACATAATATTGCTTGTGTCTATACAATCATACAAATGTGGCAATCATATCTAAATGTTGCTTATGAAAGAGACAGCTCACACATATACAGGTCTTCAGACTTTCTTAATGACTTATTTACAATGAAAGTGCTTTTATCAGCTCTAACACGATACATTTTTTTTCTACATGTCAATTATTAGTCTCCCTGAAATTGGAAAAGTATTTTATAGAAAATACCACAGCTTTGCAAACACTATAGCATACTGTATAACTGCATGTGGTTCTGAGATTAGCAGCTGAAAAGTGTTGATAATTATAATTTAAAAATAAATAAAGCAAAGAGGTAAACCAGTTACAAAACAGCAGAAAACTGCAATATTCACAACAGTAAAAAGACAAAATCAATTGCTAACAAAATGGTGAAGCGGTTGGATCAAAAGTCTTGAAAACATCTTTTAATGACTTATCATCGGATTCCCCGTTTGGGTCGTTATCCTGGGTTTGATTCACCTGTCCGGGCGGCCTAACCTGCCTTGGATCACTGTACTGGGGTCTGATTAAGCCCGATAAAGCTTGGATGGGGAGATTATGCACTGCAGGTGCAGCGCTGGAGTGTTTAGCCTGAGATTTACCAGTGCTGTTGGCTTTATCTGAAGCAGCTTCTGCTGATCCTTCTGGGCTTTTTTCTACGTTAGAGGCAGCCTTCTGCAGCGCAGAATCTTCGGAGAGACCAGCCTCATTTTTACCAGAATTTTTCAAAATACTTTTTTTCTGATTCTCTCCATTCTCCCCCGCGTTAGCTGGAGCTGTGTCCAGCGACGAGCTGGGATCTCTTGGATCGTACAAACTAATACCGCTAAGAATCGATCCTGGACTTCCCAGTTTGACACCGCTTGATGATAGCTTGGGTGCGTAGGGAGGCAGAGCATCCGGGTCGGCTTTAGAAGTTGCAGCTTCTGAGGACTGCGAGGAGCTGGCAGCAGATCTAGAGAGGCGGGGGTCAAACTTTGCAGGGTCCTTTGCGAGTCCATGATGTGCGTCTGTGCTAGACAGTCTGTGGAGTCTGGGATCAACATTTTTTTGCAAGCGAGGGTCTCCTAATTTGCTTGAGCTACTGGCATGCGAGTCCGCAGGCTGATCCAAATAGCCACTTCTGCCCGTTAAGTTATTTTTTGCTTTTGCAGCTAGTCTGGGGTCAGCTGGCATCGCATTTGGATGGGGATCGTTTTTTAAATTCCGCAGTTTATTAAGTCTCTGGTCAGCAATGAGTGGAGGAAGAGGTAAGTTAATCGAAGAGACTGGGTCAGGTTTAGGCAAAGGTATTGGGAGCAAGTCTTCAGGAGCCCATACAATATGTTTAGCAAAGTTGGGTTTCATCAGGGTAACATCCATTTTAATGTGGCTGAACTGCCTCAGCTGAGACCGAGGATCCCTTAGTGTCACACCAGGCAAAGGCTCCAAGGGTATCAGGAAAGCTCGCTCTCTCAATTCTCTTTCCGAATCCTCTTCATCATCATCCATCCCTTTTTGCTTCACTTTAACGCCTGTGTGTACGTGGTGCAAATCCAGCTTTGCTGCCCCAAGGGATGAGCTGGCGTGGCCATCACTCACCTTTAACATCCTGGGGTCTCGCGCGAGCCGTGGGTCCAAGGACGCCGACTCAGGGGGCTTCCTGGGGTTGGACCTTGGAGAGGCCCTAAGTCTTGGGTCAGCAGCCTGGGGTCCGGCGCCTTTTTCTTTTGCCAGCCTTGGGTCGGTAGGAATACCAAGCATATGCTGCTCTGCGGAATGCTGTTGCCGACTCCTAAAATTTTCACTTTGTTTCTTTAAAGTTTTCAGTATTGATTTAACACTGCTCCCCTCTTCCTCTTCACTACTGGAGTACCAGTTTACATTGTCATCTAAAAAAAAAAAAAAAAAAGAATATATATGAATATATATGTACATATATATATATGAATGAAACATACATATATATATATATATATATATATACACATACACACACAGTAATACATTCAGGCAAATGATCACTGGAAAATGAGCCAAAACATACATTGCTATAAATGAGTAACATCTCAAAAAATGGAAGCAAGATCTAGTATTAAGTCCACTACAGTTCACTGCATTATAACAACCTTGGACTAAAGTGATGAAAATTGGTTTAAATGAAGTACTGAAATAACAACAACAGTGAGTTGAGATACGCTGAAATTCTACTGAATTCTTTCCATGTAAAACTCAGTATGAGATATACATGAAAACAGATAATCTGAGAAAATAACACTCTTTCAAACAATTATTTCTACCTATACTTGTTAAAAAAAATAAAAAAAACACTAAATATTTAAAATCGGAGTCTCAATGAAAGTGTCCTTCCTTGTTGTACAGGAGGAGGACAAGTTGGATGGCACCTCATAGTCACCTTAAAAAACAGATTATAAATACCGAATTGCAGCTTCATTACGGCCCAAATCACAAGTTTTGGGGAGTGCTCAAGATTCATAAAGGGTGGTAGAACATTTAATTTTAAAGAATAAAGTCTCAGTTTCCTTTGCAATTTATTGGAAAGCAATACAGCACAGGCATCATTCTCCCAGCTGGATGCTCAGGACTGGCGAGAGAGACCCTTGGTCTGTTCTGGCTCAGTAAGGTGAGAAATGAAGGGCACTGTCATCCCCACTACCGAATTCACACGGTTTCCTCAGTGCTAGCTGTGTAAATATTCAACAAAATATTTACGTAAATGTTAAAAAAAAGGCAGCAGCAGGATGAAGCTACAAGGAGGCTGCTAAGAGGAACATTTTTTGTTACGTTGCTTTGTGAAAGTCCTTTAGCTGCGAGGAGCAGTTACTCCAAAGCACTGGGGAGAACTGTTCGGTTAGGGCAGGTTACTCTGGTTCTCTGGGAAGCCCTTGGTTTTCCAGGGTTGCATCTCTGGATCTCGCTCATCATTCGAGCAGAGTTACATTGGCAGGATCACTGCAGTCATTTGATAACAGCAAATGCCTTTTGGTTCTGTGAAAGATGCACTTTGGTCACAGAATCAAAACATTTCCAGGAGCTGCAGGGAGCAGGCCAAGGGATAAGCACATTCTGTTTGAATCTGCCCTGCAGATTGAACAGATTTGTTCTAGACTAATATATGCTCAATATACATGTTTTAAATTGTAGCAAAATTAACTTTACCTTCTTCTTTGCTCATTGCCCTCTGACCCTGGCTGCTGAGAGAGTCTCCATCCTCCTGATGCTTTTGACTAAGTCTGGCATAAAGGGCTTTCTGCATCGCTGGGAGGAAATCCGGCACGTTCATGGCTGGTTTATGGCCCATTTTACCCATGCAGTCTGACTCACTTCCACCTGCGTGCGACTCTTGAGCCATAAGGTGAGCCTGATGATCTGCAAATTCGCCATGCCATGTTCCATCTGCAGTACCAAAACAACTTGTTAGCTGAAATTCTATATAAGCTTTCATAGCACAGGAGTACTACATAAAACACTTAAACCAAAATTAACCTGAATTATATTACACGTGATTAGCAAGCATCAGCTGAAAAAAAACCATGCACATTTAAGACACTTCAGGACATTCTCAGTGCTCAGCTTTGGGGACACAATGCCTTAACACCACACAACTACGAAGTGTCACGTGAAGGAACAAATGCTTTGAAAAGTGCTTACCACCAGAGTTATTAGCTGGCTGGAAGTTGTGTACAGCTTGATGAGAATAATAATTGTCATAGAAGTCCGCCGGGTTCTGAATAGGCTCATAGTTCATATTCGGCTGCCTATCACCAGGCATTTGCTGATACTGTGGCCCTGGAGGACAGTGATTATCTCTTGGCATATTCATATGTCCTTGAACTCCTGGGGCGTTGTAAGACCCACCAAGGCCTGGTGGGGTTAGAGGTGGACCACCTTGCTGTGCTTGCATAGGCATCCCACTCTGGTTCTGTGGCCCTAGGAAGCCTGGGGGCACACCCTGCATTGGAGGACTATGTGGCATCGCGGGGCCTTGAGGGCCGCCACATGGATGATGTCCAGGAGAACCGGGGTGCATCGGCGGGCCGTTGTGTCCTTGGGACATGCCGGGTCCTGGCCCTGGGCTTGAACCTGGGTTGTACATATGCTGGGAATGGGGGTCATTCCCCTGAAATGGTGGTCTTGGCGGGGATGAGCTGTTATAGAAGGATGGTGGTCTGTAGGCAAAACAATAAAAATTTTAAAAAGGATTAAATTTTGCACCTACACAGATCAGCAGCCTGTTACTATCTCCTCCTCCTCCTCTTACAGATATCTACTCAAAACTTACCCAATCAAGACTTCCATAGAAGTCTGAAAGAAGCAAAATAATTTTCAGCAGTAAAAACTACTCACATTACAAATACATCAAAACATATCTTATTGTCTACATATATTGTCTACAGAACTTGTCTAAAGGCAGAACACATTTTTTCAGTATTGGCATATTCAGTATCTGCTGAAATTAATATTTTTGAACATCTCCAGGCCAACAATCCCCATGAGGAGTTGCCACTGGCTTCGGTTAGAAAAAGTTAACCCTAAAAGACTCCAGAAGGACGATGACCTTTGTTCAGCTGCAAAGAGATAGGCAAGGCAGGCATACAGCCAAAACGAGAACTAATGGACTGAGTTTCTGGAAGCTCAAGGCTCAGAAACAGCTGTTTCCCATGGAAAGCATTCAGTAAGTAAATAATTACAATAACCAATATATGCCACATCATTAATTTTGCAATATTCTCAAGAAGCACATGCTTTGCATGGAAATGCTGCTAACTGTTCAAATCATCAGCTTTCTTTTTATAAAGGACTTTACAAAAAATACTAAAACCTACTTTTTTCCTATTTTGTGCGCTAAATCCACTGTCGGCTTCACAACTATTTCAAAGAGAGATGGGATTTTCTTATAGTCTCCAGAAGGATCTTGAAAGTTTTCTATATCAGACTCAGAAAACGGATATTGCTCAGGTGGGGTAGGCAGGAGCCCCACGCCAGGTGGTGGTTTAGGCAGAGGAACTATGCCACGTTTTCTAAGTTCTTCCAGTTCCTTTTCATCCTCATTTTGTGGTTCCTCCTCATTATTCAAAACCTAGAACAAGGACGTGTAGAACATCATTTATTAAATTTGCAGAATATTCAGTTCAACTTAGTCTTGCTTTTTTTCATTTGAATGTAATTATCTGTTACAATACTGGTATCTACTGATACCAAATTCAGCTTAAATAGAAATCTATGATTACTTTTGCCCTACAGCATGTCGATTCAACAGCCAGGAAAACAAATTAGTTTTTGTAATCAGGAAAGTACAATTTTCTAAAGGTCTGTTTCTGTTGACCCGGAATTTTAGGTGACAAAATTACTTAGTCTAAAATTCCTAATGTTTTCAAGGTTAAATTTGTGTCACTTTAAATGGAGAGATCTGTGAAGCACTCATAGGAACCATCCCGTTCCTTTCTACACTGTAGGTACAACAGTAATTCAGATGACATCCGACTTCTAAAAAGCTAAAGATAGGCGCAAGGCCACCCTTATCACAGAGTTCACAAATATTTCTTTAAAAAGGGGAACAAATGCAAGTGTGTGTGCAGAAATGCGAGCTGTGAAAATGAATGAGTCCATCAGCATAAAAAAACTGATAGCAAGGAGAATTCCCTGGTCCCAGACCTGTCATGCTCAGGGGAACAGGAATGCCTGACATCAGTAGTGTTGAACAACTTCCTCCCCCAGGCTCACACCGAAACTTCCAGCCCAACATTTTAGAAACAGATCTCATTTACAGAGCACGAATTACCTTATCCAACAGCTCCTTTGTTTCCGCAGTCAGGGGAGCATGAGAAAATTTGCACTTGTCTCCTTGATAGCACTTTGCTCCTGTATGGTAGAACTTGCAAGGGAATTCATGTAAGCAATTTATTAAGGAATGTTAGCAAAGGCTCATCTGTGGTTTGCATTATTTGGCAAATTTAAAGAATTTATCTTTCAGCTATCCTTCAGTTCTTCCTTAGCATAAATCACTCCAAAGCAATGTCTTAAGAATTTTGTAAGCTAATAACCATCTTACCTCTCAGTTCCATTTAACATTCTACTAATAGCTACATTACCACGGCCTTTACATTATTTTTGACTTGATCCTAATATTGTCATTAAGTTGTTGATGGTCTCAACTCCAGAACAGAGCACACATGCTTTAATGCTTTACAACAAAGAACAGACCAGGGTTTAAAAAATATATATATTCATACAAGTGCATCTAACTTGAAGTCTTTTAATACTTAACATATTCACCAGGAATGTTATATTATTCTCTTCTCTAGAATATTCAAACAGGAAAAAAATGCTATAGCAAATCTACCTATTCTTTGGTATAGTCTCTTAAAAAATGAAATAACCACCATTTACACCTAATAATTAAAGCTGATTGATATTAGTTGTTTTAACTACATACAGAAGAACACAAAAAAAGCAGCACACAAAAGAAGAAAAAAAATAATGAAAAAAGATCTGGGGAAAATCTGCATTGAGAGCACATTCTGCTCAATAAAATTACGGGATGAACTGTACGTAAGAATATTTGCTCACTGCAGGCAAGGCTGGAACAGAACAGTAAAGGAAGGTCAAGTTACGTTAAAATAAAGAGTGATAGGTTTTAATTCAAGCATAGCTTTTGTTAAAGGATATTGTGCAAATAAATGCAGTTCTCTCCTTTGGTGCAGTAACCCTGTATGTAAAACTTGCAGATTTCCTTTTTCTTTTCTATCTCTGCATCATGATCAAATTTACACTGCTCTCCCTATAAATGAGAAAACAACAGAAACGTTATGAGTCTAAAATGTTAAATAACCATTCAATACTGAAAGAAAAGCATCCTGCTTAGTTGGATTTAAACTTTTTCTCTTTATTAACACAGAACTATATCTTAAGCATGTCCTTGAAAAACTATAAATTGTGGCCTGGCCATAGAGAAATAGTTCCTGAATCTGTATTCAAAAGAATTTATACTTATGGTCCATAGAAAACAAGTTTGTCTTATAGAAAGTAGTTCTCTTTTTTGTGTCCACCTAGGCATTAAATAAAACTGTTACTGAAATTATATTCCCATACATAACCAACTGCTGCAAGTGATCAGAAAACACAATTGTGTTTTAAGTGTGTTTTAAGGGAACGAGGGAAAACTGAAAGAGTCCCAAGTATTAGACTCTTTAACATAGGAAGAATAAAGTCCAAACAATATGATGTTTTATCATCTCACATATTAGAATTAGTTTGTTGGTCAGGTTTAGAATCTTTGTAATTACTTTCAGGAAAAAAAGAAACACACACACAAAGTGCTCTTACAGCTATTTGTTTTAAAACTGAAGGTGGCAGCAAATACTCATCTTACTGAACATAACGGACGTTAACACTAAAATATATAAAGTCATCAACACATGCATTTCTTTCAATTTTCCCCCGGTTTGGGAAAAGCATACTAATTTTCACTTTTACTTTCACCATCTGAAAAAGAAACAGAAAATGATCTATCACTAAATACACAGAGACGCTAAAAATAAACGATGCACTTGCTTGTCAAGAAGCATGGAGTTTTTTCTTAATTGTGTTTCATAACTGCCTGGAC
The DNA here is from genome assembly GCA_013389825.1 of Crypturellus undulatus. Lineage (NCBI taxonomy): Eukaryota > Metazoa > Chordata > Aves > Tinamiformes > Tinamidae > Crypturellus > Crypturellus undulatus. Next base: position 9,326 of record VWPW01013394.1, read on the forward strand.
CATTTGGATATCAGATCTCCAAAGCAACAACAAAATTGTTATGTAAGAGCAGACTGTCTTGCTGGGGCTTTTGCTTGACAGTTGACTGCTCTAAATTGCGTTCTCTTCTTTCTGCTGCCTTCCATTTGCTGGAGGAAGGAAGATGACTTCAAGTTTTTTACTCTCCCAGCACCACTTTTGCTTAGAGATAAATTCTGCGTTATTAAGTGATTTTTTCAATGCTTCAAAGTTAGTAACACCACAAAACAACAAATAAACTCATATACTCAGAAATGACTGCCTACTTACAGATTCCATACTTGCAGTTTTTGATGTATATTTACAAATGATATATTGTCAGTTTAATTCAATACTGTATATACTAATAAGCACATGTCATTTTAATATAATTTAGCATACTTTTAAATGTGTAAAAGAAAGGGATATTCTTACACAAGCACTTCTGTTGACAAAGAACAGACTGACAGGCACAGTGAATAATTACCTTAATACACCTCCCTTCAAGGAAATATTTACAAATTTGTTTGCCTTTATGTTCCACTGTATGTTGATTTATGAATTCCTGACTCATATTAACCCATTTCTTCATTGGTTTGCCGTCCTGTAAGAAAAAAGAAAGAACATTCTATTGATGCCTATTTACTAAGTGCAGCTGTAAAAATATTGCAGAGTATTTACTGCAACAGTTACATGAAACAGGATTAACTATACCATGACTTGAGTTCTTAATATTATTATATCCACTTCTTAAAGGCAAATGCACATACTTTTTCTTAGCTTTTTTAACACTGGATCTTAGACTCTTTTATAAATGTAACTAAATCAGAAACTTCTCACAATGCAACATGCACAAATTAGCAAAGTGAGAAAGCTCCAGCATCCTTTATCCTGGTCCTAACCCTTCCTCTGTATCCAATTTCCACCACCCTTCCTGCCTCAAATGGAGAGCAGGTCTCGACAGTCAGGACACAACTGTTGCTCCACGCGATAAGTGGGAAGATTTTAGGCACGTGCTTGGGGGAGTAAGTCTGTGACACCCTGAGAAGGAAGCAGGAGAGCAAGGTCGAACAGTGACTTTGGTGCTGCAGCTCTTGCTGACACTGCCCTGAGTGAAGCCTAGAAATAAGAGCTTAGGCTCCAACTCCTTCACGTGTCCGCTGTCCCATGTTCCACATACATCCATGCTACCACCATGCATGTTGTTAAGTTCAAACCAATTAATTTACTAATTATTATTTATCTGCAATTTAGTTAGAAGCATTGCCTGTAGCAGAGAAGGTGAACTTTGATCATCAGATTTCCACATTTATCTTAACCACAAGGTCGTACTTTGCCAATTCTTTCCCTCTGCATGCTTCTCATCTAACTATGACGTCCATATTACCTGCGTTCTTTTTTTTTCCTCCCACCAGCAGAAAAACAACTTGTTTGCTCATAATATATGAAACAAAGCAGAAATGAAGCACAATTCAGTCATGATCCAGGTATATAAAATTAGTTATATACCCAGTGAGGGCAAAGAATTCCTCACCCCTGCGATTTCATTCCCTCCTGGCATCTGCACTTAAGATAAGCTACAAGGCTTTGAGGGGTCTGTCTGAGCTAGCGAGGAAGTCAAGGTGGGAAATGTACTTTAGTACGCTGCTGTACAACACAGGGTAGAAAAAACACATCTTATTTGCAATACGAAGTGGTTGCCTATTTGAAACGATTATAATTAGGGGGTGAGGCTTTTCTGGATTTCTGATTTTAACAAAAATGCAGAGGGACCTGATCTCCGAGTAGGAAATTCTGGAGCGGAGTGTATGTGATTCTGTGGAGAAACCACCCTGGGAAACACAGGCGTCAGCACATCAAGAGTCTGGCCTCGTTTTGCTCGGCAAATTAAACCATGTCATAAAACATTAACACTAAGAATGATGAGCAGAGTCGTGTGTGTTGAGAAGCAAAACCTGCAGCTGGAAATGCCTCTCCGTGATCAGTCAAGATACATTTACTGTCTGAATACATCGGAATTGAGGAAATATCAGTAACACAGACAATGACACCTGGAATCTAACACTTGATCCTCTTCAAGGTTAATGCAAACATCACATTAAAACGATCCCCTGAGTCCTCCCGGGAGCACTGTAAAAGCAGGGACTGCCCCGCTCTGCCAAGCACTTGAAACAAAGGCTGTAGGAGGGGTGAAACGCTGCGACTGTGCCCTTCAGACCCCAGGGCTGAGGAATTGCGACACGCAGCCCAGCCTAGCCGGGAGCCCTGCATCTGTGCTGCAGAATTCATTACTTTGCTGCAGCCGGGAGCCCAGCTTTTTGTTTGCCGCCTCATAGCCCTGCTGGGATCTGCCTGCAGCTGCCTCCTCGTCTCCACCCATCCGCACAACTTGGGAGCTGGATGACAGGGCATGTTCACAGACGCAGGAAGGAGGAGGCCTATAAGGAGGCATCCGAACAGATCCGACCGCTTCCCTTTTCCCTGCCACCCACAGGGCAGGGAAAGGAAAATCTGACCGGGACCACCCAGAAGCCCCAGACAGTTGGGCCATCTGGAGAACACAGGGAAAAAAAGAAAATAAATAAATAACATGGCTGAATTATACATTAACACACATTTTTTAATGAGAAGGCAGCCATGAGCATTCTTGAACACTAGAGGGAGAAGAAGCACCAATCTCATAAGCAGATATATAAACAAACGTTGCCTTAGCATCTTATCTCGTGGTATAGAGATTTATCTACAGGTTTGCTAAAATAATCAAATCCATCCATGGTCCCGAAAGATGTGTTAATCATCAATTTTGTGGTTTTTTTTCATCTATATAGCTTAAGTTCAACTGGAGTGCCAAATTTATGAATACAAATGGTGATACTGAATGTTATGTTTTCTCTACATTCAGGGCAAAGAACTGCGAAGTGAAAACAGAAGTCACATATTATCACTTCCAAAGCCAAAGCTATGCAAAAAAAAAAGGAGTAGAATTCTTCACAGTTCAGATAAAGACAAGTAGAAACTGCTAAAATGGCCTTTTTCTTGTCCAAAACCCTCCAGCTGAATAGGTAGGAGCAACATATCATCTTTCAGAAATAAATTAAAATTATATTAATTTCACCAAAGTTAAAATCCCATTCAGAACCAAAGCTCATAAATCACTTTCTGCTAGTCTCTCATTTCCAAGAAAAACAGGAAAATGACTTATTGGGTTAAGCTATCAACTGTACTTTTTACATGAAGTTATGGAAAATTCTACTAAGGGATTTTAACTTTTCTCTAGAAGAGGACACAAAATGAAAAAATACATATATATTTAAATACTCTTTTGCTAGTGTAAAATATCTGGTCACTTACAAATACATATATTAGGCATTCAACTTTTAATTCCACACACCTCATGAAAGCCATCAGATCCTTTATTGCCCCCTCTTCCCCTTCCACGATCTTTACGCTTCAATTTCTTCTGCATCCCACGCCCTCGACCAACATGGTAGTTATTACCTCTTTGAGAAATGCCTGTAAAATAAAAAGAAACAGTTCAGATAACTAATAAGGCGGGGGAGGGAGATGAAAGGTGGAAGATTACTTGCAGGGTCATGGTCTTTTTAAATGATGTCGGAAACTACAGAAAAATGGTTATTTATTCAAGTGACACCAAATACAGACAAATTTAATGGAAATAAAGGACTTCTTTTTGCAGTGTGGATTCCCAAACACCATCTTGAGCCATCAGTTTGAAGTAGAATTACACCAGCCAGTTATAAATGTGTGCAGTGCTCTGCTCTCTGAAAAAATCTTCAAATAACTCATAGATGGGCCAGGTGAATATATCATTTATCTGGTTTAAAGCAGCTTCTTACAATTAGGTGTGTTGAAATATTTTGAGGTGGTCGTCTTCAAACCATGCTACGTGTTAACTCTATGTTTTTCAAGACAACATGCCACTATTATTTCTCCAATGCACAGGGCATTTAAAGAATTTGCATGGAAATAGTTTATGGTCTGGAGAACATGATGCTTGTGCATCTCTTCCTTTTTCCCAGGCAACCTGTAGCTATCAGTACAGGCAAGGGTATTTTACAGAAACTATTCTCAAACCTTAAAGGTTTTGAGGGTTCTTTCTAGTTCTAAAGCAAGACATCCCTTACAGCCTCCCATCAGAGATAACTGAGTTATAGCACTGAAAATGTTACAACTTCATCTCATATCTAATTCAGCTTTAACTTGCACTCCTTTTAAGGATGCAAAAATATTTTAAATAGATCCATGAGCTTTTCTCCAGGCATTAGCAAGTAAGAAAGATTTAAGGAGGAAATAAAACACCCAGTATTTAAAACACAGCTCAGATGCAAATTCTTAGCTGGATAGTGAAAGAAGAAATCAAAGGTACTGATGTAGCTTTAGTAGAAAATATACATGTGAGAGTACAGGGTTAGAAAACGTGCAAAAGCTTTGATCTGCTCCTTCACTCACCTCTATTAATAAATAAATAAACCACAACACTTCTCCTATCCCAAATTAAAGACAAACATTAGCAAAGGTCATAAAACCTTAAAAAATATTTTTATCTTGGCAATTTTGCACATCATCTTCAGATAAACTTTCCCTCTTGTTGAAACAGGAATACCAATTTTGCTAGTTTGGCCACTTTCTGAACACTGTATTAACCAGTACATATGTACAGTTGGGCATATATATGTCCTGCTTTGTTACCATAAGACGCAAGGAGGCTGAGAACTGAAAAAAATATGGCAAAAGAGCTTTGAATACTAAAGGATTCAACGGCAACTGTCTGGAAGCTTCATCTACACTAGGGGTAATTACTCAAGTAGGAGCAAATGAGCAGCCCTGGTCTCAGCACCAAGATGGCGCATCTCCTTTCACATCAATAAATAAATAAAACAAACAGTTTGCCCACCTAAGGTGTTATTCTTTTGGTAACACATATTCATTGGAGAACACTAGACCTTCTTCCTCAATACAGTGTGAACGTATGATGTTATTTCCTCCTGGTGATCGCCCTGTCACTTTGGGATGGGGGAAACTAGCAGAGCTCACCCCTGGCAGCTTGCTTCATTCAGTTTTCAACACAAAGATCCCAAATGACGCCTGACAGAGCTGCTCCTGCCTCCTGCTACAGCAGCTGCTTACCCACTAAAGGCCCAAAAGTTGCAATGAGAACCATACTGTGTTACAATTGAAATAAATACTGCCACCAGGCACAGAAAAGGGAAAAAGAATCACCACAAAGCATGTGAGTGCACTGAAATGCTGCATACTGCATGCTGGAATTCTTTTAACACCCTTTTTTTCCGTCATTAAAATTGCATGACCCCATTCTGATACACAACAACAGAGTTAACCAATCAAACTACCTTACCTTTTTGGATGCCTTTCATCCCTTGTTTTTTCAGAGGTTCTTTAGGAAACGGAGGTCCTAAATCAGGGTTAGATGTCTCTTTAGACTGCCTGTATTGTTTGAGTTGATCGGCAAAATCTTCGTCTTTTTCCTCCTCGTTATAATTACCAAAGTTTTCATCACTATAATGACCATATTCATCATACTCCTTACTTTTTATATTTTTTTTATGTTGCATTTTCTGTGAACTCATGTAATTCCCCGATAAGTGTCCATGCTGTAAAACAAGGAATTGCATTGTTCAGAAACAACTCGAGATTCGCCAAGATGCTCTACAAAACTAATTATTTTTATGTAGTTTCACTGTCATTATTATCATTATTATCCTTTCACTACTATCCAGGGAAAAACAGTTATTCCATAAAAGTTCATTTTTTTTTTTATTTTAAGTAGATCAAAATAGGGAAAAAAAGGAGAAAGAAAAGCATCAGCATTTATATTCCACAAACTTTTCAGAAAGGTCAACAAAGCATTTTAACATGTGTAAATCTATATACTCTAAGAAGTCTGAAGGTTTTTTTTCTTAAAATATAAAGAATAGGTAGTTCACCATGAGTAAAAAAATAAAAAGTATTGCTTAGAGCATGTTCAGATCACAGAAAATATTACACATTCAGATGTCTCCGAAACACATCTACAATACATAGATAAGACTGTTTTGCCAGAACTTCAGAAATTACTGAAGAAGTAAGGCCAATTCACCTGGGTTTGCAGTATATAACACTCAGCAAGAGGAGTAACTGCGAAAGTTAGCAGGATTAAAATAAGAATCAAATGTTTACATTAATAATGCATTATTATTTAGTAACAGCAGGCTTAATTAAAATTTAACTTTTTATACCCAATTTATGAATAGTTAATAAGAACTATGACTATTTTTCCTTTTTTTTTTTTTTTAAACTTCCTGAGGATCTTGGACACGGAAGATGCAATCTGTTCAGAACAAAATGCTTATTATGGTCACTGCTAAGTCCACACACTGTCCCTGCTTCGCTGTGTGCAAATCGGGATCTTCACTTGCTCATAGGTTAGGTTGGGTGCTCCGGCAGGGTTGCAATGTGAAAGGAAAGTTTCGTTTCCTCTAAGTAATGACATTCCATAATGCCTCTAGCTACTGTCCTGTCACTAGTCACCTTGTCTCAGAGAACTGCATTCAATTTTGCCTGGTCTTCTCACGAGGGCTATGAAGTAGCAGGAACTGAGAAATGCCAGGACAAATGAATCAATCAGAAGGCAGATACCACTCTAGATTTTTAAAGTCACTTTCTGAAACTCGTTTCCTCTTCCTTAGCACAGCCTAAATCCAGTATGGGCAATAAAAAAGCAGCTCAGCTACTGGAAATGCAGTGTCTCACTTGTTTATACCACTGACATATTCATGCCACATTTTAAATATTTCAAAGGAGTAGATCTTCTGAAATCCATCAGAATGGGCACAATGAACAAGGAGGCCTTCATAAACAGCATTATAGAGGTGCACATGTTTTTAAAAATAGCAACTGAATAAAGACCCAAGAAACAAGTTTTAAAAATATTACCTGAGAGAATGAAGAATCATAATCTCTGTATGAACTACTGCTCTTTTTATGCGGTCTTTCTGTACGTTCAATATCAGAGTCATGGCTGTAGTCTGAACTATCATCACTGGAAGGGGAGTTATGCTGGAAAAAAGGAAGAAAATCTAGCTTTCAAAAGCTATTAAGCAATGCATTATCTAGTCAGTCTACTACATATGAAATTAAAGGAAGCATTAGTCCTCAGTACGAGGATATTTTAACGTTAATAAGGATATTTTAACGTCCACAAACTTCTGCTTCTAAGCGAAGCCAAAGTGCATTCTTTGACAATTCTCAATGATCAAAGATGTGATCCAGTGAAACTTTTGGAAGGGAGACCTATCATGGCTACAATTGCATGTGTTTTCTCTGGCTTGTAACAGCTTCTTAAGGGTCCTCCGAGTCCTATTGCATGGAAACATAGCAAGAATGTGGCTAAAAGGCTAACAGATCTGGGAGATGCCTAGAAACTCGCATACGACCAAGGAGCAGATCATTTTCTGACAGGCAGTGGGAAGGTCTATACGTAATTTATACTACTGAGGAAATCATTTGCTGCTGCAAACAGTCTCCCCGTAAACAGCTGGACCTCCTGAAGAGAGAACCTCCAGAAACAGCATGTTTTCAATCCCCTGCAATTGCTTCGTTACTGCTTGCTGCTCTGATAGCTCCTTGGTTTCCTCCACACACGCTATGCACCGCTACTTCAGGCTACAGGCACAGCATTTCTTCAAAATACTTATTTTGTGCTATTTTGGCACATTGTTGTGACCTCCTTAATAAATAATCTAAAAAAGTACTTCTTTGATTAATTTAAATCAACCAAACTCAAAGAGAGTTTTATATAACAAAAACTAATGGCAAAGAGTATATACTTTATTTTTTATAGTATTCTGGGACATGTTTTGTTCAAAAAAAATCACGCATCGCTAAAAACAAACACATACAAACTCCTGGAGTTAATTTATTTTGTTAAAGAAGCAGTTTTACCAACATAAATTGCAGGGAACCGTTTGTATTGGAAAATATGACTGTGCTACAGTCGACAAGATAATACCAAGAGTGCCATTTAGTCCAAAACTTTTCTAAAAATCTTTCTAAACAATTTTCTCACATTAAGCCTTTCTCCCTGGATCCCTTCTATTTTTTCCTACATTAAAATCATATTAATGTTCTAGTTGGATATATTGTTTTGCAAACAATTAGACAGAAAATCAATTACAAACATATTCTAATTCTTGATCCCCTTTCTCAAAACTACCCTAGAATAGCATAGTCATTTTTCTAAGAAAAACTTATTTTTTGCAGCAAAAATTTTGTGAATCTTTTGCATTTTTTTAAAGTCAACTAAGACATAATTATACACATAATCTTCAGGGCATATTTCCTGAAGGGTTCAATTAGCTGATATGAATTTTATTCTCTCTGTGAATATGACAGTGAGCAGAACAAGTAATTTACATTCTGCTTCCTATTCTAAAATGTTCTCACTCTTAATGGTTCGGCCATTGTTCCCCGGTGTGAGTGGCTAGTCATTAAGCTACATTGCTGTTTAAGGTGTAAAGGATTTAAGTAGTGGTTTAACATTTTTATGTCAGAATTACCACAGGGACTGACAATGGTAAAGAGTGAAATGCCCGTAATATTTTGTTAACTGTTTTTAAAAGAAATATTGAAGAAAATAGGCAAACAATAGAGATGCATATCACAAATAATAGCCATACTCACAGTTCAGCTTTTCTTTTAAATATAGATGAAAACAAAGTTATAATTATGTATCTAAACAAATCTAACAAGTATCCAAACTACCATTTATAATATGCTACAGCTGGATGACTTAATGATTTACTATCTCTTAACCTACACAAGTTGCCACTGAAATGTGTGAATATGCACTTTTGTGTATCAAAAGTCTACTTTGCCATGCAGTTTAGTACTGAAATGCCTTAATAAGATAGGGGCTATAAAAAACAGCATTCAGTGTTCAAAGACTACACAATTAGTGCTAAAACTGTCTTTTAGGCTTCTTGTCCAATTTCCGGGATAAGGAAAATATTAACCTGGAATTCAAACAAACATCACCAGTATTTTGGTTTTCATTTCCTAACCTTATGTTTATCCCGTCTTCTCCTTTTTGACTTCTTCTTTTCCTTTTCTTTTTTGCGTTTCTTCCGTGATTTCCTATGTCCTTTGTCATTTTTCTGTTTATCGTCGCTTTTTGTACCATGTTCTTTAACATCTTCAAGCGCCGCATCATCTATTTCACCATCTTCCAGTTCTCCATCTTCTCTGTAGGAGGAAAAATAAAAAGGATATAACATTATCCCTCTCATCCATCCAACAACAGTAAATCAAAGACACTGCTTATTTCTTTCCTTGAGTTACAGTTTTATACATTTGCATAGACAGACACTTTAACACACATAACACTCCCAAAACAACCAGAATTGTAGGATTTTCTTTTAAATAAAAACACAGTGCAAGTTGTTAAATGACCGTAAATTGCACTGCATTATAAGAGAGAGCTTCTGGCTCCATTAACTTTACCCTTGTTCTGCTTAGGTTAAACAGGGACCCTTATATCAGTCTAAACAAACTTGAGCTTCACAGGCCACTTCTGTGACAGTTTGGTGTTTCCACCTAGTAGATTTGAACACATCCTGGCCTTGCCATGACAATACACACAACTGCTATGTTAGTTATGTAACTGGCATGGTACATGGAATATGTTACTGCGCTTATTGGAAATCTAAAATTGAGCTGGATGGAAAATAATAATAATAAAAAAATCTAAGGAATAACAATGTTATGAGTGATTCCAAAAAGCAGATTTATTTTGTAGGGTAAGTTGATTCTGTAAAAATGAAAAAATATATATTAGTAGTAGTTAGCTAAACATTTGCACTTCATTTGCTGAACTCTAAAACTCCCAGGGAAAGACACTGGATGATGTTATTCTAGCTGAATAGAATTCTGCTGAATCCTAGCAGCCCAGGTCTCTGCTTTTTAAAATTCACAGCAACGAATTCGTGGGGCAGAGGGGAACGGGAGCCATTTCCTACATCCCGAATTTGGAATATTTCTTCAATAAATACTGCAGATGGAGCAATGTGCACATGAACCTAACTTCTGAAAAGAAAGGTTAACTAGCTCAAGAGACTTTAAAAGTTGGAGTGACATGAAAAGATCACTCAAAAAGATAAGTTTTAATAAAAATGCAACACTTGTAAGAGTTTGAGGAATAAAAGGTAGAAAAGTTTGTGCTCATCTCCATCAGCACAGAAAAAAAACAGTTTCCATGACTATATGAGCCTCTAAATAATACTCCCTACTGATCAAACAACAATAATCCTGAAAATACTTTTGTCGTGAAAGTCAACAAAGTGAACAGTATCTTATTTTGAACCCTGTTTTCAGGCATTCTGCTGCACCATGTTTTTCTGCAGCAGTTACAACTCCTTTTGTACTATCTGGTATTTGCAGGGGTCTAGTTGTTGAAGAATACACTATTTTCAAACTTATATGGAACCAATGACATAAATACTTTTATACTGTATTATACTGAAGGAATGTGGGCTTTGTGGGCACCAGAAAACCATACTGAAACTCAGTCCTGCTCTTTTACATCCAGAGTGCTAGAAAACGTCATGAATCCTATGGAACCTGAAATCACCACAGTATAAAAGTACAAGATTCACCAGATACTTAACAGAAAAAATGTCACAGGGAGGTGAGGACATAAAGAGTAGAAAACTCAAGTATGAAGTTGAAGGTTTCTTTCTGAATTACTAATAATTGGTAAAAGTCAGAATCTTCACTTACTATAAACAAACATTGAATAACTTCAAGAGGATTACTGGCAGCAGCAGCCACAAGACAACACCATCAGCAAAAACAACACTTAAAACAGGGAAAAATCTTAGATGAAAATAAATAAAAGCTTTTAAAACTTGTTTTTCTCCCCAAGGAGGACTACTTGGTGGTCCTTCAAGTTTTGCTCACGTTGCACATACTGTTCTTTTCTGCTCTAGGGTCCCTCCTTCTCCCCACAACAGACACATTCGGTATCGTCACTGTCTGCAGTTCTGATTTGAGAGAACTGCTTCTTGTTCTTTCAACAAAATGAGTGTAAAAACTTACTTTGACGTTTATATGGACAATAGCATCAACTAAATTGCTTGTAAAGTGCTGAGGTACTGGGTAACCCTTCAAGTAAACGGAAATGGTTTGGGAAACAATGCTATTCAAAGTGCAAACACCTGCTGGTCTGGACACTACCCAATGAACATGGCACAAAGTAAAATACAGCTTTAAGGAGAGGGAAAGTATAAGGCAAAATGACCTTCCACTTAGTGGAAAAATATTAATATTACAATATTTTGTGCATACGGTCAGTCTGGAAGACCGAGCTTTACCTGCAAGCATAAGGGTTGTAATGGTGACACTCAACAATGTCAGCAGATAAAGGTTTAGTTTAGTTTTTGCTAAACTAAATGCTTCCAAAGATGACCCAACGTGGTTTTTAAAGAAGTTATGAATTGCTGACTGTGCAGTCTTCAGCAGCAACTATTTCACCTAAATTCTATATATTTTCATTTGACCTTCATCAATCCAAGTAACATTAAAGCAGAAATAATGAGACTCCATTTGAAGAGATGCAATAAGAACTAAAATCTTTCCTTGAATTGCAATTAAATCACTGATGATAAAAGCAGATGGGAAAATAAATAGGAGAAATTTACTGAAATAACAGCATGAAATCCTCCCTTGAGTAAGGCTTCAAACATATTCCATTTTGGATCTTCCTTCAGCTAGAGATACTGCTTCAACTGGCAGATGAGCTACTTGCACAAAAAAAAAAATCACCTAAAGACCTGCAAATGACTTTGCAACTTTGACTTCTGTGTGTCAGTATTACAGAAACAGTTGTGTTAAATGTTACTAACTCTTTGGTAGCTGTGAAAATTACCCCAGACATACAGATGTTTAAAATCAATCCTACTATCTTTAGCAGATCGATTCAGATTCTCTATATGGATTTCCTTGCAGCGCATTTGACCTTTTTGGTTGCACTAAAGTAGCAGTTTAGACTTTCCTCCGTCCTAATGACAGAAAGTTAATTCTTTTGAAGTGAAGGAAAAGATATTTCAGATGAGCTTCTTAAGGATCGTCACTTCATTCTGTTACAAGGACATTCTAACTCCGATTAAAACGTAGGTAGCTTTTACTGCAATAAATTTAGTGCAGTTATTTCCAATGAAGAAGACAAAAAATATTTTTCCATGCTGATAATTATTTTGTGCCCAAAATATCTCCAAGAGTAATCTGTACTCTCCAAGAAAATTATTTGGGTAGCAACACTGTGGAATGTTTAGATTTGCTTCTGTGAAAAAAAAAACACAACCAAAGTTTTTGAAAAGCTTAACCACGCGAGTATTTTTGTCACACAGTTGGGACACCTGATCCTTGTGGTCAGCACTGAAACCTTTTGAAACCTGAGGATCACAACTGAAGAGAAGGCGCTTGGCTTGAGAGGAGGGAGCAGGCACATTGCTGGCGTGCAGCTTTATCATCTGAATTACAGTTTATCTTTCGTAAGATTGTTGACTAAAAAGACAGTATTAAGACACACACCATGAAACAGTATCTACAGGAATTCCCTCTTCTTTTGAGCAAAAATCTAAAATTCGATGCCTGTTCTTTACAGATGAAACCAGTGCCTTGTTTTTGCGGCTGGTTTAGACTGGAACCGCTTTACAGTCCTGATGCAACCTCACAGAAACTTGAAGTGCTTAACAGACTGCAAGAGGAAGATGGCAACAATCCCCCAGGAAAAGAGCCAGGAAGAAACCTGGCTGCAATTCTCAGGGCGTACCATTAACACTAGACTCAAAAGGTTTACAGAGCTAGGAAAACAGCTTTAATTCTCACAGCTATTGTCAATACATGGATCTAGGACAAGTTTGACAGAGGAAGAAAATGGCATCTTTGGCCAACGTGAATATGGAAATTACAAGAGGTTGAAAGACGCAAGAAGAAATGGGAGACTGAATTTCGACCTGTGCAGCACTGCAGAGTGCAATAAAGAGCCTGGCAGTATCGATGTCATGTCTGGCCACTTATCCTTCAAGGGAAGACAACATTTTCCAAGGGCAGTGGCCCACTGGTACCCAGATGTACCACGTCCCACATCACTGCCTGTATTCTGTTTTTTGGAGAACTGCTGGCTTAGTTTGCACCAGGGTGCCTGGAGAGACAGCGATGGGTAGGGTACCCCAGCGACAGCTGAGTAGACAGGGATGCAGGCTTACCTTTTCCTGAGAATTCCAGCTATTTGGGATGTCTGCTGGCACAAGCAGGCTGCGGGCCTGCACTCGGCTGCAGTGCTCAGGAAAATCAGTTTAAGGAGTGCTAGAAAAGGCAGGCTGGGATAAGTGCCTGTGACCCATGAAGGACCGAAGATTCAGCACACAGGATCTTCAAGCTGCTCTAAAAGGAAGATCAACAGGTTCCCATTACTGAACAGATATGATCGGGAGGGCCAGCAAATGCCGAGAAGAAGCTTCTCCATCAAGAGGTGCTGCTGAAAGCAAAGAACCTAGAGCTGCTCCTGGATGGAGGTAGCAAAAAGGCAAGGGTGGGAGGTAGCACCTCATCTGTCCAGCAGCTGCACGCAGCAAGGGATGAACTGGAAACTGGAGCTCCCTTAACCTGGGGAGAAAGAGGAAGGTCTGATCCCTGTCTAGTGTCCAGCCCAGTGAATGGATGCACATGGAAAAACTTTATGCTGGTAATATAAAGACATGACATGGGATAAAGAAAATTAAAGAATGCCTTCCTTTCAGACAACAAATTGGGTTGGATTTAAGGGTTAAGGTTTTAAGACACGATTCTTTGCTAAGGATCAGCAAATCAAAATATTATTCAGGGGATATTTTTCCTCAACCACAAGCCTGTTAAATTAAGATGTCACTAAACAGTGATCACTGTCATTAGTATTTCAGAATAATGAGACCTCTTGATCTTAATATTAAACGTATGCCTATCATATGCTGAACTAACTTACTCTGTAATAAAAGATTTTAAACTTTTCATTAACAAAAAGTAAACTACCATTTTTGTGAACTCATACATTGTCTTTTTCTTTAATCTCATCTTATTAGTGATATGGACTGGAAATTATTTAAAAAGGAAAAAGGCTACTGAATTTGAACTTTCAAGAGCTTTAACTTGACAGAGGGAGCATCAGGTTCACACAATTTTCTCAACTATGGCAAAAAAGTAGCAGTTGAAAGCAATTAACAACTTCTGAAGATACTGTTCTCTACAGATTATTCTACAGAAGCGTGAAAAGTTCAAGAGCCCAACCAGTGTTAATGCTGGATAATCAAATACATACAACAAGGAATATTACAACAGAATTTTCTCAACCTTGTGCAATAAGCAGTTAAGTTTGAGAACATTACCCTTACACTTGAAGTTTTATATGCTTAATTTCTGTTCATTTTTTGTTGGTTTTTATCAATATTTTCAGGAATTTCTAAACGAGACAGAATACTTTTTTCCTCTCAGTCAAAATAGCTGCCTCGCCCATGCCTCTTGAAGCATATTAGAGTAATAGAAATTTGAATTACAATGAACAGGCTCAGAATCTTTGATGTTCAAAGAGGTCTCGATCCAACTCTAGAATTCAATCCAATTTCAGAGCTCAGTCAGCCTGCACAGGGCAATGCTTAGTCAAACTCTGACCATCTCCAAGGATGGAGATTTCACCGTCTCTTTGGGCAACTTGTTCAAATATCTGAACAAGTCTTGGTGGAAAAAAAAAAAAAGAATTTCAATTGCTATCATTGCTATCTACTGTGTCTTCTCCTTTGACCATGCAACTTTGAGAAGAGCCTTGCTCGTTCTAAGCACTAAGGCCAAAATGAGGGTAACATAATGTGTAATAAAGCCTGGAGTGAGGTTAGTATCATCACCACAAAGGTAAAATTCTGACTTATGTTCAAACATAAATATGTTTGCATTTCCTTTAGATGCTCTAACATGCTCTCAAGAGAAAATCAAATAAACTGAAAGGATGAGCAACACATATGTTGTTCCCTATCTAATAAACCTTGAAAGGTTTGTAAGTTTTATTAAAGGAATTGGTGGTAAAATATCTGAGGAGCCCAATTCAAGTGAGTTTACAGATTCAGCTGTACCTAGAACATATTTTATGGGGTCATCTATCTGTTTTAAATTTTAAATTCATATAATGATCATAAAGAACCTTTTTTTTTTTTTTTCAAAATATTAAGAACGAGATTAATTGTATCACAAGGCATGAAGTCCCGCAGATATTTATCCATGAACAAGACAAACCTATGCCCATGCGCCATGAAAGGAAAACAAGGCTCCCTTTTTAAAATGTTAGGAAACAATCAGACTTATCTTAAGCATTTATACAAGCAAAAAATTAACACCACATCGGGGCAAATTATCCCCAATATTGAAACTCTTAACTAGAAGAGTAGAAGGGAGGAGAAATACAGCATGGTATAGTTTACTCTGGTTCAGCAGGGCAGGTTTCAACTTCTGCAGAGCAAGCAATGAATGCTGGGGCTGCCGGGGCCCTTTGCCCACAGCAGTTCTTAAACAAGGGCTGGGGGCAGTTAAAGGATTAGGTATTAGGTAAGAAGCAGTAATTAGGCTGGATTAAACTGCCTTGCCATTTGCCCTCCTCAGCCCTATACTGCAAAGGTATTAACTGCTCTGCTGGCTAATTCTGTCCACTTGAAGGGACTGCAAATGAGGGGGGAGAGGAAAGAACTCAATGTGGGGCTAAAGACCTGAGTTTCATAGTAAGAAACTGGTTGTTAAGAGAGAAGCAAACCAGCTTTGATTTTCTGTCCAAATGGGACCAAATGGATATGCCGGGGAGAAGAAAGGGAGAAAATAAATGATTGCTGCATTTAGTCCCCTCAGATCTCCTGCAACTTCTTAGAACTAAATACTCTTTTAATGACAATAATGTAAAAGTAAGATATGTGTGCGGATCACTGACAAGTCAAAAAGTGGAGAAAAAAAACCCCAAAATTGGATTAATACAAAGACCCCGGAGAAAAAACAAAGGAAGTAAAGGAAATTTCGAATGACTGCCTCCTCAGCCTTAATTCTCAACTATGCATGGGCTTCCATACATTATATCTACAGCATCTGCAACTCTACACCACTTCTTTATTACCTCCTTGCAAGGACCTGCAAAAATGCTTTGCTATAGGACAGAATAAAGAAGGGTACTCAAAGAAGAGCTCTAAACAAGCCATAAGAACGGCAAGGCTTCTAGCAGTCGAAAAAAACATATTCTGGCAACATGGGAGAAAAATATATGCTAGAGAAGTACGAAAGATGGTGCATTTTTTTGCTAAGTAGTACTAACTAACAGGACTGAAAATTTCCCTAGAAGCTTTCAAATGTCATAATATGAAAAAGAGAAAGTGAAAAAAAATAACCTGGAAAAAAAAAGAAATAAGAGCATCTACCATGGTGGGAGGCATTTAAATACTATTTTTCATAGGGACAGGTAACAGAAGAAAGGTCACACCAGTGTTGAACTCTGAGAACTGTCACAAGCAGTTGTGGAAGCCGAGAGCAGCAGCTTCAATGGGGACTGGACAAATTCACGGGGAAAGAAAAAGTGCATCAAAAGCTTGGCACTTTCCTCCAACACACGGAATGCAACTGCAGGAACTGTGGGAACACAAAGAACTAGAGTGTAGGAACCATCGGGCTCACCTGAGCTCCCTACCTAGCATCTCCTGCTGCCCCTCTCACTGACCAAATATTGGTCTTAAAAAAGGTATCGCAGAAGAGGTTTTACCTTCGCATTCCCTTCACCTCTTAGACAGAAACCAGTAAAGAGCAACCCCAAGTCTAGTGAGGTCTTGGGAACAGAGAGGTTTAAGAATTGAGCTCTCGGGATCTCTTTTATTCCCAACTCCAGGTTCCAGATTGCTCCCACCCTCCACCACAAAACCCATGAGATTCAAAGCCTTACACTTGGTATCAAGCTAATTTAGGAGGTTTTGCACTAATAAATTTATAAATTGCTGCAACTATTTCCTATGGCAAGAGATTAATTTGACCTGAAGTAAGATTTGGCTATAAACGTTCACGACAACAAACAGACTGAAAATCCTAAGGCCATTTGACAGAATAGATCGAGAAGGCTTCAGTGTTTATTTTGGACTACAGTTACTTTAAATATAAGGCTAAAGACTGAGACCTTCCTGTACCCATCTGTTAGTGCTGATAGTCTAGTCTGTTTGCTAAGGAACACTGGATTGATGGACTTATATATGCCTTCTGCATTCCTGCACCAATTTGGGATTTCTCTGAAGATTTTCCATTATATCTCTCACTTTCAGTTGAAAATTGGTACCATAAAAAAAAACCCCTGTGTATTCTGAATTTATGTACCTGTGAATATTAATTATATCAAGAAGCTAGCATCTCCCAAGGATAATACTATTCAAACAATGGGAAAAGATCATTCTTCAAGGCTATTCATCAGAACATTCCCTCCAATTTATCAGAAAGAAAATGGTTCATATATATTCTTTTTTTTTTTTTTTTAATAAAAAACAGGTCCTTATCTTATACCTTTTGAATCCTTAGAATAAGCTATATGAAGCCCTATTATTTGCAAATTAATTATCTTACAAGACAAAATTTCAACACACACAAATCATTAAAATTGTATGACCTCATTTCATGTCTTAAATGTTAGAACAAAACCAAAACCCAGCATTCTAACACCAAAAGTCCTTCAGAATCTATTCAATGCACCAGAATGAGAATGATTTCTCATATGCAAATTTTGGGAAATACTGTGTTTAGAAAACAAAGTAGGAAAAAGTAGCTAGCTCCCATTTCTCAAGATCAGCTACACTGCAGATGTGAACAGAACACAGGCTGCCCTGGTTTTGCTTATGACATTCAACACGTTTCTGAAGCATTTGGAAGAGCAAATTCTTCTTGTGCAGTGCAGATATAAAACAATAAATGGCTAGGGAAAGTTAACTTTAGAACAAATATCAGAAATAATAATTTAAAAAACCCTGTTATCCAGAAAAGTCAAGTACATAGCTCCAGAATACATTTTCTTGCAATTTTTAAAAGGTGCTTACTGAGACCTATTCATTCGCAATCCTTACACTAAACACTCACATAGAAAAGTGTTCTCTTCTGTGAGATGAAGAATCTTCAAAATACCCACCCCAACCATGCAATAAACCCTCTCTTCAAATCCTGCAGTCTATTATCTCCAGGATCACCTGACTAATTTTCAAGTACATCATCTGCCAGCCAAAAAAAAGACTTGTCACATCTTTCCAACAGAAACTTTTCTGACCAACAAAGTGCGCATAATAAAACTAGAACGTACATATTAATGAAATATCTGCAGCTATCAAAAGAAAAACAAAACAAAACATATATATTTTGACAAAATGAGCACTCTAGCATGGATTTCTAATGAACTGAAATCTGCTCTTTGCTCTTTTGAAAACAAGGTATTTAGTAGTTCTCTGGGGAGCTGCTAACATATAATTACACTTCTGGGATGCACTCAAGGAACTTTCCAGGTAAAATGAGCCAGCAAGAATCCTAGCATTGTTCTTTGGATTACATGGCAAAAGTAGAGTTAATGAAGTTCCCTCATGCCCTGATGCCTAGATTCCATCCACAATATCCCAGTTTTACTAGCACTGAACTTCAAGAATTTCATAAAAATGATGGGATAAATTTGACGTGAAAACACAGTGATCAAAAATGTATCATTTCTGGCAAATAACACAATTTTTCCTCAAAGAAAGTTTAAAGGGAATGATACCTTTAATTTTAAGGGCACTTTTTTTCCATTTGAAATCCAAACTGGAGCTTTCAGCTAGAAGGTTAGGACAGAACCCACCCTTTTTTAAAAGTTCACTTCCTAAATTTACTCCCCAGACTTGGCTATCACATGCAGGTTTGGAAAGGGCTTTCAGCAACCCAAAACAAGGCCATATCCTTTCCTACTATGAGTAACAGAAAAATCAACAAACAGATGTGGTCTGGAAACAACACAGCTAGCAGATGATTTTCTAGGAAACGGGTGCGAGCCTTACACTGTTTTCCCTACGGCAGATATCCACAGTCACAACATGGACTTAGTAAGAGACGATCTGAAGCTTTGCAAAGTACAGTGCTGGCTTACAGAATGTTCCGACCTCACTTCGCATCTTGGTTTGTTATTGCTAGAAAAGCAGAAACAAAGTTTTCTTGATGTAGAACAGCAGTGAACAGCAATGAATTTTGCCCTCTTTCTTTCTATAGGTTCATTTTACATTCAATAGCCTTTACATTCAATCGCCAAGCATCCCGCATAATGCCAAGCACTTTATGAAGTGCTGCTTATGCAACAGGTACCTCAGGAGTCAAAAAGGAACTGTGTTGCCTCTGTGTTGAAGGAACAGATATTGGTAATTTTTTAACTTCTACCAATACATTATTTTCTTCTCTTCTCTAGTAAAACTGTGTTATCTCAAAAGATAACATAAATTATCCCTGCTTTGACAAGAGACCTGTTCCTCGGAGGAAAAAAAGTCATCACCAACAAACTACAGAAAGCACAAATTTGCCATTTTAGAGCAATACTATTTTATATGGACACCTATAAATACTACTTATATAGACACTATAAACTTCTGCATATAAAACAGTAAGAGGTTACTCTCCTGTAAGGAGAGATCTCAGTAATACTAAACCCTTCTCACTTTGGTGGTTATCCAAGTGTTTTTACCACCTCTGTCAAACCTCTTTCAGCTCTATATATCCCTGGGTAAGAATCTTGCAACATTAAGATGCAATGGAAAAAGAAAATATGGGTCAGGCATGTCCATGTGCAGAGGTTTCCTCTGAAGAACTCTGGTTACAGAGCAGCCTTCATTTCTGCTTCCAAGGCCAGTGCTCCTTCCCACTCCAGGGTGCCTCACGAGCACAACTTGTCCCTGCATGGGCTCACAAAGACACCTGGCTAAATACATACTATTGGGCTGCTTTGCCACACTTGGCACCTAAGCTAAAACACAGTTTTGATGCAGTCCTACAGCGCACAGCAAGCCACATGGACAGCTTTCACTCCAGAGTACTCCACTCTGAATCCTCTTGGAAGGAAACCAAAAGAGTCTTCATTAAAGATTTGCTTTAAGTTACTTGAAGGCTATTTGGATACCGTGCTCTGACGCACTGGCATTTCTTCATATTTTATATATATATATATATATACATACATACATATGTATACATGTGTGTATANGGAAACCAAAAGAGTCTTCATTAAAGATTTGCTTTAAGTTACTTGAAGGCTATTTGGATACCGTGATATATATATATGTAAATATGAATGAAAAATACAACCATAAGACTATTCTACTGTTCAAAGGGTACTCCTAGTACATCTCCAAAAATGGATTAAAACAGAAGTTGAATTATTGTTCAATGAGAATCAGTTTGCTAAAATCACTAAAATATCAGTTATGAAAGTACTTGGTCACAGAAAATATTAACCCACACTCTGAGTTACTCCAATCTTTACATTTTAATTTCAAGCTCATTCACGAGCTAATATTCAAGCCCTGCTTAAACTTGCCTTTCTTGCCCTTAGTTCAAGTAATTTTTTAAAATAGTATTCTTAATGTTCTGATAGGATTTACAAATGAAGCTCTGGAAGCCCACGATATGAAACCTACATGTGTTTTCTCGGTATCCTGAAGACTGCAGATTTGAAATATTTTGAGAAGCGTTTCACAGAATCCCAGAATGGTGGAGGTTGGAAGGGGCCTCTGGAGATCATCTAGTCCAGCCTCCTGCTCCAGCCGGGACACCCAGAGCACAGGGGGGAAACTATTTTTCCCATCTTTTTAGAAGTGCTTGATATACTTGCAAATATACCACAAGCTACCACCACCACATGAAAACAAAATAACATAAGCCCTAAGACCTTACATGAAAGAAATCATGAAATTAAGTTTATCAAACTTAGTAGAGGGATCTCTACTATCAAACATTTTCTGTTAGTCCAGGTTTCATTCACAATTTGGGAAATGTCACATTTTGTTTTATAATAGAATGCTCATGATTTTGTTAGAGTGAATCTTGAGACAGGATATAACCAAGAGTTTCCAAAAACTAGAAAAAGTGTATATATACTATATAAAAAATAAGATCCACTAGTCACTGGCCACTAGTTTTGAAGACTATCAATCTAAAGTTCTTTTAATCTACAGCCAGGCAAGGAAATCATATCATGAAAAGTTACAGATCAGACTGCTTGGGGTTTGCCCTGTTTTTAGCCCTAGGATGACTTCACCTACATCTCAGCTTTACGGAAGAGGGAAGCAAGGAAAATAGCAGTAAAACCTGCCAAGAAAAAAGGTTACAGGTGACCAATGAGCTGCTAAAAGCAGAGGAAGCTAGAAAATCCACTTCCTCACCTCAGCACCCAGCTCTCTCCAGTTGCTGTGGTTTATTACTGCTACGTAGTTACAGACATCCACACGGACCTCCTTCTCCTCCCCATGAGGATCAGCAGTAACTGCCATGTAGCTTAGCTGCATTTTTGCTGCTCCTGTAACATTAACCGTATGATAAGTGTGTTTTCCCATAGGATCTACTTGAGAGGGATCATCAGTGTGTTTCCTGTTTTCCTGGTGTCAAAGCAATTCTTGAACTTGTGTTCAAAAACAATAAATTGCAACAACGCTCTGTTCAGCGATCAAAAACAACTTCAGCATAATATGGTCATAACTATTACTAAAAGTAATACTAAAACAGCTCTAAGTAAACATTTTGAAATCCAACTGCATGCAAATGTGGGCAGAGGGCATTAAACCACAGAGCAGTGTATTGAGACCGCCAATTTTAAGTGAAAATGCCTGAAGACTTGAAGAGCAGTCAGGCTGCATGGCAGCAACTACAGATGACAGGAGATCTTCAGCGTTTCAGTTCCTA
The DNA here is from genome assembly GCA_013389825.1 of Crypturellus undulatus. NCBI lineage: Eukaryota > Metazoa > Chordata > Aves > Tinamiformes > Tinamidae > Crypturellus > Crypturellus undulatus. The sequence continues at coordinate 31,328 of VWPW01013394.1, forward strand.
CCTTCCCTGCTTTGCAACGCTCTGGGGCTTCACAGAGCTGAGGAGTCATGGGGATCAGGACAAGATATGGACACAGAGGCTTGCCAAAGTACGTTGACTAAGCAAGCACAGAAAAATCTATAAATAACATGTACAACACAGATTTAAATTTAACATTATTCACCTTATTTACAAGCAGTCTGTAAACATTTTTCCCTTTACTTCCCGCTGACTCTGTAACTGAACCGAGCAGAGCTCAACAAACCAGACAAACCTGCTACATGAGCAGAGTTTAACACCACCCTCGCTAAGGAGAGGAGTGGAGACCTGGTGCAGTGGAGGGGGGGTGATTCCCAAAGGAGGTGGAAGAGGAGGCCTGGGAAACAAAACAGCTGGGAAGAGGTGACTGCAGTAAATCTCCATCCACCTGGTTCATGAGACCACAGAAAGTGAAGGGGAGGATCTGGGAGAGCAGCACCATGATTAGAAACAGGCTGACTTGTGCAATTAAACACCTCAGGAAAGCTTTGGGAAGCTTCATCGGTTTATCTTGAATAAGGTAGTGACTACAGCAATTAAAAAAAAAAAAAAGGTATCTCAAGTACATCAAATATGTAATGAAAAACCATAATGTTTGGTTCTTGGGGGGAAAAGAAAAGAACCAAAAATGCAACAAATGAGCTTGGTTTTGAAGCGACATTTACAAGTATTCTCTGAAAAAAATCATACAATTTTCTAAGGAAACTTCTCACAGGACATTCAGATGCCCATTAGAGGGCCGAGTCTAAAGTACTCTAATAAACTGTGCCATTGTTAAGACCTTTCATTAGGTCACTACTATTTTTATAGCAGTTAACAGCATAAGAAGTTTCCAAGTCTGGATAGCATATGATAGCTATAAAGAGGCCACTAACAGAAAGAATCAGCACTAACCTAAAGTTTAAAGCAAATAAGTGAATAAATAAATAAATAAATAAAATACTATAACCAATAGAAGAGTTCTCAAGTTTCTGGCAATTGTAAACTTGGCACTGACTCCAAATACAGAACCAACTAGCAAACATGCCCTTCATAGCTCACTACTAGCCATAAAATCGGAGTCTATACAAGTCTGCATGATGACTGAGCTCCTTCAGTTTGCAACAAGCATTTAGTTCTTCTTTTAGGCATGCAGAGATATAACCAGTATATTCATCTATAGGACAATAAAGCAAGACAGTGTGTATAAAAGGGAGTTTAAATAAAACATTAAGTTTCCAACCCTAAAAAATTTTAATGGGAGTCCTGACCTCAGGAATAGTGGAATAATCTATTCATATACCAGTTTATATATCAAGACTCCTTCTTAATGTTACAGACCTCTCTTTAACAAACTCTCACCCTGCTGATGGCAAATGGAAGCCATGTGTTTTCCAACAGGGTTTTATTTTTGTCTATAGTATTTATTTGACATAACTGTGAGTGTCTGCACCCTGCCTCCCTTCTCCTTTACAAATAATCTACATAAAAAGCAATCCTTAATAAAACCTAATCCTATGTTAGAACTTTGAAAAGATGTTATCTGTGTATGTGGAAAGTCTCCAGTACTTCTTCCCAGAGAATGTCCCTGCAACGGGTTAAGTCAAAGTATTTAAAGAATGAAAAGAACTTCCTCATGTAATCCGATGCCCCATGTACAAACCAAGCACAGAGATTATGTATTAAAACAGTACTTTCACCTTAAATATCTCAAGCGTGGTTAAAAACTTCAAAACATTAACCAACCAACTTCTTTATACTGCTACAGATCAGTTCAAAAACTGAACTGCTAAACGTTAACAGAAATGTTATTAATTTATGCCATAAGTTGATCTGATCCTTTGAGTGATTTCAGGAATCTACACGGGCTGTATTATATGTAGGCAAATCAGCCTTACTGGGTTACAAACACAGTAAAACAAATAAAAAATGAATGCAGTATAAATGCATTCAAACTAGACATGTTAGTTTTAAAACATCAAGTGAATTCTGTAATAAAGTTCCAGTTTAGCTTAGAACAGGAACATATCAGATATCCACATATCTCCTAAACAACTGACCTAAAAGATTCTATCTAAGCTTTTCAGTCTAATATAAAGGAGACTTGTCAAGAGCAACTCAGTACTTGAAAACGTGCACAGAGAGCTGGCCTGCCCCTCGCCCTGGGGAGTCAAACATGTTTTCTGGGGAGAGAAAGGCCCTGTGTTCTCTTAAGGCCTTTCAAGCTACTAGCTCACACACACACACACACAAAAAAAACTCTATAAATTTTAGAAAGTTAAGATATTGACAAGACTAAATTGGCCTACTTAATATAGGAAGGTGTCTTTTTTTTTTTTTTTAACAACACACCAGGTGTATTAAAACTACACTTCGCTATACACTTCTCAGGTTAGAGGTGAGCAAAAGTTTTATAAAAATACTATTTCTAACACAAATTTGTTTAGGTTTTTTGCTGTTCTAAATTAAAATTAAAAGCAATGTTTGTATATGTACATGTATATGTACATGTATATTTACATGTATTAAAGTGCATAGTTATATACTCCATAATTTATCAGTGAAATAACAAGTGTACTAGGGAGCACAGCGGATAAGAGGAACTTGACTTGTCAACATAATATGAGCAACTCTAAAATAGAAAACTTAGGCTCCCAGGGGAACAGTGAATAAGGTATCACGGGCCAGTCCTCAAAGACACAGACACAAAACAAAGTAATTTCAATAGTGAAACAATGTCTGCAGTAAAAAATCCGAGGTTTCTAGCATGTGAACTCTGAAATACTCTGCTGCTACTGTTGCAAAGCTAGAACAAGTAGTAATGCTGTAACTTTAGCAAATCCAACCCCTTGGTGTTTTGCTTGTTTCACAGATTCCTCGTCAATGTATAGAACAGAACTCGCATCGTTTCAAAATTAAAAGTAGGAAGGTGGAAGTAAGAATCAGGAGCACTGGGGTCTATCTGAACCCATTACTAAATCACTGTTTCTTGAACAATTTACAGCACAAAATTTATGAATTTTACTCCGACAAGGGAACTGTGACAATCCTCTTAGGTGTTTTTTCGGTCCTTTTGAACATACACTGAGCATGGCTGTGGAGGTGTGTGGGGAGGACAAACTGAAACCCAGCTGCCGAAAACCAGCATTTTAACTCCTGCACTTATGTTACAAATCCTCTGAGCAAATGTGAATTGAAAGACTGGTAGCAGTCGCCCTGGAACTGGATTTTTGGGAAGGCCAGAGCTGCCTGAAGAAAGGATTTGAATTTCCAGCAGTTGCAGGAGAGAAAGGGAGGGAGGAACAGAGGTCCTTTCAGCAAGAACAGGACTCTGGTTTTCTGCGCATGGGGATTGAGGGGTGGCAAAGATAACGTCAGTCAGACCTTAATCTGCATAAAAAAAGATCCAGTTAAACGTGTAAGGTGTAAACTGGCAATAAAATGGGGTTAAATATGGATCCAGTGAGAGACTCCTTCTATAACCAACTCCCCCCGAAAAAGAAAAAAAGACCCCAGAACCAAAACACCCTTTCCTACCTGACTAGCAGCACCAGGGCAAGGGAGGAAAAGAACAATGGTGACATTCAACAGACACCCGCTGGAAAGTGCATTTTATGGACAGAAATGGACCCCCCCAAAACACACCCGGCCAGAATAAGTAAATGAAGATGTAAAAAGCATGCATTCAGGAAAAAAAATACTAACAATGCACTTCTAGTTCAGTGATTCCCCCCCAATCCCATATTTTGCATTTCCCCCACCCCAGCCTTCATCCCGCTCCTCCAGCCTGAAGGTGACCTACCCCCACAAAATGCTACCAACATTGTTAACCCCCTAGGCACATTAACACACATCATCATCATCATCATTACCAGCATCATCACCCCACTAGCATCACCATTATGAGAAGCGGAGAGAGAGAGAAGAATGTTACTCGACCTTTCGTCCCCTGCATGTTGCCTGTCAGAGTCGGGCATGTTTGGGTCAAGAACTGGGTTTGGGGGCTTGGAGAACAGGCTTTCAAAGGCCATTGTGCTGGCTGTGGTGTGGTGAGGAGGAGGGAGGTGGAGGAAGGCAGGACACTGCCGCTGCCCGTGGTGCGGAGGGAGGAGGAGGAGGTGGCGGCGGCGCGCACAGCCGCGCTTGGGGGCGGCTCGGTGAGGAGGAGGGTCGGGTCCCTCAGTGAAGAGAGATGATGAAGGTTCCACTCACGGTTACTTAGTGAGACACTTAACGGGCACCCAGTGCAGGGCGAGGCTGCACAGGCTGAGCCCGGCCGCCCCGCGCGGGCGGCAGGAGGAGGAAGAGGAGGAGGAGGCGGCAGCGGCGGCGGCTCGGAGGAGCAGGCCCGGGGCACAGGAGGAGAACGAGAGGACACACACACGGGGGAAGGGAAGTGCTGGTGGCCGGAGATGGCTGCCCTATTTCTTCCTTACAAACATGGCGCCCGCTCGAGGCACTCTCACAAAATGGCGGCGGCGGCGGCAGAGGCGGGGGTAGCAGCAACAGCAGCGACAGCAGCAGCAGCGGCGGCGGCAGCAGCAGCGGCGGC
>VWPW01013394.1:43922-57230 GCA_013389825.1 Crypturellus undulatus
ATTAAATGTTAAATTTTTTTTTTTTTTTTTTTTTTTTGGAGCACATTCTCATATTCTCATTTCAATTCCTCTTTCCTTTTATGCACATCTCTGGGGCCTGTAGGTTTCCTAAGCATTTCCATATATATTTAGGTTTTTGGATTTTTGACTCCCAAATTATGCTGGGAGCTTAGTGTTAGACTTAAACTAAGCTGTTTTTCAGCCCTGCTTGCCAAGAACATTCAAGAACAGCACTGTCTACCACATACAAAGGCTTGTATTAACCACATGCACTTCCTTCTTCATTGATTTCTTCATATCTTCTCATTATACTGGAGTGTGGCACAGGATGGGAAGGGTCCTGCTGGCTCAGCCCATCTTATCTTCTCCTATTGCAAGTGCCTAAATTAAAGCCTTGTGCTTGGATTTGCCAAGTGTTACTGCCCAGCCAGGCTACAGCTGCAGTGCTGCTCAAACCTGCAGGACTCCAATTCTGCAACAGACTTTGCTGAAACTGGGAGAGTTGGTGCAAGGTTAGCTTAGGCCTTAGATGTCCTACAAAAAGGGACATAAGGTGGTGGGGGAAACAAGAACATTTCTACTAGCTCTGATGGCTTAAGAGGCCAAATGATCTAAGGAAAACCTCAACTCTAGCCTAAGCGAATCATACAGGTGCCCTTCAAGTTTCCTGTTAGTGGAGTGCATTAAACCAGCTTGTAGAACACGAGATAGCAAGTGGGACTTCTCCATCACAAGTGGGACTTCTCCATCACAGTGTGACTGCTCCTCTTGTCCCTCCATCTGTCCTGCTCTATCAGAGGTGCCATACGGCCACAGCCAGAAATACCTCGCACGGTTTCCAGCTCAGCTGAAAACCCTTATCAACAGGAAATACAAAACTCTCTGGAAACGAAGCAGCATACCGAAATGCTTTAATTGAAAGATGACATAATCTGAACTCAGTTGGTGAGCTGGAAGTTCCTAGCCTGCTGTTCCGCGCTCCCCGTTGTATCTCCCTACTGTATTCACACTTGATAGAAATGTCCTAAAATGCAAAATCCACACATAGAGACAGGCTCTTAACATTCAGGAGTGAGATTATTCCTGGCAGATTTTCCTGCATGGTTTCATGAGCCAGGAAGGCAAAATAAGGAAAGAATGAGTGATTACCATCAATCTTTCCCTTCCTTTACAGCAGTCCTTTTCCTTTTTATTTATGTCCATCAAGAGAGACTGTTGACACACTCTGTATCCCTCAGATTGTTTTCCAGCATGCTAGGAGACATTTTTTTCCATGGAAGTTTTGCTTAAATTCACCTCTCAAGGTGAAAGATACCTCGCCTGTGTGAATTAGGAGGAGAAAAGTGTTCTGAACAAATGCAATAGTTCAAGGCTCTTGCCAGGGATAAAGTGGCTGTCAGTTGGTAACAAATGTCTTGTCTAGTGGCTGTGTGCCCCAGGGAAGGGTCTTACCCCCAAAATTCTCACTCCCCAACATGCAGAGGCATCTCCAAGACGCTCTCAGTCATTGCACATCTGAACTGGAGCAGGCTGCTTCTGTTATTGAGTCAAACATAATTCCCCGAGTTGGTTAATTGGACTTTGGTCATCTTGTATCTGACCCTGAACACATTTTGGCACTGGTATATATTAGGCACATGAGAGCTTCCACCAGATCAAGCTCCAATTCTGCTTTAGAAGGAACTGAAGACATTTCTGCAGGCAGGAGCCCACATGTGGCTCTGAGCTGTGGTTTCCATTCAGCTCCCTCAGACTCAACCAGCAAACAAGAAAAAAGACCTTGCAAACAAGTGACAGGTCTCCATTTTTACATCAATCTGTGAACACGTTAGGTGGAGGATTAAGCCCTTGGCAGAGTGTGCGTTTATGCAGAGGAGGACACAAGGCAGCTTGTGCCTTAAAATGATGAATTAAAAGCCAGCAGCAGATAGCATGGATTGCTGAACTTGTTGATAGAAATTCCTTTCTATTCCTTATGTTTGACTCAGTAATAACAGCACGTTAGGGGGTTAGACAGGTGGGTCCATGTGTGATACAGGGCAGATCTCTCCTGGCTGTGTGCTTAGCGGGTGAAGGTTTCTGCCAGTTCTGCAGATACTGAGAGCAAGGAGCACCTTGAACAGCATCTTGCATAAGGCTTCCTTATTGCCATGTTGGGTTCTCTCATCCCAGTCTGTTTTGTATGAGCTTTGTTGAGCCTTCTGGAGGCAAAAGGTTTCAGTAGGGAAGGATGGTACAACTCCTCCTGTGAGAATGCATCTTCTTCCAGCAAGAAGGAAGAAGAGAGTGAGTAGAAGGATGAAATGGGACATAAAGTTATGGTCCCTCACCCTCACTCATGTCCCGAATTTCAGGCCTTGTGTCTCTCATGAGATAAGAGAGGAAAGGGGGAGTTTTCACACATCGACCTAAGAAAGTTAAAGATATTGCATTTATTTTGTTGTATTAAGTCCCTCCAATCATGCTCTTTGCTATCTCTGAACTGGGGTAGTTAGATCTGGTAAGCACTATTGCATAGTCTATTCTACTGAAAGGCTTTGAAAGAAAAATTCAACCCACGTGTTTCAGGATGGACTTTTACCCACAAGAGGTTTCACATCAGCTTCACTATTGCTCCGTGACTCCCACTTGCACAGTGACACCGAGGGCAGCCAAAAAGGGGGTGAAGGGCTCCCCAAGGTAATGAGATCCTGTTCCTAAAGGCTGTCAACAAGAGCATATCTGGTGTTGCGTAGCATCCCTCTAAGACCACCTCCATGTGAGGTCTTGAGCACAGGCCACAGCAAAGGGTGTTCCCAGGGTTTGTCACAGCTTCGGGTTCGTGCCCTTGAAGCATGAGGAATTACTGCCTGGGGACCATGCATCTGATAGAGGCCATGACTCACTTCTCTGAGTCATCAGAAGCATTTCCCTGGTGTTTCTAGATCATTACCAACACTTTATTTTGTTTGCAGTCTCATACACTCCTACATGTCAATTATTTATGCTTTTTTAAGCTCCAAGGGGCAGATTCTTTGCAGGACAGGAAATGGTGCAAACTTTGACTTATGACAATTGGGACCGGGTGTTATACAATCGCCTCTCACCTGCCTCTCCACCACTCCATGCATCTTCTCGTGTCCCAGCACAGTTCTGCACTACCCCAGACTCACAGCGTGGCAGACACCACGACGAAGCCCACCAAGAGAGGACGGTTCTTGCATCAACTTCACGCCGGAGAAAGGAAAGGGCAAAAAAAAATGGATCATGTGCAGCAGATGCCAATGGTGTGGGTCTGCTCTTTGCTGAGAGTTGCGTGCTCTGATGGAGCGCAGCAGGACAGTCCATACTCCTGCACCTGGTACTGCTGCTACACAAAAAGCACCGTTCCAACAAGAGAGGCACCTCCTCCTTCTCCAGTCCTGTCCAGCTCTGCCGAAAGAGATCTGGTGGATTTTTAGTCCCGGTTTACAGCCTTTCTGATCTCCCCCTTAACCATTTCTTGATGGGGATGCACTCGGTGCAGTTCTCCCAAAGGGCAAGGCAGGCTGGTAACATATACCCCATAGTGAGGACGTGGCACATATAGGGGATATGTGTGGCATCAGGTCCTTACCCAGTGGAAGAAAGGAAGCTCATGTCCTGTGCAGGATCCAGAGTGCAGTAGGACTTTTTTGTGCTTGCGGCTGGAGTCCTGCCCCAAATTACTCTGCAGCAGCCGCTGCCTCTCCTTGCAGCCCAGAGAGACAGCCAGGCTCCCAGACCTTTTCTGGGAGCTGGGATTACTCTAATTCTGTGTTGGAGAGGGAGAGGGCCAGAGATTAAGCCCGTTAGCAGATGCTCCGCATTGCAACACTCCTTCTGCGCAATGAGGCGAACTTTAGCTAAGCGAAATGCCTGGGCAGCTGCGCCCCACAGCCATTCCCCATTCCCTTCTGCTCCTTCTGCTGGGGTTGTCCTGACTGGCATAAGCTGCCACGGGACCATGGATCAGTGCAGCGCTGGTGCGGGTGCTGTGAATGCCCCGTGCCCAGCAGGATGACGCTCCGGAGCAGCGCGGGCACCAGCCAGCCTGCCCGGAGGATCCAGAGGTTGTTCCCTGTGGGATGGAGGGCTCATAAGCCGCTTGGGTTGAAAGGCAGCAGCCCTGGGTTGTGGCCACTTTGGGGTTTGGATAGAGTGGCCACCCGCTCCCATGCAGAGCAAACACATTCAGGAGACCACTTGTTTTCAGCATATGTAAGGAAAGCAGAAGCAAACCTAGCTATTTTTCGGGACCCAGAATGTTATTATCCCTAAGAGAAGCTATATTTACCAGGGCCCGAAGAGCTGCAAATTCCAGTCTCAGTAGATCTGCATGATGCTGGATCACTGCTGTAGGGGTGGATTCTCCTTTAGTCAGCTCAAACGCTGCCCAGAGGTTTCCAGCCCCATCCAGGCACCGGAGAGTCAATCCTAAAACATTTCTGGGTCTTAAAAAGACCTCTGCAGCCAACCAATGCTGGGAGATGAGGCCTGAGCAACTCAGCTCAGCTCCTGGCTCTTGAGGCGGGTCGGGAAGGACTGCAAGGACAGAATCTGCCTTGGGACCCTCCATGGTGGCCCTCCAGCCTGTCCCATCTTGAAGAGGGGAAACCAGTTCATCCTGGCTTCAGAACTCGGGAAAATGTCAGTGCAGGATTATAGCGCAAGGAAAACCTCCAGCACAAGGGTTCAAACACCCATCTCCGACTTCCTAAGTCTCTTAAAGCGTCAGATGGAAACTATTCTGTCTCGTCAGGAGCTCGTTCTCTCGCAGGCTCCCGTTTCTCGGGCAGTAACCACAATCGCAGAGCTCAGCAGGCCGGTCGCAGCGGTGTTTCGCCAGCTCTGCACAGCCCCGTGTGACTCACAGAGGAAGACTCAGGCTCTGCCATCATTTGACATCTATGGAAAAACACTCCTCGGAAATCAAGCTGATGGCTGGTTTCTTTCCTTTCCCTTCCCTTCTTTTTTCCCCTCCTTCTGGCTCCTGAAGGACTCTGTTCAGGTTGACAGTTCATAGGAAAATGTGGATTTCCCATATTTTGATACTTGCTATATCACTTGTATCACAGCAAAGTTTGCAAGCACCAAGTGTAGGGGTATCTGCTGCGATTGCTGCTAGGAAGGACCAGTCCCTGGGAGAGCACGTGATTGCTATAAACAAAACCAGGATACAAAATATATCTGTATATACTGTCAACTCTCTCTTCACAGAGCTCCAGACCAAGATCTCCTTGGATCTGATGCCTCTTTCTCCTCCACCAGCAGACAGGAAAGGCCCGTGAAGGGACCAGTTCTCTTCCAGTGGCCTCACTGGTGCTGTATACTGTTTGAAAACCTAAAGAACATGTTTTGTAAAGAACACGGTTTCTGACACCGCCAACAGCAGCAAACCAAGCCCTATAGGCGTAGCAACTCTGAGGTAGTAGACTGTGATGCTACACTAAAAATCTCGTGGCAGGTAAAAAGACATTCACCTGATCTGCAGAGCCAAGAAGTTATTGTTAATCCAATTAAAGTCATCACAGTAAAATTTAAATGCAGTTGTTATTTTCAGTTCTTCTCACTCCGAAGGTCAATGGTGCTGGTTGTCCTAATGATGAATGTGGAAATTATGATGGATATTTGGCATCTTGAGGTGTTAGCTGGGAGCAGTATTGTGCTCACTGTGGGGTTGTGTCTTCCTTGGTCCTAGATCTGCTTGGGGTTATTTGTATGTATTTTCTGACAGAGTCGGCATACTCACCCTCCTTTACTTGCTTCCAAAACTTTGCTGAACTGTTTTACAGTTCTCTATAGTTTCCCTGTCCTTAAACACACTTCTGATTCACGGATTTGCCTTCCTGCAGTGGCCAAGGACCTGTTGCTGGGCTCTGCATTCCCAGTTTGGGCTCTGGAATCATCCTGTACCTGCACTCTGCTACCATTGCATTTTATTTTACAGCTGTCAACAATTCACTCTGCATAGAATAAATATTTTTTATTACTGCCTGCGTATTAACAACAGGCCTCACACCATACAGATGCACCAGATTAAAGCAGATTTAGGCTAGGTAACTGCTGCTACAGTTGGAATCAGTTCAGGTTGTGACAAGTCTCAAGGTCCTGCACTGTCAGGTCAATGCAAAGCTCATGTCTTTTTACTACTAATGGCAAAATTATAGATCCTGAGCTCCAATGTGCTACCCATCCTCCTGGTCTCTAGAACCTGTCCACCCAATCGCAGCTCCTTCCATGGATCTTTCCTCACTTTATCAACAGCCTGCATGATTCCAAAGGAGAATGGCAAGGGCACCTTGACTCCATGCGGGTGGAAAGCAAGAAACATAGGTTTAGAGTTGTTTATGCCAGTGGCCCAGCTCTGTGAAGCAGCACAAAATGTATTTCTTCTCATTTTGCTCTGAATAATATCAGATTGCTTATGGTAAAGGGTCTTTGCAGACACCCCAGCTCCAGAGCAGAGGGAGTCAAGGAGTCCTTTCCACTGTGGCATCCTATCACGACGAGGATGGGACAGTTTGGGTGCCACCTCCTACCACTCTTTCACTTCTTGCAGCTTCAGAGTCTTTCCAAGAGAGCTTTCCCATGGCATCCGTGACTGCAAGACAGGGAAGAGAAGGCTGGATGCTGGTGGAAAGGGACACTCAAGTGGTTGCACACACCCTGCCAGCCCCTGACTCCTCGCCAGGCCTTGCATGGATGTTCTCACTGTCTGGCCGTGGAGCAGTCCTTTTCAAAGTGTTTTCTCACGAGCCATCCATGCAGTGAATGAATTTCCAAGATGCTTCCTCAGGGATCCGCTTCTGCCTGACCTCTGTTGTGGCTCGGCCTGCTCATCTCTCCGATCTCTACTGCGCAACCAGAGCTGCCTCTTTTTCACTGATGCGGCAGGGAATGACCTGGCAGGGTTTGGCTGCGTTCCCTTCTCTGAGGAGAAGGAAATATTCCTCCTGCTGCCAGGGGAAGGGAAGGGAGCTTGGAGCGAGACACACAAAGCAGCCGTTCAGCAGCCGTGGGCCTCCATGAGATCAGGCTTGGCGGGAACTGCTTTTGCAGGTTAAGAAAACCAAACAGCTGTTTGTGGAAAAGAAAAAGGAGACAGAGTGTCCCTGGCGTGGCACGGCAGCCTGCAGGGACTCCTCATCTAGGGCAGGTGGAGAATGGGACACGGGCTGGTCCCGGGCCCAGCACCGCAAGTCGGTAGGAAACGCTCAGCTCAGCGTTCCCTGCTCCAGGGATGGAGCAGACTGAGCTGGAAAGGAGGCAAGACAGGTTTTGTGCATTTCCCAATTGTAAGGGTCTGGAATGGGAGCTCCTTATTTTTTAGCACTCTCTCTTCGCTCTTGGGAGCTGCAGGGCTTCCGTTGGGGTGGGTTTGTAGGGTCAATGAATGATACCTGCTCCGGAGGTATCCCTAGGCAAAGCAGGGCCAGCTGAATTTGGTGGCTTTAGGACCGTGTCCAGCTGAGGTTTGAATATCTCCTGGAACTTGTAGCCTCTCTGGGNAGACTGAGCCAGAAAGGAGGCAAGACAGGTTCTCTTGGGGGTTTTGTGCATTTCCCAATTGTGAGGGTCTGGAATGGGAGCTCCTTATTTTTTAGCACTCTCTCTTCGCTCTTGGGAGCTGCAGGGCTTCCGTTGGGGTGGGTTTGTAGGGTCAATGAATGATACCTGCTCCGGAGGTATCCCTAGGCAAAGCAGGGCCAGCTGAATTTGGTGGCTTTAGGACCGTGTCCAGCTGAGGTTTGAATATCTCCTGGAACTTGTAGCCTCTCTGGGTCTCTTACAGGACAAGACAACCCTCATGGCCAGCTCATGTCTCCTAGCATCTGTTACATAAGCTGGGCAGTGGCTCAGGCTTCTCCTTGGCTTTTCTCGGCCCGTGGAGCCAGCGGAGCTGCTTGCTGCCCCTGCTGAGCACACGGAGCTCCTCCTGCCCCCAGACCCGGGCTCCGTGGGCAGCACATGGCCAAGCAGAGGGATTGCTCCAGCACGCCCAAACCAGCGCTGCAAACGCAGCGTTTCAAACCAGCCCGTGCAGCCACACCAGGGTGGACCCCGCTCCGGCAAACCACAGGCTTCTGCCCCATCTCTAGTCTCGTTCTTGCCCAATAACTGTGTTTTCTTTCCCCAAAACTCCTTAGCATTTTCAGCAAAAGCGCCCTCTCCTTCCCGGGAGTCGCAGGGGTTTCCGCCTGGGCCTCTTCCTTCTGTCCTCATACCCGGTTTTCCGATTGCCTGCCTCCAATCCAGGGGAAAAAAACCTAATCCTTATGATAATATTTGGAAGTATTTTCACATTTTCACATCTCCGGACAAACATTAGCTCTGCTCAGCGGCGGAGCCCGGCAGTGCTGGCTTCCCCGTCAGGCTGGTAATGACTTCCCGACCCTGGGTACACACGTAGTCCACAAAAACTCCCTCTTTCTCTCCCGCATGCACTTGCATTGCTGAGCCCGCGATTGCAGCAGCTGGAGCAGTCAGGTCCAGCCTACGGGCTTGGTGGAATCAGAGCTGTTTCATGGGCTCCTGTGGGAATTCGAGGTGAATTTCTTGTAGTTCTAAGTTGCTGGCCGACAGCATTGCTGGTTGAACCCATGTGCCTTGAAATGCCCCCCAGCCAGGCCCGTTTCTGAGCTCAGGCTCCATCAAAAGGTCACATCGCTGCTCTCACCATTTTGCAGCCCATTTTTGGTACTGCCACTTTGGCACTATCATCCAGTGATGCAAAATAAACCAGGAAAAAATCTTTCTCTTGCAAAGGTTAAAGCTCTCAGGAGCTGATTTTTTAGTTTTCTTAAGGTGAGAAAGTAACTCCAAGCCTTGCTTCAACCTGTGGGACATTTTCCTCCCTTCGTGTTTGCTTGAGACACATGGTAGCACAAAGGCTTTGTGCAAGAAGAGCGGGAAGAGGGAAGGAAAGGAGACCAAATCTCAACCATCACCTATGCAAGAGGTCAGAGACTTGATTACTCACTGAAACGGACCAAAGGGTGAAAACAAAGCGGACCTGGGGGTCCCTAGGGAAGCCTCTGGCCTTAGAAAGCTTCCAAGTACTTTTGGTTTGGATGTTACTTAAGAGCATGTCCTGGAACCAGAAGCAGAAAGACTCCAGTCTTTTTCATGAAAGACTCCTGCCTTTTCCATGAAGGAAAGCCTGAGCTACAAAATGACATTTCTTGTGGGTCTAGCCCTCAAGTGCAGGCTCCTTGCAGCTACCATGGGGAAATGGGAAAACCATTCACACCACTGCTTCTCATTAGGATGGGTGCAATGGGATTGCAGCAATCATTTTTGCAAAAGCAGCGTTAAAAGCAGGCACATCACACTTGATAAATAAGCCATAAACATTTATGGTTTTGTTTTCCCACCAGTGATTTTTGGTAACGTATGCACAAGTGCAATTGCTGCTCCCAAGGCTACAGCTAACCACGCTTGTATCATCGTTTCTTACGTAATGTACTAATTTAAAACACACATTGGGCTTAGCTCGCAAGTATAACTTCTCTTTATTTCCTGGACAAAACAGGACTTGGCCAGGATCTGGTTAGCTTCAAGGAAAGTGTTATTATCTGCTGCTCGGGGGTATCACAAGACGCAGGCACATGGTGCAGTTACACAGAAGCATGGCGACATTTCCTGTTTATTCGCTCTCCCTCTCCAAACAATTCCCAGCGTTATCTTCTGATTTTAATCAAGGATGCACAGCGAGCCCATATTTGCAGAATACAACACAGAAGACTGCCAGATCTCCCTTCTCCGCAGCTGGTTTCAGATCTCTCCCAATGCTGGCGAGGTTGGTTTTCCCAGATGCCTTATTCCACATACCAAACCTCCTCTGTTTTCCCCCCTCGAGTCCCCTAGCATCATGAGATCCTTCCTGTGCTACTTGCAGAGAGTTTTGCCAGAGGGGCAATTACTCAGGGTACTAAAAACCAAAAACAATTCATATTCAAAACGATTCTGATCTGGCTCAGTTATAAACATGCAGAATAGCACAGGCCCTCCAAGAGGTCACTGTGCAATTCCTGCTTGCAGTCATCCTCCCTTATAAAAACTGATGGCTATTCTTGCTCCAACACCTCTCAACTTTGCATTAACCTACATGAGAAACTTTCCATCTTTTCTTGCACCCCCTGTCCCAACACAGAGTGACAACCCGTCTCAGTCTAAACTCAACATATGCAAAAATTAGGAGAGGAATGGGTTTGGTGCCATAGGTACAGAAGAAGAAACAGAATTCTGTTCTGTAGCAAAAGGTCAGAGAGAAATGTTGGGGGAAAGTCATATGTCTTTGAAAAAGAATTAATTCAGCCTGGTAGGGGACCATGTGCCTCTGTCAAAATTACAGAACTGGATATTTACAGTTGCTTGTACATGTTAATGTGCTGGGGCATCCAAGTTTCTCCTGATTCTTTTTGCATTTAAAAGGGTGTGTTCTGGGAACAAGCACACAACCTATAATTTTCTGACTTGAAATAATTTAAGTGTAATTTCAGTTCTACCTTCAATTATGTGTAACTGTCTAAGCCATACCAGAGTAAGAAAGACACCGAGAAGTGTCTCCTTTTCTAGATAAAGTAGATGATCCTTATGATTCTAAGAATAAAAGTGCTTTTGATAAGCAAGAACTCACAATGCAGAAACATGAAAAAAAAAATGATCTTTTTGTATAAAACAAGCGTGATATAGCCCCAAAATTTTCTCCTGAAAGACATTGCTTGAAGTAATAATATATTTTGCAGAGAGCTCTGGATTAAGTGGCTGATAAAGAAGTCCCTTGCTAAGTCTACTGACAGAGTCACATCTCTGAATTCCAGTACCAGAAGATTTAAATCCATCTTTTCCCATGCTGCACACACTGGATATTTGTTCTGCTTCAGAGCCTGGATCTGATTGCACTTTCACCAGCTCATCCCTAATTCTCCCAATCTGTTCTATTGTGCAATTTGCAACTAGATCTAAGATGAACAAACCAAGGACTGTCAAGTAAGTCCTTTGCCAGTGCTCTATGATGTTGGCTCACCTCTATAGCAGTTGTAGTGGGAATTGTTAATGCCTATTTTCTCTTTCACTGACACATCCTGTGGGATAACTGTCCAAAAAATAAAATAAATAAAAAACCACACTCTTCTATGTGATTAGTGCTGCTTTGGAAAGCCTCCTTTGCATTAGCAGGGTCTCATGATAACTTAAATATTTTTTTAAAGCAGTCAGTCAGAATTTATGCAACTAAGAGGAGGGACAGGTCCGGGACAAAACTGGCCCAGAGCAAAACTCGTTGCTTCTTGGTTTGGTCTTCAACATCCTTACTAGCATCCATCAGATCTGAGACTACTGACCTGAGGAAGGAACAGCCTCATTAAAAGCAAATCCTGATGAAGCAACTTGCTTTCACACATGATGAAATCAAGGGGAATATGCCCTTAGTAGAGTTAGATACTGTTTTTTTCTTTTTTTTTTCTTCTTTTTTTATATATGTACAAGTATCCTCCTGTTCATATTGGACCTTCTGTTAATAGAACACAAAGCAGCTGAGACTCCAAGTTGACTTTGACAGAAGGACTGATTCCTTCTAGAGTCAAGAGCCACATCAGGCACCTGTATTGCAATTAATCACTGTGCGACCAATAGAGACACCATTCAGCACTAGGCAGATCTCCCACATTTCACTCCAGCTTGGTTCTTCAAGCCTTAACTTACTTTCCCTAAACTTTTCTCCTGTTCCTATGGCGCTATCTAAGATCATGTACCAAAATCTTCAAAATCAAAATGTACATTCCTGTCTGCTGAAGCATTCACTGGAGGGAAGGTCTTAAGGAATTATTTCTTCAAAAAAAGAGTACTATAAAAACCACAGAACGACAGCTCCCATGCACAAGTCTTTAGAAATTCAATCAGGCCAATGATCTCAAAGATCAGAGGGAGGCATCAAACATGAGAAAATATTTGAAAAGTTTTTGAAACGTTTGAAATACTGGGTGTACCTGTATTTGACTACTCGTGTGAGCTTTTATGTGTCAGGTTGTCCAGCTTGCTTTGGAAAAGATACAGATCCAAAACTGTATCATGGCTCTTGTTAGAAATGGAGATCACACAGTCTTGAAACGGGAGGAGCTGAGGTTTTAAGGCAGCCCTTAGCTATTTAAGAGGTGTTTATTACAGTAGGTAGATTTCTATCACATCCATTTGCTCTCAGCCCTGTACTGTCTGTGGGTGCGTCTGCCCTTATGCTACACAACCATTTAAAATCATGTTTTTGGCATTATATATCTATTAGCTTCCTGACTGAAGTGGGACCATCACCAACACTAGATCAGGGGCCTTCAACTCTTGACTGTTTTGCCTCGTCCTCCCCTTTCTCCTTCACCTGCTGTTTCCTGGGAAGTTTTTCTGAACTCTTTCCCTCTCTCCACACATGCTACTGTCTCCTCTTTCTCACCAGCTCATCCTGTTCGGTCCTGTCCTATGACTTTAATCCTACCTCTTGCAGCAATCACAGAGGCATCTCAGAGTTTTGTGGCCCTCAGCCTAACCCTTTTGTGCTGGTTTAGCTTTTTTCTTCCTTTCTCAGCTCTTTCCTTGTACCCACTGGTCTCCCCTGGGAGCAACTGTCAACTTGGGAGAAAATCCAGGTGTGGGACCCATTTCCAACTCCCTCCTCCTGTTACTGCATCACAAAGGCCAAGTTAAACCACCCACAGCTCAGTTGTCTTTATTTTTTTTCCGCTACCAGCCTTTTGTTCCTGCATCCAGGATCCAAATTCTCCTGAGGAAAGATGACCATCTCTTCAAGCCAAGAACTGCAACATATACTAGATGCAAGATGTACTTAAGAGCCTGAAAGCTCTTGAATGGAAACCCAGGTACCCACCCTCCAAAAATGCCAGCAAAGAAACCTAATGGCGGGGGAGGATAATTATTTCATCAGCTTCAAACCCAAAATGTTGGAAACACCTGGATACACCAGAAAGATAAACTGAGCTTCAGCAGCACCTCCTCACACTGAGGTCTAGCTGCTTGAAGCTTGACTTAGGGCTTTGAAGAGACACAATAATCAGTTAAGAATAAGTTGCCAATCTGCCCTGAAATCAGAGATCTTCAGAAGCAGCAGGGCCACATTGCATGTAAGAATCCCCTGAGCCTTCAGGAACACAACTGCACACGTTCCTGTGGCACCACCAGCAGCCTTCGTTTCCTTTGACTCCAAGGAAACACTGGGCCTGATCAGTCAGGCAAAGGTTTCCTACTCCATAGGTCTCTTGAAGCACGCTGTGGCATCACAGAATCATAGAATCACAGAAT
>VWPW01013395.1:0-189081 GCA_013389825.1 Crypturellus undulatus
GGCGCAGTGGGCCCTGCCTCAGCTGTGTCACCGCTCCTGGCCGTGGAAACTGCCTCCTTGCCAAGGGCTGCCAGGGCAAGGNCCACAGCTCCTGGCCGTGGAAACTGCCTGCGTGGGCTCCTTGCCAAGGGCTGCCAGGGCAAGGGGAAACCAGGCTGAAGTACTGATTTGACACCAGAATAGCCCAGATCATCTCCCATGAAACAGGGAGAAAAAAAAAAATGGAAAAATTGCCATCTGTGCCTGTATGTTAAATATAGTAGAACCTCATGAAGCTCCCACTTTTCTATCATTTATAGACAGCGAAGATTTACAGCCATTTGCATTCATGAAGCCTCAGGTTACAAACCATTCTGCTTCAGAAAATAGTTGATGGCTTTTGGGGTGGGGGAAGAGATGAAGAAATGTCATATATGCAGGTGTATGAAATGAAACCCCTATTGTCAAGGCAATTAAAGTCCTCATTTTTGCTGCACTTGATTTACTGTGCTTTCCGCTTGGCAAGCAGCGCTGCAATGAGTTTGGAGCCATTATTGTGAGTTAACCACGCTCTACACTTTATAAATATTAATTATGATCAGGACAGATTAGGCATGGCTGATGCAAAACTGTGATGACACCAGCGCAACTCGACAGCTCTGCAGAGTCTGTCAAGTCGCGTGTGTCTCACGGCCTGGCTCTGTGGACAGCTCTGCCAGCCCTTCCCCTAACACGTAGGTGTCGGGGGTGTTACCACAAAAGAAAAAAAAAATTCTTACCACAGTTCACATTAAAACAAAAATCTTTAGCAAATGATAGCTTCATACTTGGTTTAAGTAGGGGACTCCCTCATGTTTGGAGAAGATTAAAAATGAGCTTTTTTTGCTTCATCTGGTATAACATTTAACTGGACAAAGAATAATCCAGGAAAAAAGCAATATACTTCATCTATAAATATAGTACTGAGCGCATGACTTCTTTCTCCACCAAAAAAAAAAAAAGACACTTTCCTTTGTTCCAGGACTCAAATGTTCTCACTGTGCTCCCTGCTCTGTTTAAGCAGACCTCATTGCCGTTCAGTGCCAAAAAAGTGGAATTCCTGAACAGCGGGTGGAAAGAAAACACGAGATCAAACGCGCTCTGGGCTGCCAAGAGGCGCCGGGCGCTGCCGGCAGGAGCATGGAGCCCTCGAGCTCCCGGAGGGCCCTGGGGCCTTTGCCAGGTCGCCAAGGAGCCAGATCGGCTCCCACGTCCAGAGCAGCACGAGGAGACAAACCAGTACCCGCAGCCCCACGGGGATGGTGCTAAAGACACTGGTCGCTCTTTCGTAGAAGAGCCTGACTGATCTTGCCATCACGTCCAAGACATCAGTGCACAGTGATGCCTGGAAGACAATAAAGTGCCTGTACTGGGTACAATACAAGGTACCAGGTAGCTCTGGGAGGAAATACCTGGGGCTGCCCCATGGTCCTGCTCTTTTGGAATGATGCCTGTCTGTGTTGGAGATGCAGGGAAGAAGCTGCTTTAGCATTCCTTGGAGCTGGTGCCCTTTAGGAAAGTCACCAACAGGTTCCTGACGGCCACCACGCTCTGCAAAAGGTGGAGAGGAGCTGGGCCTGCCCAGGAGACCTGAGCTTGGAACACGGCAATGTCATCCCCAAAGGCCCAAGTCGTCTCCCCAACCCTGTAGGGCAGAATGTGCTGTGAGCCCTGAGGCATGAGCAGGGCTTTCGACCATTAAAAATTCTCCAAGGCTGTTTACCTGCTGAGGGGGGTCCTCAGACCCAAGAGGGGCCGTGTTTGTGAGCTCTCGACCAACACAAATTGACCTCCAAGAGGCCGAGCTGAGCATTGCCCCACTTGCCGTGGCGGGAGCTGCAGCCGAGCAGGGACTCGCCGGGCAGAGGGTCGGTATCAGCAATGGGATCAGAGACTCCCAGGGCTTGAGTCCCTTTTTGCTGCCACATGTCACCAAATAGCAAATTGCTTTTAAAAAAAGACACACATTAGTGAGTATAACAAATAACTGCAAGGTACAATGCTATTCCCAAAGACAGCCTTTTTTATTTTAAAATTCTGCATCTGAAAACACAGTATGACAGAAAGCATTTATATACAACTGCAGTGTTTTTGGTATAATACAGTATTTAATACATCCACTTTTTCTGCAAAAAAATTTGCTTTGTCGGACAAAAAAAACAAACTCCAATAGACAAAGAATACAGCTAAGGCACATTGTTGTCTGCTAAATGAAAGACAAAAGGGTGCAAAAACGGGTAGTGCAATAATTGCTGAAAATCACATTCTACTACAAGAAAAGCATTCTGACTTTGAACTTTGATTACCGGTCAATTTAAGACATTTCAATATCTCATAAAATACTCCTTTAAATAAATAGCAAAATATCTACATCTTTCAGTATGTTCCATTTGAATTTCCAATTATTTTTAAACTTTGCTGTATATACATTTTTTTAGCTTACAAAATATTTCTGTACAGTTTTATGCATATTATGATTTATAACAAAATAGTTATTTCTTAAAACTATATTACCACCAGTCTTTGAAAAATGATAGGAATAACTTATTATGGACTATGTTAGGTAATACAAAAACCCAATCAACCAAAACCAAAATGACAAAGTCAGAAAAACTATTAGCTCAAATCAATTCTTTTAGTTTGACAAATCTTGTTTGCTATGTAAACCCCTTTCAGTTGCCTTTGGGTTATATTTGCGTTAGAATACTGAAACTACGTAGGATTTGATATTCCTAGAAGCACTGCAGCCTGCCGGGAATACTGGCACTACGGAAACATGACTGTTCCTCATGGAGAGGAGTATTAATGAAAACCTCATCAAGTCCCCAAGTTCTGCTGGCTTTGACAATCTTTGGATGAAATTCCAAAGGGAAAATTTTGGAAATGTATTTGTAACATTAATGTTAGAGCCAGCCTGCTCTATCTTCCCTGCGTACTATCAGCTTCTCAACCACCACTCAGAATCGTGCCCCAGTGGTCAAATACTTCAAATTTAATTTAAGACTATAACATTAAGAGGATCTATCTTCTCCCAGCTACCAGCACAAATGGGAAAGGAATGCTACTGAGTCATGTCAAAAGAGTGAAATCACTCCAGAATTTCTCTTGTGCATCTGAGAGTGGAGTCTGTCCTGTTCTACTCTGAAGATAAGAAGGTTTTGTTAGCACTTTGTAGGTAATTAAATCAACCTTTCTTATCTACACTAAGTTGCAAAAGACAAAGCTCATAATTTTCTAAGGTTGTTATGAATGTCTGAGCCTTCCTTTCACCCAAAGGGAAGGTCATTTTCTTCCCCCACAGCCTGCATTTGTAAGCAATTTCTATTGTGTTTGTGAAGTGTAGGCTGACAGCAGCACAGAGGAGTTGTAATAGAAATCGCAAGGTGCCTTTTACTCTTTCTACAGCAAACAGAAAAAGTGAGCAAGACAGAGACAACATCTAACTTCCTAATACAGTTTAAGGCCACATTTAGCAAGGAAGAAAGTAAGGCTTTCTTTAAGGGGCACCGCGTCGGATGCCACAAGGGGAACATACACTGAGAAATCCAAAGCTGATACAGGATGCACCCCAGGAAAATTGTCAAACATCCTAAATTTGGGCAGTAGGTCTGTGCCTTCCTCTGTACGTATGCAGGAAAAGAAAATGGAATGCAGTAGCCATCTCCCTCCAGAATATTCCCAGCAAACTGAAGGGCCTCCTCTAGTAGGAGATTCCTATCGTCTCGTTGAGGGTGCTGATTAGAACAGAAGCAAAGTCCGGTCACTACAATATACAAAGGCAGCGCAGGGAACCGCGCCGAGAATCGTCTCTCTGGCATCAGAGGCACCTGTACAGTATCTTGCTGTTTATTTGGCAAGGTTACAAGTAATACTTCAAGGTTTCTTTAACAAAATAAAAAGAGAGTTTGCATAGATTGTACATTCAGTTCAAGGAGATTTCTGGTACCTTTTTGTTGTTGTTGTCAGGTAAACGCGTTTGCAGACGGAGTGAGGTAGCAGCTGTGATAGCACCCATGGGCAAAAGAAGGTAAGCAAGGCCGAAGCAGAGAGCAGAGAGCAAGCTGGGCACTACTGCAAAGATCAACAAAATCAGCGGGGCACCTGCAGGACCAGGGACAAGGCTGAGGGTCTGGCAGCACCGCGCGGAGCTGGAGAAGCCCCAGTTCTGCGCTGAGCCTGGCTGCCTCAGCCTGCAATGCTCCGCACTGCTTCCTTCATCCACACTGGGCATCTCCTGCCCGCGACACCTCGAACGGAGTCATGGAGCCCCCGGTGGACGGGGGTCCCCTCACTAGAGCCTCCCGCTCGCCCAGAGGCCGCGCAATCTTGGCAGGTGCCGAGCACCGAGGATTACTTAGTGCCGGGGAGTCTTTTTATGTGACATTTTCATTTGCNACGGAGTCACGGAGCCCCTGCTGGATGGGGATCCCCTCACTAGAGCCTCCCACGCTCGCCCAGAGGCAGGTGCCGAGCACCGAGGATTACTTAGTGCCGGGGAGTCTTTTTATGTGACATTTTCATTTGCCATAATAGGGGTTTAAGGTTCTGCCCACTGCCTTAAGACTATCTTGAAGGCCTGTTGTCTAGTTGAGATAAAAGCACATTTGAAAATAGCAGCTTCTCACTACCAGACCGAAGCCAAGAACAGTGGGAGAAACTTCTCCCCGCTCCTACGAGCTCCGCCTTCTCGTGCGGCTACCGACCTCCTACCTACACGGGTGTGTGACCCCCACGGCTGACAGTGAGGGCACGGAACTGCCATCGCTTCACAGACCCCTTCATGTAGGTCAGGACAGAGCTGCCTGAGCGCTGCCTCCAGGCAAACTTTCCTGGCTCCCACCACAGCCTCCGCCTGCTGGGACGCCAGAGACGCTCTGAAACAAGAGACAGTGGGTCCTTTTGTCCAGACACACCAAAAATCTGAACTTTATTTTTGATGGGGGCAGTCGAAGCTACATCTCATCCTAGCAACATTTCTCAGCCTTGCCGTGCAGAAGAGAAGGTGGTCGGGTTGCTCCAAGTTTTCCTGCCGCACAACTGTGCCAAACTTTATCAAAGTTTATAACCCTTCCTGTCCCCCTTCAGCCAGCTGTTGAATTCCCTCCTCTGACTCCTGACGTCCCTCCTCTGCCCACTCCAGAGCAGCTGGGAGAGCCTGAGACAACCTTGGTATCGCCCGCAGTGCAGGTGAACAGGCGTTCACAGCTGCTGCACGGTTGCTCTTACTGTCCCGTTAAACAACTGCCCACGCATGGTGCCCTGAAGCCAACATATGGGAAAGCCAATTTGTGACACACGGATGCAATTTCCTGTGGCTCCACCTTTAGTGATAGAAAGCATGGAGATACAGATGGACGCCCTTGTATCCTACTTGCTGTGACAGAAAAAGTGTTAAAAATGCTCGCTCTGCTTGTAGAGAGCACAAAAAAGTAGGTATAATTTCAGTTCTAAAAAAAAAAGTTTTGTATAGCAGAAAATAAAAATATAAATACTACTACTCCATACCCGAATGTCAACCAAAAAAAAATGCACCTAAAAATTAACTGTCATTTGAGTTACTCCTATTAGCCTTAAGGTCTAACACTACCATATAAACAGGCTGCATTTTACTGAGACTGATGGGATATAATTCATTAAAACATGTAAATGGATGTTATGCATTTTGCCACATCTCCTTTCCATGTAATATTGATTGATCACAGAAGCGGAATGTGGCAAGCTAGCAGAATGGGCACAAAATTTAAACCAGCAAAGCATTACACAGAGGACAAATGTGTGCATATGGAAATGCAGCCGTTTCCCACAGAGAGAGATTTGGATTATAGCTGGCTTTCAGATGGAGCCCTCATCCGAAAGGACATGCCAGCACGATTGGAAAATAACACTAGAATATTCACGTGAAGATGCCTGACCTGCTTGTTTTGTACAAACTGTGGGTCCCTGCTCTGAATTCTCCTTTTCACCAAATGTAACATCTGTGAAGTCATTCTCTTCTAATAAAACGTAATGCTCATTGCAGGCTTCACCTGCCCGTGGTGCCCGAAGCAGGAGCGGCAGGAGGCAGAGCCGGGGTCCTTGCGGTAGCCGTGGGCCAGCGGGAGCCCGCGGCTGCCAGTGCTTCCCATGGGCTGGACTTCAGTTACTGCACTTAGGAGCTCAGACACAGTGTCCCCGTGTGAGCTGGACATCTGTGTCTGCACATTAATGTGTCCAGAATGTGGCACACTGCAGAAGATGCTCCCAACACAGCAACAGATCCTGTGACGATTTCAAACACGAGTAGTGTCTATTTACAGCACACTGTCACACCTCCCCCTGAGGCTGGACGTGGCCCTAAAGCCCTTACTCAGCCCAAAGCTCCCGGAGGTTTTGCCTGCAGAAGGGCTGCAGGACCAGGCCCTCCAGCAACATCGAACCTTGCGAGAGCAGCGCCGAGCTGCTGCCTGCAACAGAGCCTCTTGATGCGATGCTTTTGTCTTTCAGAAAACAAACTAATATAAAACATTTCTTTGAGCTATTTTAAACACAGTACATAATGTGAATAGATATATATCAGCAAATATTTTATTTCTTTTCTTTAAACTAAACCAAAGTAATTTGAACCTTAAATTTTAAATGATAAAAGTGGCAGTTTTTCTTCTAATCATAAAAGGCTGGATTGTTGCCACCTTCTGCTCAACATAGTTCAAAATGAGAACTTCTCAACAAAGCACGTAAAAACATTCCTGTTTAAGAATAAAAAGGTATCAAATTTAAAAAACAGATTATGTGTGGGCACACCCTTATACATATGCTTATGTGCAAGACAGCCTGGATTCTGCAACTGCTGCAGCACTTTTATTAAGAATGATCATTACCTGGGATAGCTAATGTGTGCCCTAAATGTGATGCTCCCCGTTCCATGTGCAGGGCTTGAACCTGCCATTGCCACTGCAGCAATGTGCCTAAAGCCTAGGCTGTCACAGGACTGGCGGGCCCCAGCAAATTTGACCTTCATGATGGAAAGCTAGATTAAAAAGAAGTATTATTTAAAAACAAACAAACCAACAAACAAACTATGGAATGAGTAACAAAACTATGTTTCTATTATAAAAACCTGTTGGTAACCCTGGTTTTAAACAGATTTGACTCTAGAGCCAGTTGAAAATCAGGAACATTATTTTGACAGAAACATTTCAACCAGCTCTCACTGCTACAAGTTTTCCTAAAACTACAGTTCCCAGGACTGTCAAAACCGGGCAGGAGAAGGGAAAGGGAGGTGTGAAGGGAAGAAGGCCTTTTCTTAATAAAGGCAGCTTCAGTTAGTAAGATAACATAATCTTCAAGCTGCAAAAGCAGCACCTACTAATTAGTCATTGACTAAAACATAAATAATAAATATCTAAATTGTTCCTTCTATGCATCCATTTTTGTGCCAGATAAACATTTAAATGCTCTGCTTTAATGCCAGCACAGCTGACACTGCCATTTCAAGTCCAAAGCAAACTGCAAGTAGCTTTAAACCAGCACTATGGAGAGAAATATAACGAGCCACTGGGACCTGTGTGTTATGGTCATTTGCAACTGTTGTTTAAAAGGGAATTCAACCTTTCCGTGCAATACCATTATGGAATGATTTAAGGGGTTATTTCCCTCCTCATGTGGAAGCTTAACTCTCATCAGCAGAAAGAAAAGTTATACATGCATATAGAAGGGTAAAAGGCTACCTTATTTCACTAAATTTCACTAAATTAACCCAACAATTATAATTAACCCAACAGCTTCTAATAGCCTTTTTGGGTTATGGTGTCAGCAAGAGATTACCACAGCAGCAGCAACAACAAACTGCACATCTTACGCAAATGCAAAACGCATTACTTGGAGATCTGTTTGCATATAAAAACAGGTATTCTAAAAAGTTGCTGGAATGAAAATAATTGTTTTTGCTTGTATAGAAAATGCAGGTTAAAATGATGTGAGATGCACATATTCGAAACAAGATGCAGCCTGCTAGAAAGTCAAACCCCAAACACAGTTTGCAAAGGTAGGGCTTGTTTTGGCAGAGTACAGAACAGCACCAGGAAACAGCGTTGCTCTCCTCCAAATTCAGCTCATGGCTTCGGTCAGGAACCGGCCTGTCCTGCTCACCACAACCTCCCACGTGCCCAGCGCTGAAAACAGCCGTCTGCACTGAGAGCTGGCAGAGCTGCGACCAAGCTAGGAAATTAGTGTTAGGACTCATGAGCCACTGCTCAAATTAGAGGAGAATCAGTTTTCTGCAACTTTAGGGCCCAATTTTGTTTCCTTGGAGAAAAATAAAGTCCAGCTCTAAAGTGCAAAGGGCCAAATTCTGCTGTTTCACTGGTCCCGAGGAACCGACCTGCTGCTTCATGATATGACTGAGCACACAGGACGAGCAGCCCTATCATGAGCCAGCCCCGAAGCCGCCTGCACTCGCTGTAAACAGGCTTAAGAAAAAGCAGGTATCAAAGGGGCTGGAATCAAAAATGCTTCTTTGCTTTAAAAAAAATGCTAGTACCAGGAGCCTGAAGCTGACTGCATGAACAATAAAAATCTGTGACTGCAAACACTGGTTTGATCTAGAGCTTATCAGGAAATTAGTCTGAAAATAACACTGCTTTTGCTCATTTTCCCTCACTGGGGTAACAGCAGACATTAGCCGAGTCCAGAATTTGTGTTACAAGGTAATAATGAGGGAAGGGTCTGTGCCACATACCTCATGTTCTGTAAGGTGAAGGATATGGCCTGCAGTAACCAACCTTCCCAGGAAACAGAAATACAAGAGAGTTTTGCTGTGATTTAGTCATGATAGCAAAATAATTAAAGCCTATGAAACAGCAGAAGTACATGTAAATTTATTTAAGAAAAACACTTGTAGCAGCTGCTCCTTCACTGCCCTCTCCTTGGCTCAATCCTGCTCCCAGCGCACGTGGGTTCAGCACAGCGCGGGGCGGCCCGACCTGGCCCCACGGAGGCTGCCGAGCCGGCAGAGAGAACAGTGCCAAAGGCCTTGTCAGACTCTGAGGAGTTACATTGTGATCGGTAACAGCAAGGTATAACGTTTCCTTAGGCTTCTGAAATCTGCCGTGACCCTCTCGTGTGAGCAAGGTTAAATTCCCTTTTAAAACCTATGCCGGAAAGCGCATGCACCAGCTGCTACCTGAGGCGCCCGTCGGGTTTCACAGGGCCCAGCTCGGACTTGGGGTCGGGGCTGAGCGAGCTCCACGCCGTCTGCCCGCACGCCTGCATCACGGGGCACGAGGTGGCCCCGCTGCTACAGATGTCCACGGCCGACCACGTGCTGCCCACCAGCGAGTCCACCCAGCTCTCCAGCTTGGAGCCCACGAGCGCCGCGTTCCTCCGGGCCTGGTCCAGCTGGGCGGCACCGATGGGGATATTGAGGACGGGATTCAAGCCCTGGAAGCTCTGTTCCATGTACGCGTTTCTTGGAGGCCCGCTGTGATACTTCAAGGCTTCCTCTGGAAATGCAAAAAGAAACACCCAGATTAGTGAGGCAAAGACTCACCCAGGGTTTAAGGTCACAGCAAACAGAAAGGCAAGAGTTAGGGGTGTGCTGGCCTGCAGATGAGCTGGTCTTGACAACACACACGAGAGAGGCAGACCAGCCTCGGGGATATCCTTTCTGGGGGCTTGCTAAAAGCCCCTCCTGGTACCTGGCCCCTGAGCAATGTGCATCTCCCTCTCAGGAGGGGCCGATTTTGCATTTGCACACAGTGACTTTTACTTCTTTCACGACAGGGGAGGCTGAGGGAGATGTGCCCCTCTCGGCTCTGCAGATACCCTGCCTTGAAATTACCAAACAGGTCCAGGACATTTGCTGTGAGAAGGCTGCCCAGCCTTGAAATGTTGTCACTGACGTGGCTAAGAACTAAGATCTCTGCCTTTTTTTTTCTTTTTTTCTTTTTTTTTTTTTAATCCCCTAACTGGATCCACCCTTTTGAGGGCTGAGGAGATGTCATGGTGCTCACGGGCTCCGTCTGCCTGCAGAGGCTGGTGGGAGTCACTCCTGGCACGGGGAGGATAACAGCACCACATCGCACACAGCGGGCTGGGCTGGTGACATGCTTAACCCTAGCATCGCTCGGGAAGTGCGCCAGCCTTACTGGGAAATGCTCTTTAATCACAATCATATTTCAAGTCTTTCTGCCAAATAATGGATCAAAAACACTTCCTCATGATGCTTTTATTTGCTGTGTTTCTTACCATAATTCTTTCACTTTGGCAAAATGCAGCTTATTCCCCAAATCTGTGATATTGCACTAAAAATGTCTGTCACAACTGTGCTAGCTCCTTAAAGAGCAGGGCTGGACGTTACAGGTCAGCCAGCCCTTGTCTCGGGCTCCCTCGCGCCTCCTGCGGCTCCTCACGGAGTCAGGATGCGACCCGCTCCGGAGACTCCCCCAGTGCCCCTGGGGAGGCAATTTTCAAATGTTTCTTTCTGTTCTCAGTTGACTCCATTTGCTGTCCTCCCTCCCGCAGCACAGAGGCCGCGTTGAGCTCTGCCAACGCACACATGTCTAGAGCACAAAATGGGCCCATTCAGGGCCCTGCAGGCTGGGGAAGCCGCAGCGCTCAGATACCAGTTAGAGGCCAGGAATTAAACACCAGCGTCTCCAATTCCTTCCACATGTCCCTGTGGCTTGTGCTGCAGATTGACACTGACTCCTTTCTTCCAGGCAGAGGACAGTATCTCAGATGCTGGCAATAAATCAGTACATTTATTTAGAGGGAAAGAGGACATTTAATTGGAAATTTGCTGTTACATTTGCAGAGTCTTTAATGTCAGATATTGTGCAAGTCCATTACTTCAAAACCCCAATTAAATTAATTCAGCACATCCTCATTGCCATTATATATCACTTACTGTTCCTGCACCCATCAAAAGCTCCCTTTTATATTAAATGGAGGATACACACAATAACCTCTAGTCAGAATGAGCTTTTGCTAAGCACATGTGTGAGAAGTGTGCTCTGCCAGAGTACTGCAGTTTAAGAAACAGAACAAGTACACATGATTAAATTTCCTCCTTTGGAAGCAATTAAATATGGAAGACTGTTTGTCAACATATTAATTAAATAGGAACATTGTAAGTAAAAATCCCCAAACAAATAAGAGTTGGCATTACTAGCAGGATCATCTGATTGAAACAGGCAATTTAGAGAGCTTGTTGAATTAAAGGCTGTTGTGCATGTGTTTTATCGTAGGGAAGGAGATGCTTTTCCAGACAAATAGTGGGATGAGGTAGAGTCTGCTCTGCTCCAGTCTGCAGTCTCTGATTGATCCCACCAACTTCATGACTACATGGAAGGAAAGAAGGGAAAGAAACCTGCCAAAAACATACGACTTGGTAGTAGTCATTAGCAGGAGGCGACCACCCTCTCTGAAGGAAAAGTAAATAAAGCAGAGGCTAATGCTAATGGGGAAAAAAGCCCACGATGCTTCCCAGGGATCAGGGCTGCTTCTCGGCTGGAAGGAAGCTGGGGAGGGCGGGCAGGAGGACCCGCGTCCCCAGAGCTGTCTGCACTCCCTGCAAAGGGCTTAGGAAAAGCAGAGAAAAGCAGCAGCGAGGCAGGGGCTGGGAGATCACTATTTTGGCATTGCCTCCCTCAAAAGCCTGCCCAATTTGCCCCAATTTCTTCGGCACTCAGCTGTAGCTGCAGAGCCAAAAGGAAGATGTGGCAGTGTGACTCCCTCCGCTGTCAGACACAGGGAGAAAATGCTGTAGGGTGAGCTGCTTGACACAGATACTGAATTAGTATTTAGGGACTGACACGTTACTCCTTTTTCATGAAAAAAATAAAGAACAATATCAGGCTTTCCCCTATGAAACATGTGCTTAGACTTTTAAAACTATGGTTAGAGCAACCAACTCAAAATTAACAGAATTGCAAGCATTAAACCAGACTTTTTTTTTTCCTCCGCCAGGAAATACATCCAAAAAGCCATTTCCCTTCAGTGGAGGATGCAGGTTATGTATCAACACAAAATATGTTTCACTGAGGTCAAGGTGCTGTATTTTAAAAATGAGTTATTTTGGTCCCCCATTTTTATTTGCTCTTCACTCTGGGAGGGCCCTTCCCTTCTGACTTTTTTAACTGTAACGTCTTTGGAGCAAACACACAGCCTGCAGTTTGCAGCACAGGCTGGCGCTTCAGCATTTTTGTGGGGGTTTGCTCAGTATTTTGCAAAAAAAGCAAATTATTTTAGACAGCCAGTGGGTTCAGGAATGAAAGACGCGGTTACCTTGGTACACATTAAGGTGCTAGACTGGTGATTTTTTTAAAACACTACTGAATGTACAGCTTTATTTTGTTACTTGAATTGTGTTGAAACCCTCTGGCGAGAAGGTAATTTTTTATTGGCATTTTGTTTGTTTTTTCTCACAGCAAACAAGACAGAGCTGCATTTGCTCATTCTGGAGCTGATCGACTCCTTGTCAACTGACTCTGAGCTAAATTTCAAAGCAAATCCCTGTCCTTGGGTTTTTTCTCAGCATGGCCATTCCTGTGCATCTCCACTCTTCTGCAGCCCCGCGCGCGCCTGCTGCTATTACAGTATTTATCAGTAAACAACCTCTAGGTAATTTAAAGAATTCACAGCAGTTCTAGCACCAGCCACTACCCACTTTATAATCTTTATAGATGCAATTAGAATTGATTGAGCCTCTGCAAATAACCAATGGCAAAACGAAGGTTTCCCAGTATACACTTAATTAAGATCATCCATAAATATGGATTAAGCGAAAGGCCTCAGGAAGGCATGGCTGTCGGCTACTGCCTTTGAGCGCCTGGGACAGGCAGCTGCAGCCGGAGGGGCTATGGGGCAGAGCAGCCCGAGCAGGAACGAAGCCCCTGCTTCCCTTCTGGGCCCTTCCTATTTGCAGGAAGAACTGTTTTATTTATTTATTCCCTTCCTTGCTTTTATTTTCCCCCCCTGCCAATCCAGTGTTTGGTATCAGCTTGGGCTTTGCGGCTTTATCTGCCCACTGGCTCCCAGTAACCTATTTAGCTTTAATGAAACAGGTACTGCCACTAAACGCCTGACAACTCATTATCATCCCTCCAGCTGGGAGACCACTGTGAAAACTCCGCCGTGAACATCAACTCCAATTTAAAACTGAAATTGCCTTGGCTTCTCTGGCCCCGAGAACAGGCGGGTGCTGGCACAGGTAGGACAGAGCCAACCTCTGCCGGGTGCTCAGCATCTTCAGCACGGGAATCTGCCGGGCTCCTGGGCTAGGCTGGGAACCGCTGCCTCTTGCTGCGTGCGCAGACACAAACCCTCCTTCTACTCCCCTGCATTAGAAAAGCAGCAATTCCCATGCGATCTTTTTCTGGCACAAATCTGAAACCTTAAGGGAGTCTCCGGATTGTGTCATGCATCACTTGGGTTATGGGCGCAACTCCTGCTGGAGCCAGAGCAGGGCGGGCAGCAGGGCACAACCCGGGAGCCCGCGGAGGGGCCGGGGTCGCTGCCTGCCCCAGGGCCGGTCCTGGGCTTGACAGCCCCTGCAGGGACCGTGCTGCCCGTCGCCGCGCACAGCCCTTGCTCCATGAATAGAGCTTTTATCAGCCCAAGCGAGGACATGAATATTACATTATTTCCGTATTTTTTAACATATAGCTGGGGGAGGCACTAGGACTAGCAATTGGCAGGATTTCTGTCCCAAGGGATCTCACACCCCAGTTTATGGCCAAGTGCTCTGAATTAGGCCTCCTGTCTGGCTCTGCCTCTCTCCATCGCTGTGCTGGGTCTCCAGACCACATTTCACCTCTGCTGCCTAAAACAGGGTGCAAGAGCCCCCAGCGGGCATGGAGCCCTCTTCAGCTTCTGCTTTCCCTGCTCCTCCTCCTCATTTTATGCCATGGGATGGATGGCTGGAGGGGAGGAGGACAAGAAGGAATAAAAGCAGGCTCTAGCCTTCCCTGAATTAGGCTGAGGAGTCTCAGCGAGCCTCCGTGTGCACTCAGCAACCCCATTTACCCCTGGTTTTGGAAAAGGCAATGGATTTGTGTTTTTAGATCAATGTACCTTTGCTCTTTTCACAGACAAATTGCACGCAAAGCCACACACAGGTTTTGGAGCAGCCGTTCCTGCACCTGGAAGGTACGGCAGGGCACAGGCCTGAGCACTGCCAGGCAGCTCGATGCACAGTGACACCAGACGTATGAATGACTGCAGTCAGTCAACACTCGTGGGGCAGCTATTCGTCTCCCAGGGCAATCCTTACAACAAGAACTTCAATTCTGGGGGGGGGAACAGGAGAGAGGAGGGTGGTGGGTAGAACAACATTTTTAAGAAATCCCTAATAGAATTTGATTCCCTTCTGCTGACAACTCCTGGCTAGGTGTGATGCATGTTTTATTTCCACTGTTCAGACAAGACAACACTACTTCATTTTAGAAGATTTTTGGCAGATGTCATATTGTTTACAACTGAACAGAAATTGTTCTTTTGGAAGTCCTAATTCTTCTGTCATCTTCTCACAATGCCTTTATTTGGCATAGAAAAATAAATTTAAATAATAAAGTGGTGTCAATCAGATACAAGCTGGAAATCAAAACTAGAAGGCAATTTTCTACATTGAGTACAAAAGTGTCACTAAGAGAGAAAACCTTAATAACCAAACAACAGAAATCTGCATTGCAAATGCTGATATAATTGTAACTACAGCAGAGTGTCATTATTTGCCCCTGTAGTTAATTTTTTCCTTTACCTTCCTGTCTCAGACATCTGGAGATTATACATCTCAGCATCAGTAACAAATCGTTCCTGAGGCATTT
The DNA here is from genome assembly GCA_013389825.1 of Crypturellus undulatus. Lineage (NCBI taxonomy): Eukaryota > Metazoa > Chordata > Aves > Tinamiformes > Tinamidae > Crypturellus > Crypturellus undulatus. Next base: position 14,823 of record VWPW01013395.1, read on the forward strand.
TTCCTACATAAAATTGTTTTCAAGTTTTGTATCTCATTCCTATAGCAGACTGTAATTACCCTATGAGGGAACAAGGCTATTTAACCAAAATAGAAGCCTGAGCTTCTCCTAGTGAATCAATGGGTCATTTTTCTCTTTGCTGCCCAAGCAGCCATACAGAATGACTTGGTAATTTCAGCAGAGTTAATCCAGATTCGGAGTTTGGAGCACAGGGAATTTTATTTGAGTTACAACATGGGGATTATTGGGTACAAGCTCAGAAACCCACACTCTGGCCTTACAGATGAAAGGCTGCAGATTTTATCACTGTTTGGCACTGCGCCGCATTTCCCATTCGATTTTTGCCTTAACTGTTAAATTAGCCAAGAACATGGAATTCATTAATTTACAAGGGGTGAGTCAATAATATCTGCATTTAGAAGTGAGCTGCCTCAAACTTTGAAAAAACTTTCCTCCTGCACGCCGTGCTTCCTCCCACTTCATCACTGTCTATTAGCTAATGGCAGCAGCAGGTTGTCTGTGCTTTAGTTTCTGCTTAAGAAATGATGCCACCGAATGTTAGAGGAAATCAGCGCGTTAGCTGTTCTGGTGCGAACTGTGCAGAATGGAGCTCCCGTTGAGGCAGCCGAGGGCTGCATTAGCTCCCAGCGGTTGCCGGCTGCTGTTTGCGTTGCAGGAGCAGCACGTCACACTGGAAGGTACATGCCTGACTCAGTTTATTTGCTGCCTTGTCAGGAAGAAGAACTTCTGAAAACTTAATAGGATCATTTCATGTATCTAGCAACTTTAAGACGTCTAAAGTTATGAATATTGATATTAGACAGATGGAAGCACTTGAGCACGTAAGGAGAATGGTAAAGATATTCATAGCAACAAACTTGTTTTGATCTTACTGAATAAGAAAACAGGTGGGGCTACAAAATGTTCCCTCTTCCCACGGCCCCGTGTCCGCGGCGGTTGCTGAAGAGCAGCCACACAAACGTGCGCTCCTGCCATCTGCTAGAAAAGGGAGCGTGGCCCTGCTCCTGTCATTCCAGGACATATCCCTTGCATGTACCTGTACTTCTGCAACTCAACTGCTAGACATTTGCAAAGCAGGCTTTGGCAGGTATCAGGGAAAAGTGGGCGCCTGGACCTGATAAATATGTCAGCATATGAGCTCTGGTCTAGGGTAATTTTGACTAATTCAGCATTTAATATATAAATGCTTTTATCATTAAACATATAGACTTTGTCAAAGTAAGAGTTTAAATGTCTGTACATCTCTCTGAGCAAATGTGAATGAAAAGCAGCAGAGGGGAAATGCTCCATTTTTTTCCTTTTTCTCAATTGTGTTCTTTTATCATAACTGTTAGACTGTTGAGACTTTAGAGTTCTTTGGATCCTGAACCATGCATATTTTAAAGATACAACAGCCTTTTGTTCAAAGTGCCTGTGTTTTATGGACTGGAGGCAGGCACTTTTGCTTGTCATGGTACAACAATTCTTCTGATTTAATATCTAAAATATTCCTTTCTTTTCTCCTTTCCCAATGCAGTGCAACTCCATTTTTAATAGCAACATTTACAGTGAATAAAGATGTGATAACTCTACTATCTCTGGAACAAAATAATACAACTTACCGTGCTTGATAGGCTGCCGATTAACAAAGGTGAGAGGAGTAACGAGGAATTTGGTTTCAGCTACTTGTACCCAGTGGTGCAAAATTTTGATTGTCCAGACACCAGGTCGGAGGGGCAAATTCAAAGGTGGTTTGTAGTGAGTAAATTCTGCGCTGGATTCAATCAGGATATCATACGTTGCGGCAATTATATTGACGGGATCGACCCAAATGACAGTGACAGTGACGTTGGGGCCCTTCCCCCACTTCTGCATTCCCACCGGCTCGTCCATCGGCCCCAGAAGTCCTCCGAAGTTCCGGAAAAGCCTCTCCTTGGCGTCCCACTCGGTGCCGATCTGAAATCAGAGACCGCATTGCTGCTAACAATTCCTCTGCAAGCACCCAAGACCCCAGCGACGAACGAGGCCCCCCGCGATGCACAAACCGAGCTTCTCTACGGACCGTGAGTGGGAGGCAGGTTCAGAGCCTGCCCCTGCCGTAGCGGCCTGCACAGCTACGCCAAGGACAGGAAGAGGCTTTTGCTGCCATCAGGAGAGGCGCAACCCGAGCTATCCCCTCACACTGTCGCAGGGAGTTATTTCTGCTAAACTCAACTCTTACTGTCATAACAGTGACAGTCTTTTTTATTTATTCACTACCTGACAGTAAAGCAGCTGATTCACAATCTAGTGTAAATATTTAATAGACCTTTCCTTTTCCTAGCAGCTTTCACATTTCAATGCTTTATATATATTTTAATGCTTCACCCATAGCCCATGGGATGATAGCAACTTACAAGCTGTTGCCATTAAACACTACTGAAAATAAGCCTGTGTAACCAGATGGCATGGAAATATATGTAATAATGGGAATCTTTAGGCAAACTGAAAGTCTTTAGGATCTCAGTGGCATACCCCACTACTATACCTAGCGTGCATTTATGATGTTAACAAAACCAATTCCTCCAGTTCTCAAGAAGGCAATCTGGTAGAACATGGTATTGAAGATTGTGTATTTGCTTTCGGAGCAAGTGCCCAACTTGCTTATACCATGAGGTCCTTTTACCATGGTTTCAATAAAGAAGAAATCGAGACCAAAAACATTCGAACTGCAGAACAGGAAACCCCCCTGGCTCCTTTTGGTAGACAGACCTGTCATTCCTGGAAGGACACATGGATATCCTCATCAGCCTGGTACTGACATCCCTCACAATCCTTCAGGTCTTTCTGCTTAAATTCCCAACAAACAATATAAATGATCTAACCGTAATTTTGTTCCATAAACAGCAACCCTAGGACTCTCTCAAGCAGTTCCTGGAGACCCATATGCACACCGACTGGATCCTCCTCTTTCAGCATACGAGGACAGCAAAGATTTCTCCAACACGGCATCTGTTCTTGCCCCTGACCTTCACCTCAATGGACCCATAGGCACAACCTGCTTTCCTGAGGAGTAAACAAACCATTGTAGCTGATTTCCTTGAAAGGCTTCTCTTCTAGATTTCATCTCACTTGGTGAGAATGAGTGGCCCCAATCTAATGCCAAGATCCTACAAATATGTCAAACAAAGCAATTACCTGATGTCTACTACCACTGATATCTGTACTGGCAACTGTCCAGTCTCTAGTCTCTTCTAAGCAGATCGCTGTGGTTGGTAGAAGAATTACATAGGGACTGCAAGCAAAAAGCTACAAGGCCAAAAGAATAAAAACCTGAAGCTCTAAATCCATCTGTCAGCATACAAATTTCTCCTACAGGACTATGACACTGCAGAATAAGAGACAAAATGAGTCCTCTACCATCCTGCAATCACCACAGCAGAACCACAGCTAGCAGAGGTATTTCTCCTGGCACAACAGCTAATCAGCCTAGACAGCATGGCCCAGATATCAGACCCAAGCACTGGCTACCCTGAGGAGCTGTCAGTGTGTACTCTCCTGACAAGACCAACTGAATATGGATGCAACTGAGCTGTGAAAGAAATTTTCCTGAGCAGATCTTATTACCTACTCCACCAACCTTCACTGAGTGTGGCCACGTCATACTGCTGTAGCTCAAGAGACCTATAAATAATAAAGCCACAACATGTGAAACAAATACACACTCTTCTGGGCAAAGGAAACCCCCAGAGGAGCTGCTCTTTCCAACAGTGTGTTTTACTGAAACTCATCTAAAGAATCCCTTGAAGAAAGTCCACTTTCATGCTCAAATATTAAATGTTCAACCCTTACATCAATTCTTGTCTTGTCTCTAGCCTATGATGCCTGGGAAATGACAGTGCATTCTCCATCTTCTCGAAGTCCTGACCCTGCTTAACCACCTTGTTGCACAAGGCATGGGGAGACGTGCACATACACAAAAATGCATGTGAACTGGAGAAGAGTAGAAGGTCTGCAGAAGAGTACAAGTTACTCTGGGGGTAAAATAAAAACAGGCACTGGGATGTAACCAGTGGTGCTGCAGAACAATTCAGGAGGCCCCTAAGAAATGAGCTCCTGGCTCAAACTGAATGCAAGCAAGACACGAACAGAGCTGCCACCAATTTCTGAAGGAGAGGGAAGATGTTGTGTCGAGCATGTTTGCCATCAGCGAGAAAAACCTCAGGATGCTGTTTGAAACAGCAAACTTTGAAATTAAAATGCTTTGTTTAAATCTGTATTTAAAAATGCTTTCTGTCTCTTCTAGTGTCATCTCTTCTTCCTGGACCAACACATGGATGCAAGTCTCCTTGTATTCATCACCTTGAACTGAGTATCTATAATTCACTGTATCTGAAACTAATTGTGAAGATGATGCATGGGGTAAAGCATGACCCACCTCCTCGATGATCTACGGTGCCGTAAACACGTCAGACCCTGCTACTGGCCTCCCGCGCAGTCCATGTAATTTTCAAAGCAATTAATGGCTCAAGGCCTGGCTAAATTGAAGCTCATATTTCTGTCTACGAAACTGAGCCTGTCTAAAGCAAGGCAAATCACAATGCTCATGAGAATGGGGGGGAAAAAAAAACATTATGTAGGGGTCTTGCTAACTAAGGATTTTCTACAGACATCAGAGAAATCCAAACTGGAACAACCTTTTTGAAATCCTGCAGACCTGCTCCTTCAAGAACGTCTTTCCACCATTAAAATGACACCTCACCAAAAGACCATTCTCTTTGCCAGGAAAAAACTTCATCCAAATCACTCAATCCAGAAACTTATTCCAAAGAGCAATCCAAGCCCGGACATGCAGCAGGGGCTGCTCTCACCGCCAAAGGCCTGTGCCCAGATCTGAGCACCAGCCAGGGTATAAGCCCTGTGCTGTAGCTGAGGCCCACGGTGCAACATTGAGGTGGGCAGAGGTGTGATGGGAGCATATGTACCACCCCATGCAAAACCACAGGCGCAAGAGAAGCCAAGGGAAGGGGGCTGCACGTGTCCATTTACAAGATCAGTCCTTCATATCCAGCTTGCTGCACAGCTTACAGTACCAGCTGGTTTTAGAAGCACAGTTTAATGTTATTTAAAGCAGTATTTAGAGGCTTATGCATCTTCCCCTGAACTTTACACAGCTGAATTCCTCGTACCAAGATGTCTAATTTTACAGGCTAAGAGATACTACAGCCCCATAGACCCATAGACCCATAGACCCTTCAACCTTTCATAGACCCTTTCATAGACCCTTAAACCATCTTTCAAGTGGGACACTTGAAGCTTTCACTTTCAAGTGGAACACACAAAGTATAGGAGAGAACCAAGCAGTAATGAATAGCTGATATAATACAAAGGTACGCGGCACAGAAATATTTAACACGTATTTGGGGCTTCCAGAGCAGGCAGTGAGCACGGATGCACTTGGCAAGCTGCAACTCTCTCACTTGCTTAAAACTACTGTTTTCTGTCTCTGTTCAGTCCCAAGATAAAATTTTCCCAAGATAAATTATGCCTTGATTATGGGTTTGTGTCTCATTGCTCACCACAAACAGGACCATTAGGTTCACACAATGCACACTAATTGCCTGCCACCTAGTTTATTTTATTCTCTGTGATGAATCACAAGTCTTAACAAGGCCAGAAATGAACTCATGTTCCACCGTTATAGTCGGAGCTGAGACTTTTAGTACTCTACAGCTAATCAATCTCCTGCCCTCCATGGAAAAGGTACCACGAAGCCAGAGCAGTCGTAGAAGGCTATGTGGTACGTGTATTATTTACAAGCCAATTTTAGGAGGTGTGGGAGTTTCCTGGCAAAAAGGAGGGCAGAGGATTCACTCTTGAAAATCTTCTGTCTTGGATTTCCTGTAATTTTATGTAACAGCGCAAGACTGAGTGCAAGGAGCCCTGTGCAGCTGGAACACTATCATTAACCCTGTTAGGAGGTGCACAGGGCTCAGCTTTTCAACCAAGCCAGGTCCTGAACAGCGTGGCAAATCCGCTGCTCAGGAAGACAAGTGGAGCAGGGAGCACCAGCGGGCACGGAGGGCTCAGCCCTGCTGGGGAGATCCTGGGGCTCTGCCACAATTTGGGTTGTGCCTCAGGGTCACAAGTAAGCCCAGGAGCACATTTAAGGCAGCTTATTTGTGCTCTTCCCGAGGGCATCACTGGGGTGAGCTCAAAGAGGGAACAAAGCTCCCAGCTAAAAAATGCCCCATTCAGTGATACGCGACAGTGAGATCATGCAATGGAAGTTGCTGGAAAAGGTCAGAGTAACATTTCTCGATAAACACAAATTTCAGATTTCTGGTGCACACGACCTGTGAACATTGCTATCCTTTGTTTCCTCCCTAGTACTGAGATGAAGTTTGATGTGTTCTTTCTAAATTTTTTTATTCAAGCTCTAAAATACCAAGACGAATATATTAATTTTTACCATGCAATGAGAAAAGACATTCCTGCTACCTGCAAAAGCAAAACTTAGAGCAGGTATCAGGCTGAAAGCAGCATTAAAAGAACCAAATAAATAGCAGCATTTCTCTTACAAATTTCAAGAATTAACGCCTGCATGACCATTTATCATTGCATGAAATGGCACGTCTAGCATCAGACACATTGATAAACGAAACACACGTTCCATCCATCTCTTTAATGGCACATTAGTGTCATGGATTTGCCATGCACACCAAAACACTGAATCCTACCTAGGCCTTTCTTAATTGCCCAAGAAGACGGTAATTTATGGACTTGACCATAATGACTTGAACACATTTGTTCAATCAATTTTATGCCTTAATTGAAATTTGTGGCTTAATGAGAAAAATCATGGAATTAAGTGCCTAGACAGTTTCATCTTTAAAACAGAACACAGATGTCAGGTTCTATTAGTGGTCAACTTTCCTAATATATTTTAGGGGTACATTTTTTACAGCATATGTCAGATACTGAGACAAATTTCAAGAAGAAATAACAAGCTTTGTGGAAAATCTCAACCACTGCTGTGATAATTTTCTCTTTGATGCTGCAACATCAATATTCTAGTCAGATGTGGCACTGGTGCCTGACTATCGCTAAATTTATGGTTTTTCAGCGTGTTCTCATGCAGAACGCTTACTATATCCCCGTCCCCATCTGGAACTGAAAAAATTTGGCATTTTTCAGCTGCCAGTACTCTCTCATAGCTACAACTGACAGCAATCACAATTTTTGCAGTTATTGAGCCCCTTCTACAACTGTATTTGTGTTATAAGTAGGCTGTGCATTAATCTAGAGAGCCACTCAGACCTAAGAATGACATGGAAATACTATTGCAAAGACTGCTGAATTAGCATGCAAGCTCTCCACTGGCTCATGATGCAAATGGGTGGAAAAGCACACATACCTCGGAGAACTGCAGCCTTCCAAAATCACTCGGTGGACTTGCAATCTTGAAGACCTTCTTTGGCATCACCCAAGTTTCTAAAGTTTCCAGCTTACTGACAGCCAGGTTGGTCGCATGGTATCTGATTAGGAAGCCTTGGAAGCGGTCAGCAAGGAAGTAAAGGTGGACTGAAATGGGATGGCCCATGGGATAGTATCTGTAAAAACAGCACAAATGTATGCTCATCACTTACACGCACACAAGACATGAAGTCCACATTTCCTTGGAGCTAACGGCTTAAGGAGCTTTAATTCCAGCTAGAAAATTCAGTGCTGTTACATTACAAGATTTCAAATGTGTTCATTACTCATTATCAAATACTTATAAGCTGCTCTGATTACCCTGAAATATAAAGACTGTTACTAAGAATATATGCTCATTTAGAAGCTCTTCAGCACTGTAAGTTTTTCAGGAGCTACCTCTGCATGCCAGAAAGCTCCAGTCCCTCACAACCTCTTCTGGGTAAGAAGCCCTACCCAGAGGGGCACCCTCGGGCTGGAGCACTGTCTGCTAGACTAAAGGATCTTCAAGAAGTGTCTGCTCTGTCCCGAATCAGGAGGTCTCCTTCTGCCTTTAGAGAGGCGCTGGCGGGAGCAGTGACTCGCTGTTGCGGCACGAGAGCTGCGGGATGGGGACAGCAGAGGGTGCTCCGAGGCCGGCGAGACGCCCATGGCAGCCGTGGTGCCCCGCTCCGCTCAGCCCAGCCGCATCCCCGCTCATTCCCCCGGTGATATTCCCCAGGGGACACGGGCAGCAGGAAGCAGGTCCATGTTTACGAAATGAACCTCACATTCGCAAAAGGTTTGGATTGCGCTTGGCAAGGGCTTTTTTTTACTCATAATTAAAAAACAATCCCAACCAAGCAAATGGGAAAAGAAAATCCAAACAGGAGATCCGGAAACAGGAGATTCAGAAACAGGGAGATTCAGTTACAGTGTGGCCATTAGATATTTGGGTATCTAATACTACTAGTCTAGTACTACTAGTATCTAGATACTAGTCATGGGTTCAAATGATCAAAATTTAGGGCCCACTGTCTGCTGCAGCCTCAGAAAGGTTTTTGTAATTATATATGTGTATATGATATTTCTGTAGATATGGATACATAAATAAGCAACTAAATAAGATGCTTTTCATGGTTCCAAAACTGAGTAATTTGTTATTTTGCAGGACTGACATTAACTGCAAAGCAAGTATATTTGTAATCTGTTTAAACCCAGTTGGTATCACCAGTTCCCAGGAAATTAAATCAGCTAAGACTGACTCCTCATCTTGGTTATCACAGCTTGAGAGGTCAGCACTAAGAAGAGCCAAGCAGGGATGATTTTCCTTTTCCTGAGATCAGTAACACTAAGGAGGGACTCTCCAGAGCTGGAGAAATAAATCCAGTGAGCTGGGTACAAGCAGGACTAGGCAGAACCACAGTAAAGCTCTGCAGCCAGTGCAGGCAACAGCCCAGCTCCTGTTCTGAACACTAAGGCCTCCTGTTTTATACATGTGCAGCAGCAAATATTTACCATATCCTTCAAACAGCCTGAGTAAATCGTCTCTTGGCAGCAGTGAGTAAAAAATGCCTAGAGATGGAGAGAAATAAATTAAATCTCAATCACACATTAGTGTTGCTGATTTGGCAGTGCAGCAGTCTTCAGGTGCCCGCTTCATGAGGCGCTGGGCAGCCTGGGCGGCCGTAGTGGCAGCATGGAGTCACCAGCACCCTGGGTGGCTGTGGTGGCAGACGGGGTAACCAGCGTCCTGGGATGCTGCGGTGGCAGAGTAGGGTCAACTCCAATGCGACTGTGAGCAGCAGAGGCTTCTCCTGCAGCGCCGTGACCCTGGTAGGGATGGCAAACTTCACGCTGCTCCTAGGCCTCACAGCCAAGGGAATATTGTTGAGGTGCTCTGCCTAAATACATCCCTTCTACTGCTGCTTGAGAAGTGCAAAATCACAAATGGGAAGGAGAAGTATACACACGTGTGTGTAGAAGTAGTAGAAGTGTACATTTCTACTAGCAAGACAGCAGAGTATCAAGAGAGAAGAGAGGTAACACACAAACCTTAGGGTTATCTACTTCTATATGACTTAATTTGGACACTGACTAGCGGTGCTTTGAGAGGACCTGGCTGGGTGTGTAAATGTAGCCTTCACACAATATCCCTGCTTGTAATTCCTCCCCGCGCTGTTCCACAAGGCTGCAGCCAGCAGAGGAGCCGTGTTTCATCCCAGGGACAGCTGCAATCAGTGGCAGGTGACACGGTTCCCTATCTATAATCTGAGCAAGCTTGAAAAACACCTTGAGCTCCTGCGGAATGGAAAGCTCCCCAGAAATGAATCTGATTATTGCTATAAATCATCATCAGCACATTGGCAAAAGGAATAAGCACAAAAGTAATTGTGAAGTTATTTTAGTACTGGTTATACATAGCTCCCATGCTCTCCTCTGGTTTCACTGTACAGGACAAATGACCCAGGACTTCTGGGCAGACTGGTCTTGCCTTTACTTCATAGAAGGGAACGCATTCTACTCGTGACTATTTGTAGCTAATTGTTAATGACCTTTTATTGCTTTGCACTAATAACCATTACGGGCAAAGCTGGAATAGGAGTCTGGATCACTTATTGCCACATCTTTGTAGGTGGGGCATTGCTCAGTGCTTCCATGACTAAAGAGGAAGGTCACAACACATCAGGTTCCTCTGGAGAGTATGAAAGGGGCAAACACTGTTCGTCAAAGCACAAGGACTGTCTTCAGCAGCTGCTGACTTAGGCTGTGTTTTCCATAAGGATAAAAAAGGGCTGGGTATCACGGATAGTTCTGAAGCATGAACTAGAAATGCAAAGTAAGACTTTAAAAGATGAGTCATATCTGCTTCAAGATGTAAGCAGCTTCAAATGTGTTTACAGGCAGCATGCATCTACCATGAAGTCTCTTCTATGTCAATTTCAACTCCTGAATTCTTCTTTCCTAGACTTACAGGTGAAAAATGAAGCTAAAATACATTTTTCCCCTAAGAGTTTTATTTATGATCTATATCTATATTTATATATACATACAGGTTATTTATTTGATGTTAATGGATCCCACCTGTTGCAACACTTTCAGCAGTGGCAAGCAAGCAAACTGAGACCTCGCAACCAGCTCTTTGTGCACCATATGTGCACCCAAAGGAATAAACTGGCAAGGACCGTTAACTTGCCCACATTTACATTAATTCTGAAATCCTGTCCTTTGCTTTTGGTATGCATAATAAAGGTGAACATGACCTCTGCTGGAATCACAATGAGGGTTTAGGGGTGGTGGGTATAATATACTCACTGAAATTAATAGAGAAAACGCAACAGCAGGGGTGGCGCTGCCCAACTGGAACGGGTCAGACTTGATCAGGCTGTAGAGCAGCTCCTTAAAAGTACAACAGCCAAGTCCCATAATGTCACCCCCAATTACCACTGCCTTTCCGCTGGCAGAAACACTGTGGGAAAGAGGTGCCTTCCCCATGCCACTGGCTGGCCATGCATGAAACCAGCCCCAGCCAGCACAGCCACGCAGGTGAGTGTCCTTCAGGCAGCGTCCCAAGTGTCTCCTGGCAATCATGTCTGTCTGCTCTAAAGCACCCAGAACTGCCTCCTTCCGCAGAAACCTACGGGAACTGCTGACACACCAGTGAATCCCACTCCCACCAACAGAAAGGAAGAAGATTCCCACTAACCGGCAGCTGTTGTCTCCGGTGGTGTGAAAGGAAGTCTCGGCTCTCCTCAGGCCCAGGCGCAAGAACGAGTGGTACATGGTGAGCGCCACGTCGCTGAGAGTGTGGATGCCGTCGGGCTCATCGTACACGTTCTCCCAGTACGACCTGAGGCCCGGCGTGCCGGATGGGTAGTTGCCATACAAGTAATAGTCCAACTGGCCAATTATCTCTTGGTTCACCACAGCTTCAAACTTGCGTGCGAAGAACGTTGGCCTGGCAGTCTGCTGCGGTAATGCAAAAGAGAAGGAAACTGGTGTTGGTTCCCGTTTCCAGCCACAAGTCCTTGTCCTAAGCACAGGGTTGGAGCTGAGCACTCAAACAGATTTTTCCCACAGGCAAAGATGACTTAATTGGCAAGTGTTCTCAGGCTCAGATAAAAACTACACAGTTACTGAGCACAAATGTAGATGGTTCTGGTCTGCTGCAAGAATGCAGAGCCTTCCCCTGTCCCCACAGGCCTCTCCTGTGGAGGACAGGGAGGTCCTTGCTATCAGGCCTGTCTTAGCAACTGAAAGATAGGAAGTGGCTTGCAGGGCCAGTAAGCCACTGGCTTAAGTATAGACCAGGCATGAGATGAGGTTACAAGATGTTTCAGGGTTAAACTGGGAAATAGTAGTCCTTGGGATTCTGCCAAAACTTCATTTATCAACAATTCAATTTGAAGTTAGCACTGCTCAGAGCAGGTGGTTGAACTCGTGACCTTCAGCAGCCCTTCCATCCTCAGCTGGTGTCCAATCACCAGATCTGCATTAAATGCAGTAAATCAATACAGAAAGACATGCGTTTGCATTTTGCCAAACATCCCTTAATACTGCACAGGCAGGATTGCACCACCCGCGTCAAGAGCAGGCACAAAATCTCTTGAGATGACTGGTCTTATGCTCACGTCCTGTCCTGGGATAAGTTTCACCCTTCCAGAATAAAGGAGTAAGTGAGCAGTAAGCTCACAATGACCAAGAAGGATACAGGAGGAGGAGGAGCATGACAGAAGTTTCCACAACTGTTAACAGGCTTCAAGTTTATCAGTGGGTCACCCCACTTCAGAGAAGGGCATGTTCAGGCTATAGGAGAACATTTTCCCACTGCATGAAACCCCAATTGAACAGGGTGACCAGCACCACCAGAGCCCTTCTCAGCACACTGTCACTGGAAATAACCTTCTCCTCCTGAATTTTTGGGCAGCCCTGCATTCAAATGAAGGGAAAATGCTAAACCATTTTAGGAGATTAAAATGACAGCAAGTGAGATTCTATGCCTGTTATTAATAGGTGGGATATGAAAACAAATCCAGTTAAAGACAAATAGAAAGCTTGAGAAAATCATGGGTTACACTGTTATGTCTCTAAGTGACAGAAGAGGCTCCTTTGCTGCTTACTGGATTTTAGAGGGCTGCACATAAGTAGTTTATTGGTGTGAAAAGTATTTTTGAAAGAAGAAAAAGTTTAAGGCATTGCCATTTAAAATATTAAAAATCCAAATTTTCTCAGTGTGCCTCTTTGATGCTTCACTTTACTTGTATTTGTTTAAAGACAGGCAGAATAAATAATAATTTCCATAATTCCATCATTGTGCCCATCAATGAAATGGCTCCAGTGGATCAGTTATTTTGACATAATGACTCAGTTAACTCCAGAAGTCAACCTGGATTAATTAGGGTGTGCTTTTAAAGCTCAATTACTATTCCCAATTCACTTTACAGTAGGATGCATGTGTTGCCATAGGGCTCGACTGTTCCCTATAGAAGAGGTGGCTTCATCTATGGTGGCACTTGAACAACCCAGGCCCTTTCTTCTGAGCTGTGCTCAGGCACTGGTAGTTAGCATGAGTCAAAAACACACCACGGGGCATGCTAACATTTACAGAGCATGGACTACGGTGTGCCAGAGCTAGCCCATGTCCTGGTCCTGCTCGTTTCCTGGTCATCAAGCCACCAAGATGGTCACCAGCTCTCAGGACAAACAGGGATGATGGCCCTGATCACCCTGTCTCCACATGGGCTCAAGGCCCAGGGCATGAGGCTAGGGACAGGGTGGCAGCGGCAGGTTCAGCAGTCCCCGGTGTCAGCAAGGAAGCCCCACACTTCCATGGGACTCCACAAACCTGTCCCTGGGCACTACCTAAAGCAGGACATCTTGGATAACCAGCTTGCGTCTATCATCTTCCTGACTAGCTCAGTAAAAAACTTAGGAGAGTCTAAATGAAGTGGAAAAGAAACACGGATTAGACACAACCATTTCTTTCAGAACTGGCTTCAGGAGCACTTGTCTTCAGAGTCGGCAAAGGAGATGAACCAAAACCACAAGGATTACTGCACAGCTTGGGCTCCTTCCCTGTTGTCTGCTCCTTGCATATTTTCAGCAATTCTTTTGAAGCATCTCCTGCTTTTTATTTATTTATATTAGCACATGGATGCAACTTTGGCCTTCTCAGAATGAACCCTCCAACCAGACACTAAGCTGAAGTCAAGGGAGCCTTCTCCAACTCTTCCCTCTCCCTGTGTTAGCAAACTGCTGCCTGCCTCCTGGGGAGGAAGTACAAATATCTGGATACCAAGGATATGAGAACAGCAGCAGTGTTTTTCCAAACTGCCTGACTGACAGGGGGCAAGCAAAATAAGAAAAACTATGAGAGAAGTCTCAGACCACAATTATGCCAGCAGACACATTTTCTTCTTCTCTTCTTTGGCCAGACCCTTTGTACCAAGGGCCATCTCCTGCCACCCTGCCCTGGCAGCCGTCTGCAGACGCCTTTGCAAAATCACTCTAAAATGACAGGTTAGCAAGTAGGCTCTGCAGTGCTAGTGGCTGAGCAGAGGGAGAAGAAGATTGTGGGCTTAGTCTAACTTTCCCTTGCTGCTCAGTTTACCTGGAAGTGTCCTGAAAGGCTCCTGGGTTCCTTCCCCAGCCCCAAGCCAGTTAGCCTCTGCAGACTTCCCAGAGCTTCTTAAGACTTTCCATTTGTTCTGTGCTGGAGACTTTTCTGAGATGGGAGTTTGGGAAAGCTCTCTTAGTTAATGTCTCATTTGCTCTTTTTGTGTCTATGTCACTGACTTCAACTGTGCCTGGTAGGCAGCACATTACAATAAAGAAAAGATCTCTGTTTTGGAGCAGTCATCATTTTTGTGCTGTAGGGTAACATACTCCCCATCCCACACAAAGCCTGAACAAACATGCTTTATGCAGGGAGCCCTGAGGAGCTGGAGGGTTGGAATTGCAAATCTGGTGATCTTGAAACAAGCTGTTGTTCATTCTTAATAGAATAGGCCAGATACAGTCTAGAGACCTAGTGCACCCTTGAACACAAGCGTTTGCTCTCATTTGCCTGGAGGAAACTGTCTCACAATGGAACCAATTAAACTCTTTAAGGCAGTACTGCCAAACCTGGGTGACCAAAACCTCATGACTCTGACCTCCAAACCATGAGATCAACTTAATCATGTTTAGGAACATAATAATGAAAACCTTTTTGCCTTGTGCTATGTAAGCATCTAACAGGTATTCTCATCACCTATTTTCAGTTTTCCTTTTTATTCTAAGGATGAAAATCACTGTTGTTTTCACTATGAAAGGCAGTAGACACCTGAAATCATGAAAGCATCTGAACTGAAACACTGAAAAAAACTCTTTTCAATAAATTCACAAGAGTAATGTCAGCACTGTGCCAGATGCGTCAGGTTTTCCCCCTTCCCAGCACAGCAGATCGACCAGTGGGAAGCCTCCAAAGAGCTGTGTCGTGATCTTGTTACACAGTGGTCTCAAGGGCCAAAACAAGTGAAGAGACTTTTCCTTCTCCTGAACCACTGACACCATGTAGCTATGCAGCTCTCCACACCCAGCAACAAGGGTGAGAGCCCTCCCTTGGGGAAACCAGAGAACGGAACACTTCAGTTACCTGGAACCTGTGGAAGTCTGCAGGTTTGAAATCGTTAGGCGAGCAGCCACACCAGTCTACAATGTGCTTGTACTGACATTTGCAACCAAGTTTACGGTTCCAGTTCGTGATACGCAAATTGTTGTCCACCATGGAGTCACAGTACGGGCTGTTTTCCAGGACTGTGTGAAAGAAAGACTGCAAGAAAAAAATATCAGGTCAGTACATTCAGCTCTTCAGACTTCCATTTTCTCCCTCAGTGCAGCCTGCAGGCCTGAACTGAACTCAGGTGACTATTTTCTTTCAGAAAGAGAGGATGAACAATTTCTATTGTTTGCCATTTATAGAGGACATTCCACACGTATGCATTCTATAGAGCATGAAAAATTACAGCACACAACAGATACAGCCAAACAGTAATAACATATAGTCCAGGGCATAAGCTGGTCCAGAATAATAACTAGCTTTGGACTCTAGAGTGGAAAAGCACCAATGCCAGCAATTATTTTATTTTTATTTCAGCTGTATGAGCAACTCTAAGAAATTCCCATTATTTCTCTTCAGTAAGCTACTCTCTGGTCCAGCATATTCAGGGCTATTTTCCCAAGCAATGTGTTGACGATAAATTTCAAATTGTTTCCTAAGACAATTCTCAAACCTTAGCTGCCACCCTGGCTGCTATGAAAAATGCAATTGCAGAGGGCTTCTCTGTTGGGCTCCGAGCCTGCAGCACTCAGATGTATTGCTAGTTGAATGGCCTTGAATGAGATATACAGTTCACCCCCGCGCCAGAAGGACATTTCACCTCCTGCAATTACATCTGAAATCATAAGTCTCTATTTGCTGACTCAAGGCAGCAAGGAATTCCTATTGGGCTATCCTAATTATGTCACCATAATATCAGTTATTACATAAATCGTGGGTAATAGGGACTGATACAGCAGGTTAATAGGTCAGTGAAGGCAGGGTGATTTTAAGAAACCAGACATGTATCTTGTAAAGAAAACCTTGTAGAAAGAAGCAATAGAATATGATCAAATTTACCTCTGCAAGAGAGGATTCTAAGAGCAGTGACTTCTTAAAATCAGCTATAGCACAATCTGTAAATAACTGGTATAATATTAGAATCATAGAATCATTCTGACTGGAAAAGACCTTCAAGATCAACTCTAAGCCCCTCAACACAGGGCCTGCTAAACCATGTCCCCAAGCACCTCATCTACACGTTTCTTGAACACTGCCAGGGACGGTGACTCCACCACTCCCTGGGCAGCCTGGTCCAGTGCTTGACGACTACTCCTGCGTAGAAATTCTTCCTAATATCTAACCTGAGCCTCCCTGGTGCAGCTTGAGGCCACTGCCTCTTGTCCTGTCGCTAGTTATTCTGGAGAAGAGACCGACTCCTGCCTCACTGCAGCCCCCTTTCAGGCAATTGTAGGGAGTGATAAGGTTCCCCCTGAGTCTCCTCCAGTCTAAATAACTCAGCTCCCTCAGCTGCTCATGAGGTCTGAGCTCCAGCCACTTCACCACCTTCCCTGCCCTTCTCTGGACACGCTCCAGGGCTCCTCCATGTCTTTCTTGTAGTGAAGGACCCAAAACTGGGCCCAGTAGTTGAGGTGCGGCCCCCCCAGCGCTGAGTACAGGCACTGTTGCTGATACAGGCCAGGCTGCTGATGGCCTTCTTGGCCAGTTGGGCACACTGCTGGCTCGTGTTTAGCCAGCCAACACTTGCAAACCTTTTTCTGACGCACAGCTCTTCAGCCACTCTGTCCCAAGCCTGTGATTTTTTTTTGCATGTGATTTTTTCGAACAAAGTGCAGGACCCAGCACTTGGCCTTGTTGAATCTCCTACGGTTGGCCTCAGCCCATCGATCCAGCCTGTCCAGATCCCTCTGTAGAGGCTCCCTACCTCAAGCAGATCTACTCCTCCTCCCAGCTTGTTGTGGTCTGCAAATTCACTGCGGGTGCACTCAATCTCCTCATCCAGATCATCAATAAGGATATTAGAGGACTGTCTGCAACATTAACCCTTGGGGAACACCACTTGTGGCTGGTCACCAGCTGGATTTAACTCCTTTCACCACTACTCTCCGGGCCCAGTCACCCAGGCAGTTTTTCACCAGTGAAGAGTCTGTCTAAGCCATGAGCTTCCGGCTTCTCCAGAAGGCAGTGGGAGACTGTGTCAAAAGCCTTACTGGGCTCTAAGGAGACCCCATCCACAGCCTTTCCCTCATCCACTAGGCAGGTCACTTGGTCATAGAAGGAGATCAGGTTGGTGAAGCAGGACCTGCCTTTCATGAACCCATGTTGGCTGGGCCTAATCCCCTGGTTGTCGCACACATGCTGTGTTATCGCCCTCAGGACGATCTGCTCCCTAACTTTCCCTGATACCAAGGTCAGGCTGACAGGCCTGTACTTCCCTTGATCCTCCATCTGACCCGTCTGGTAGATGGGCATCACACTGGCAAGTCTCCACTGGCAAGTCTCTGGGGCCGCCGCTGTTGACCAGGACGGACTGCTGATAGACGGTGAAGAGCAGTTTGGCGAGCACTTCCGCCAGCTCCCTCAGAACCCTCGGGTGGATCCCACCTGGCCACATACACTTGTAAGTGTCCAAGTGGAGCAGCAGGTCACTGACTGTTTCCTCCTGAATTATGGTGGGTTTCTTATGCTCTCCAGAGGTGTCTTGCAGCTCAGGGGGCCAAGTACCTCGAGGAGAACTGATCCGGGTGCTAAAGAATGAGGCACAGAAGGTATAGAGAAGTATCTCAGCCTTTTCCTCATCCTTGGTGACAAAGTCTCCCGTCACATCCAATAAAGGATGGAGATTCAACTTGGCCCTCCTCTTCTTGTTAATGTATTTGTAGAAACACTTCTTTTGTTGTGTTTTACAGTGGTGGCCAGATTGAGTTCCAGACGAGCTTTCGCCTTTCTCATTTCCTCCCTACATACCCTAGTGACGTCAAATTATAGCGTCACAAATTCAAACCAGACAGATGACTATCCCCGCTGCACAACAAATCAACGAGAAACACCTTTTGACTCGTTCTGTTGCCAAAAGAAAATATTCAATTAAAGTCAGCTTCCATCCTTACTGGATAAAGTTTAATGGAACAAGCAGAAGAATACAAACCATTCTTTGATGAGAAAAGACACACACAAAAAAAAAAATCTAACAGACATCCTATATGGAACTTGGCAAAGTCAGAGCTGCCAAGTATGTTAGTAGAACAAGCAAGGGCCCTGTGCTGGTCAGAAGGGAACGAAGTGCCATGTGCTGGGCAGGCAAGTTCACCACAGAGCAGAAGTGACATGGCAAAGGGGATTCAGAACCAGTGGTCTAGAGAAATTAAATGAGTAAAAAAAAAAACCCCAAAAAACAAAACAAAACAAAACAAAAAAACAAAAAGAAAACCCCAAACCTCCCAAAATTAAATTAGGAATCACCAGTCTGATGAACACACTTCACTTCCCAACTGATGATTTGTGAGTATGTATTACTTTATTGCTTTTACACATGTCGATTTAAGCATTTTAACCTGACCTCTGAGCACTATCTAACTGCAGCCTACAACTCTGAACTGTGCACGGCCTGCACACATACCCTGGAGCATGCACATCCTCCTTGGCTGCAGCTGCAAGTATCCAAGAATGCGACTACCGCTCTATTTTCCTGAGCCAGATAAGATTTAAGCAGTCGCACACTGAATTTCAAGGTGGAAGTGGCTTCCAAATCAAAGGGGGGGATGCATTTCCCCACAACCTCCAAAATCAAATGAGACTCGGGGTTTGTTTTCTGATTAAATAAAACTACAGTCTCCTTAAAACCCATTTCTGCTCTTTTAAGGATGCTGAGGCACCCTTAACTTCCCTAGCACTGTGTGGAGAGCAGGCACCCGCGCCTCGCCACGGCCTCCCAGGGCACAGCCTGCCCACCCCAGCTCCCTGCTCGGGAGGCAGCTGCTGCTCTTACAGCTGCGACGCCACACGTGTGAGCACGCAGGAGCTGGCCCGGTCACCGCCAGCAGCAGCACTGCCCCACACACCCTCACAGGCTTAGCTGCTTCTTTGATAAACTAAATGAATATAAAAAGGAAGCCCAGAGCAGGGAAAAAAATATTCCTGCTATGCCCAAAAGAATTTTGGTGAGATGGATTCCAAGACACCAGGATCTAGACCTAACTTCATTCCCGACGGATGTCTGTTCTTACAGACTGCCAGGAGTGAGGATGACGACTTGGCAGTATCTGGGAGGAATCTGCTTCTGTTACAAAGTGAGCCTTCTGTTACAAAGTAGCAAGAATCATTTGGAATCACTTGGTTGAAATTTAATATTTAAATTTTTATCATAGGTGTTTCCACCACAGGGAAACAGCTTTTTTTATCTTTCTGCAGACTGGTCAAAATGTACAATGATGGTTATTCTGAGCAAGGATGCACAATACCCAAATATGGGCAAAATGTCTAAACACACTCAAATCAACCAAATATGGCACTTTGGGAATGAATGCCCAAATATGGCCAAAATAAGCAAATATGGGCATTTTGGGTCAGATGATCAAATCTGGAAAAGACCAAATATGGTAACTTGGGGGCTGGATATGAAAATCCAGAAACAAATGACCAAATATGGTCAAAAGATACAAACATAGTAAAAGCTATAAAATATGGTAATCTGGTCACAGATGCATAAATAGTGCATAAATATGGTCATAGTGCAAACTGGGTATGGACAACTATGGAGAGGAGATGAGGGGGAGAGGACTCTCATCATTTATTTAGATTATTTAGAAATACCCCAAATTGTGACCTCCATTCAGTGGAAATGAATATTATACTTATATTTTAAATTTTAAATACTGTGCACAAAATATTTTGCAAATGCATCCATATGCATGAATACTCCTTGTAGAAAAAGCATTTAATAGGGAATGAATCAGGCATCTATAGATGCTTCATTAGTGATTTCATTAATCTGTTTGAATTTTCTGTTCAAAGTCAAGCTTCAGTGTAATAGTGTTGGCTGTCAGTAATACTTTAACAAGAATTTAAAATCCGTAACAGAAGTGTCTCTGTAAATTCTGTTCTGCAACTGCGAGGGGAAAAAAGTGCCTAGCAGGAAATGCACCACGCGTGATTAGATTTGACAGGACGCTCCTACACCCGTGAGAGCATCGTGCTGCTTGGTGTGACCAGAGCCTAAACCCGCTCCTTTTCGCACCTCTCCACGCGGTTGCCTGGGGTCTTCCAGCCTTGACCTGGTGCTGCCGTGCAGCGTGGCTGAGAGTGGGCAGGGAGACAAATGCTGCCTATTAATATATGAGAAGAGCACAGTGAGGAATCACTGCTGCCTCCTTATTTGTTTTCTGTAATACAATATGGAGAATGCTAATCGGATTAGCCTTTCGGGATGAATGATAACAACGTATAAAAGCAAATGTTAATAGGCAGCATGATAACAAAGTAGAAAATTGCTAATAAAAAAAATTGCTAATAAAATTCAGTGGGCCTAATTTTAACTTCGATAGGATGGCCAGCTCTGAGAACTGCTTTCTCAGAGGTGAAAGAAGCAGGAGTTGGGATGGTAGAAGAGGAATATCTGCAGAAGTAGCTGCATCCTCCCACTGCAACTCCTGCCAGAGACCATCCTCAGTCACCAGAAAAGGGAAAATTGCCCTGCTTTAACATAACCAAATCTAAAGGCATTACCTGCACAGAAATACGTGTGTGCAAATACATGCCTGATATCCCCTGAAACGTGGTGCAGTGAGAGATGTGGCAGAGCAAAGGCAGCCGAGGGAGCTAATATTTCCCCTAAAATGCCCTGATTACCTGGGCTGCATCCTAGGACTCGTTAGAGTATCTTGGCTGACATCCTCTGGCCATGACACGTTTCAATGCTAAGAAAAACTTTGAAAATATTTCTACTAAAAGGAAAAAAATAAATCAGAATAAAAACCCGAAAGCATGATGTTGTAAGGCAATTGAGTGCACGGGCAGAGAGAGCAGACAGAGCAGCATGGCTGGCCCCCAAATAATCCCCCTACTCTTTTTAATGTTAAATGACAGCTCAGTGAATATGGATTTTATGCTTGAATTGTTTGGTTAAACCCATAAAGGCATCTATTCTCATTCAAGCGCAAGGGAAGAAAAAACCCTACCCAATTACCCATTGCCCTGTGTCCTTTCATAATGATACAGAAATTTCTGCTAGATAATGGATGAAAGGGTTATCAGAGTTGAAAGAAAAGGTGATTTTTAACAGAAATGGGATTAAAGCAAGATTATTCAACATGTGTGTGGAATAATAAACCCCTATCAAAAGATGACAACCGCTGTGCTCTGCTGCAAGCTAATAAGCTCAAATTTGCAAGACTGTTCTCATCGATTCCTCAAAATGTTCAGGAGTTGCCACTGAGGAGGGAAGTTGGGTCTTTCTCATATGCTGGGGGGAGAGCTGGGGCGGCAGCAGCCACATACCTACTGGGGCAGCCTGCCCAGGTGCTGGAAAGGCTTTGGAGGCTGCCTGCCAGCTTCACCAAACCACCAGCCTCTGAGTTTTCATGTGCAAGAGGGCTGGATAATAGTGAGAAAAGCTACTTCACTTCAGCAGACAATTTGCTCTTTCTGTAGCCTTCCAAGTCTTTGCGGAGCAACAATTTGCAAGCAAAGGGCAGCTGGATTTTTGATTGCTTAGTAATCAAAAGTTGGGCTGATGGTTCAAAAGTAAAAAACTAAAGCCACTGCTTAAGCAATGGTCCCACAAACAAACAAACTCAGCAACAGCAAAAGAAGCTGTAACAGTAAAGGACTGATCTGTCATGGAGGTAAAACTCTCATTACCAACAGCAGGATGATCCAAAGTCCATCGAAATTGTTGAAAATCCCCTCTGATGTGTCAACTATCCTCTTTGGGACAAGCAAAGGAGATGCAATTTTGAGAAAAGAGGGAGTGCTTTGAATTCACATACCTCAGCAGGAAGCAGAGTGTAAGAGTAAAACCTCTTCATCTTTGTTACCAAGTCGTCATTGGAAAACGTGACATACTCCACAAACTTCCTGTTCAGGAGGAACCAGTCGGATCCCCCATCGACCGCAATTCCTTCGGGGATCTGCCGGTCCCCCAAACGCCACATGTGTGTATCACATTCCAGGAAAAGCCGATCCAGCCCTTGTTTTCTAATAAATCTGAGGGAATACAAAAACAGTCATTAAGCGTTAATCTGTATTTTGTTATCACCGGCTCAATAATTAAGGCAGCTACTCTCCCAAACAAAAAGCAATTAAAAAGGTCACTGTTTATATTCCTGTTCTATTCATAAATAATGTAGAGAAGTTTAATAAATCATTAATCAGTTATATATTTCCATTAGAGGGGCAAAGATCATCAGATTTCTTTTAAACATCATTTGCACCTTCAACTGACCTGAGTCAGAACTATGCAAACCGCAGAGCTCAGCTGGGGCATCTGCAACATGCATTAACTCTTTGCAAACCACTGCAGAAGACCCACTGAAAAGGCACATGAGCAAAAAACAATCTATGTAATAGACTTCTGTCTCTAAATAAATGAATGTATTTGAAAAACTGCAAACTGTACATAAAATCAAAATGACCAATTTTCTCCTATGTTATTATTCTGTGAATCTTTCTCCTGGGGTATGGTTAATTAGGAAGAAGTACAATTGCATTGCTCTTTGCCATGCAATGAGTATATTTGCTCCATTCTCAAGTCTACGGGGAAAAATATTTTGTTTATTGCTGAACCATGGATAAAGAGAACTGTAGAATTGCAATGTTATGGAAATGCATTATTTGAGACCACTGTAACACAAAAAAAGGAGTTGGAAAATCAATCTGTATTTGAAAACACTTTGGACTGGATGCCCACAGGTATTCTGGGACTGTGTGGTACAGGTTTTTATTTGTTACCCATTTTCAGAATTACTCCCCAGCAAGTGAAACCTGGCAGTCGTGAATTAGCACACGCTCTCAGAAGGGCTGAATTCCATTAATAACAGCAAGTTGCTGTATTCACTGCATCCTACACATTTTGAGGAATAATAAATGTTAGCTAACCTGACCGTTTACAGTTAACTAACACCCACAGCTAATGGGCCCCCACCACAGACCTCCCTGGATTTCAGAACTGCAGGTAAACTAGAGCTGCATCAGCTACGGCAAAAAGGGCAGTGTAAGATCTGGCCATAACTCTCACTTTCTACATCCAGAAATACGAGTCTTTTGCCACACAGTAGGCTAAATTTAAGGTTGAAGTTTCATTCTGGATCAATCTAAGAACTGAGACACCATTATGAAATTAATTTTCAAAAGTACCATAAATGTCTTCAGGGTCTATCTCCCACTGACAGCTATCTTCCTCCTCACAGTATGAGGAGGAAAGCTCCTCTGTTGATACCACAGTGAAGGGAACGTGCGGGTGAGCGGAGAAATTTTTCTTTCCATGAACAAGTTTCTAATTTCATGTTCCATTATGAAGGATAATAGAAAAGTCTTGCAATTTTAATGCAGTGCTCTGGAATTTAATCTTCAAACTCAGTATTTATGCAGTTATCTCCATATCAAATATTAATGTGCCTGAAAGTTTGGTCATTTAATTTGTTCAAAAATAAATGCTCAATTGAGTTAATCATTTTAAGAAAATAATAGATTATTGACTATATATAAACAGGGACATAAAGATCTTTTTCTTTTTTTTTCCAGCTATGTTTATCAATTTATCATCTTATACTCTCATGCTCAAATGAAGTTTCTTTGATTGTGATAGGCACACCTCCAAAGCAAACAAAACCCAAAACCCTGACTATTCCAAAAACCTCCCAACTTACAAACTACCTAAACCTGCATAACATGACGTGCTTTGCAATCAGCTCATCTCAAAAAGCTCCATGATACAAATTCAGCTCTATTGGGTGAAACCAGCAATGGAAGAGGGAGCCACATCCATCATGAGAAGGTCCCACCAGCAAACCTGCATTTGCTGCTTCAGATCTTCCAAACAAGTCAGCAGGCTCCCTGTTTGCACGTGTGCACAATTCGATGATTATTTGAATTAATGGCTTGGACAAGCAACTCGTCAGCACATGCACCGAAATATGACATAATTAGTCCTTGGGAACAAGTGATTTCACAATGAATTCCAGTCCTCAAACCTTATGGCAAGAGGTTATTTGAAGAAAACTAAATGTAGTTTCCAACCACTCATCCTACAGAAAGGTGGCACAGCCCAGCTGAAGAGCAGCAATATCTGGAGACCTGCAAAGGGACAACTCTTTTGCTAATGCTTCTTTAAGCCTTTCTAGAAACTTTCTAACAGATTTTAAATATGTCAGGTTTTAAATAGCAATAACAACCTAATAGGAAGAACACATTTCTTGGCCTATTTCATACACAGTTATTACACCTGAGCACTACAATGTACTGGCATAGTGAATAATTTCCCTTTATCTATGAAGCACTAATTTATACAAGGAGTTCTGAAGCCACAGCTCTCCGCTGGGTGATTGCTCATTATCCATTTATGCTCCTTGAGCAGCAAGGAAACCCAGAATACTTGGGATCGGCAAGAAGCTAAATAATCCTGGAGGCAATCCAAGGATGCAATGAGTTCCTCTAGCAGCCCCAGGCTCTTGTGCTGGCTGGCACCAGAGAGCAAGGCCACACATGGAAGTGAAAGGGGTGGACACGACTCCTTTTTTTCCAGAGTTTCTTCTAGGATGACAAATACCACCAAGCTGCTCCAGCAGAAGTGATTTTTGAAAGTCAGGGAAGCAAGACCCGACTCCAGGCATCCTGTACACTGCTTGAGGGAAGGGCGAGGTGCTACCTGGATGTCTTGGAGGCCTCTTCAGGACACCGAAGTCCCTAGCGCACTGTGAACAGTTCACAAAGATCCTTGACTCACCATCCAACAGCATCTGGATCAAGCTGCTTCTAAAAAGAAAGGTAGGATGGAGGGCAAAACCTTCACCCTACTGATTTGTTTCTTGTCTAGTGCTGCATTTCCTTAGTTTCTAGTTATGCTCAACTCAGTACCCAAAGAATGCACTTGACGAAGGGATCCAAGCGTCCAAGGGAACAATGAAATGCACATACTGGTGATTCTCCCTTCAAGTCTTTCTCTCTTGGGTTTTATAGGACCCTAGCATATAATTTCCAAGGTAAAGCAGAAAAAAAACAGATTAGTGCTTCATTAATCTTAGTCAAAATGGACAACTTCAGGTCTTTCTGGCACCGGGAACTTTGGATGAGACTGGCACATTTTGCTAATGGCAGATGGACTTCTAGGACATCTGGACATAGAACTGTATGCAGATATGGTTAGCCACGGCCAGTGCAGATTGCCATCAGGTGAAGACACTTGGCTTTTCCCCTTGTGTAGGGCAAGCAATGGAAAGAAAATAAAGATGACATGAAGAAAGAGTCAACTATAATAAAATAAGACAAAGGTTCAACAAAAAGTATTTCATTCAATCTTATTACACAGATCATTCCGTTTATGACGTTTTATATTCGCTCTTAATCAATTGTTATTCCTCATTAAGAGCCTCTAATTTTGTGGAAGTTGGATTGTATTTGCAACTAACCAGCAGGCATAGTATAATATTTATATGCCCTGCTAGCTGAGTTCATCAATCAGACAGCTGAAAGTGTGCAAGCTGCTATTTGTGCCCTGACTAAGTGTGAAGGCAGCCTCAAGGTTTACATGATCTGGGTTATTATTTTTATGCTTTGTTAAAACAAACAAACAAACACCTAATTGTAACACATGATGTGTCACACTAGCAGTTAGTTAACTGCCTAAAAAGCTCAACTGAAATATGTCTTAGGGACTGCCTTTCACTTTGTAGCATATTTAAATATTTATAAATACATTTAAGATGGCATTACAGGATTCTTTAACATATATAATGTAAGATGTTTAGCAAAAGCTCCTACAACACAAATATAAACAAATGGCTCAGTGCTGCTTACAATGTATTTTAACTGCTAATAAATAATGTGGCACAGTTACTTAAAAGCAGAAAAAGCATCACAAGCAAATCTCAGCCTTCTGCATAGCTTTTAGCAAGTGGCACTGCATAGCACTAACTCTGAAAGCCTACCACTCCTGAACACTCACATTTTTATAATATATAAAGAGTTTTGTCATTTTCTAGTTTCCAGAACCCAGGAATGAATAAAGCTTTCTCAAGTATCGGAAGCTACCACGTAGTAAAACTTTACTTATCAGTAAGATCATTACCGAAAGGTTTTGGTCTGTAAAGTGTGCTTTTTAAGCAGGAAAGGTTTCCTCTTCCTAAATGCTTCCAGGTTCTGGCCTCTTGCCTAGAAAGCTTGCTGCCAGCATTCACTGCTAACCAGACGTCTCCACCAAGATCTTATTATCATCACTCACTATATAAGAATAAGAGCTATGAACTAAAGTCAGGGACATATCAGAAAGACTATTTATCACATGCAAAAAATCAGTGGCAAAGAGAAGAGCCACAAGGCTTGGAGCCAGATTACGACTACAACAGAGTTCCCTTGAATGGAAAGAAAGAAACCCTGCATGTTGTTTTGACCATATCTACCACTCTTAAACTCACTTTAGACAAACATGTGAAGAATTCACCCAGTTTGGGTAAAATATGCCTGTGGCTACAATACACATGTGAGGCTGACTCCCAGCAGCGTCTCCCAACCACCTGGAAGCACTTCCTGGAATCCGTCTGTCCAGGGGCAGGGAGAGTGACTTGCCGAATAGGTGACCAGGCAGAAAGCACACAACTGTGCCTGGACTATCTGGAATGTAACAGTTGCAACAAATAATTTGTGAGCAATCCATAAACTACAACATATCTCCAAAACCCAGTAACTGAATAGTTCTTTATAATGAGTAGGTCATACAATTCAAAGCTGCACAGAGCAGTTGCATTCCCTGACTTGCAGGCAGACAAATCTTGGCCTTTCACAAATATATGATGAAATTCCAGTTGCTTGCAACACAACCCTGATTTCACCCCATTCT
Source organism: Crypturellus undulatus (assembly GCA_013389825.1). Taxonomy (NCBI): domain Eukaryota; kingdom Metazoa; phylum Chordata; class Aves; order Tinamiformes; family Tinamidae; genus Crypturellus; species Crypturellus undulatus. The sequence continues at coordinate 41,906 of VWPW01013395.1, forward strand.
CATGAGTAATTCTCTTCTATGAAGAATTACACAGCATTTAAAAAATCTGAAATAATTAACAATTGGCAATTTAAGTACAGTGCCCACGCTCTGCCAGATAAGCATCTGCTTTCCTAAAGACGTGATCATGCGGTATTTTCTCAAGGTCTCTTTCTACTGTGCTAAAAGCCCCTAGGGTTAAGAACAACCCCCGCCCTCAAAAAATGGAGTTGAAGCTTTAAAAGAAGAAAAATGCCAAAAAGAAATAGTACCTACTTAGTCTGTCAAGATTAGGAAGAATTCTTCCTGGTATGATGGGCAATTGGATGTGAAGAAAGTGCGGAATCCAGAATTCCTGCTGTTTCAAAAGGCTATGAAAAAAACCTCTTGGTATAGATAAAAAAGAGGGAAGAAAAGAGAGGGAGAAATAAAAATTGCAACCTAATTTCCAATGTGTTTAAACTGCAGCATCCTGAATGCAAATGTTACCAGGTCAAAAATAGGATTACTTCTTATCTTTAATTCCCTTACTCTGAAGAAAATATTATAAACACAATGCTATCCTAACAATCCCTGAAGCCTTAATGCCAATGCACAAAGAAACATCAACAACATTATAAAGAATTTCTCTCTTGATTGGATTTGCTGTAGTGCGACTGGGCTCATTTCATATGCAAAAGCCCAAACTGTTAGTAAGCAAAGAAATCAAAATGCTTTTAGTAGCTTTGCCTATGGTGGTAAATGCTCAAAAGTTAAGCAGGAGCATAGGAAAACTCTTACTTTTTAAATAGGATTAGTGCTCAGCGTTCATCCCTTGGTGCGCTTTGCGGAGCGGGGAGGCAACCAGCCGGGGCGGGAGGCCCTGCGCTCCCCCGGGACGACGATGCACTGACCTTGATGCTTTAGTCACATCGCACCTCAACGCTATGGGGTTAGAAGCAAATTCCTCAACATTTATTCCCATTTATCTCTCACTAAGAGCTAGTTGCAGGGGTTTTGAAAGATCTGTTCTTCCCTCTCCTGGAAATCTCTTTCAAAGGAACTCTTTAAAAGCCCTTAATGCCTTGTAAGATTTTTCGTATCGCAGGTCAGGGAGCAAACTCAGCAAATGTTAAAAAAAAAATAAAAATAGAAAATAGAAAATTGTCTGAGGTGCAGGAAACTCCTTGCACTGAAGACCCCATTAGCCCTTGCCTTGCTCTGACTGTGACTCCACACAGCCCCTCGTGAGCGCAGGGGCTTCCAAAGACCTTCCTGTGGGTCTCCTCCCACGGCTCTTCACTTACATTATGCCCTAGGAAACACTGTAGCTGCTTTTACAAGTACACAAACTTAATAGCTCCCTGTCGTGATTACAGAGGTCACAACTCAAGTGCTTTTTGACTATAAAAATAAGCAAAAGGGGGAGAAAACTGCAAATGACAGTGTGTAGAGGTGTAGCATGAGTACATCACAGACCAAGATTCAACAAGATGAGATCTAACCTGCCTCCAGTACACGACTTTGCTAGATTATTTCTTCTCCCCCTGCACCCACTCTTCCCGCCTGCTTTACATTCACCCACTGTGAATATTTATTTCCTTACTTTTATTTTCCTTTGCAGTGACTGCTGCCTTTCAAAAACGAAGCAGAAAAAAACCCTACAAGGAAGCAAACTATCAGGCAGAAACACTAAAGGCTCTCTGGCAGCCCTAGCACTTGGCATAAAACAATATGAGTATCTGAAAGTCAGCTGTCATTTCTGAAATTTTTAAATGCGATCCTTCTGCACAGAAGGTGCTATTTCAGTCGATACAGTTCATACGCCACTGTTGGGCTCATCTACTCACAAGGGAAAAATAGATCTTCCCAGTCTTAAGAAACATCTGAGAGAGTGAAATTCCAGCCAAATGACCCACCAAAATACATGGAATGAGCAGGATGGCAAACCTTGCAGGGAGCTAAGGGGTTACACTACCCTGCCCCAGGGACAATAAATTAAATTTTATTCCAGTGTTTAGGTACCTAATGGGTGATTCTTCAGTGCAGCAATAGGCAGTAGCACCTCAATTAAAGAGCCCGGCTACATCACCAAATTTTAAGGGCATTTTGAGAGCTGTTCATATGCTGCCCATGAGAACAAGACTCCTCGGAGATTTAGCAGCCTCCAGCCTTCACAACGTCCTTATGTTCCTTCCCAAATGACTCCCGTGGCAGGGTTTCAAAAAAAAAAAGGGAAAAAAAGCCATCTCCCTGGCTGTCATTGAAGATGTCACATTTGCCTATCTTTATATCTTATAATACATCTTTATATCTTATAATACATCAGCCAGGTGCTGTTCCTGCCAAAAAACAAATCTTCCGGGTGCCCGAAATTGTAATAGCTTATATAACCATAGGGTTATTCTTTTGCTTTTAATAGTCATAAGACGGTGAAAAGAGGAGAAAAAGTGTTGCCCACTAAGTGCTATGTAACAAGTGCAGCCACCGTATGCCACTGCACTTCATAGAGCCAGCTCTCTAAGGAAATAATGCTCCTCCAGCTGAGTTCAGGAGCCATTTTCACCTCTCCATTCCCTCTTGCGAAGCTACTAAAGGAAAATCTCTGATGCACTTTTTAATGACTTTGGCATAACTAAAAGAAAACTTCATTCTATAAAAGGAAGCCTGGTTTCTCTTCTTATTTGGCACTAAAACCTGTACTGATTGTGAACATGGCTTGAATACAAAGTACATTGTAATTGAGCTGTATAAGCAGTTAGGTTTTAAGATGGCAGTTTTAATCTTCCTCTCGCTGTTGTACAATCCAAAGACTATGATGACTTAAAATTCAGAGTATGCTCTTGTTTACAGAGCAGACTTAGTTGAAAAGCTTATTGTTCAGGAGCCATTATTCATCCATGAATTAAAATAAAAAGTAGCTGGAAGGGTTATACATGGCTTTCATTTTTCTTTTTTTTTTAAAATGTTGACCTGCGTTATTATTAGTTTGCCATATTTTGAGAAAATACCTTGAAATAACAAAATGATTATTGTACACGGGGCAGTAAAAGCCCTCCCCCTCATCATGGCCTCAACTAGTCCCTTTAAATAAAAAATCCTGTTCAAGGCTGTTTTAAGATAGCACGTCCCCAGGGAAGGTTTCCTCCAATTGCCCAATAACTTGGAGATTGGCCTGGCCAATCCTAAATCCTTTCTAAAACCCATCTTTATTTTTTTCTCCCCTAATTTTACTGCCAAATCTTGAGGGTACTGCTTTTTTCTCCTGCTCTTACTAACTTCTTGGTCATACCACTCTCCCCATGGAATACTTGTTTTCCACAGGGCTGTGACAAAGTAAACAGTAAACTCTGAAAAGCAATTGGACAAATTAATAAAGGAAAAGATCATCCCTGACTCTTACTGAGAAAGCAACAGTGTCTGGAGGTGGAAATTCCCCAGCTAAAGACAGCAGAAAGGAGAAAAAATATTGTAAGGATGCACCACTACCTCTCCGCCTGTTTTCTGCTCCTCCATGGGCATTTGCTGTAGGCAACAGGAGACAGGACTTCAGCCTGGACAGACCCTTGATCTTATCTCATCTGGTCATTCTTACATGAAGTATTTCAGCCCAAAGGATTCCATAATGCATAATTGCAGGGATAAATCTGCCTGGTTTCATGGAACACTTTCCTTTAAAGAAGTAGGGACTACTCTGGTACCCAAAATACAGTTGGGTGGAATAAAAAGGTACAGCTGGTGCAAAAACTACATGCAGCTGTGTTACATGGTTTTGGCCATTGCACTGAGAGGCAAGAAGACACAAGCACCTTTCCTGCTGAGACTTTCTATACATGGCTCTACCTGGAATGCCGGCTCACCGGCTCAATCTTAACGTAACACGTTGGAAATAAAATGACAGTCAATTGGAAAATACATGTCAAACTGGTAGAGCAGAAAGTCCTATAACTAGTTTAGACAAGACTGAGTTATAGAAAGAGAACTGAAAGATCAAGCTCCAGATCTGCACATTGACATAATTTCCCTCTCAACGTATGAATGTAGAGCTGGAAACTCAGGCCTTCTATAAACAGAAGTCCAACTGCTTTGTGAACAGTACTTGACAGCAGTGGAATTAATATGGCTAATGGCTAATATTACTCAGGCTTCTGCAAGGGCCGCTCTTCCTCCTGCCTCCCCAACTGCGTGGGATGGCGTGAGGAGCAGAGCTGCAGGTCTCCCCGCATGGTAGCGAGCAGGGTAGCTCATGGGACCAGAGACTGCACGACCACAGCAGACAGAGACTGTGAATCTTCTTTCGTGTCCTATATTATGTTCCCTGATGCACAGAAAATCTGTATTAGAATTACAGAAGAAAAGTAAAACCCACCTATGTGTAGAAACCGGCTAAATAGGTATTTAATTGTTTATACATTCAAAGGGAACTACTGAACTAATAAATGGGTTGTTATCCCTCTGAGGAGAGGACAAGTGGCACATTAGCTCATTTTATCATTAAATTAATACTAGATTAGTGAGTTTAATTGATCTAAATTGTTTTAAGCCAGCAGAGGTTGGCATGTTAGAACCAGCTTGATGCAGGCATGTCATAATTCATTAGTTACTTCCCTTAGCCAGACTGGAGATTTGAGGAGAAGCAGGTGCACCAGAAGAGCAAAAGGCTTAAGAGACCTACTGCTTTTCCCTGGCCATTTATCATTCCTTTTTTAGTTTAACTCTACTGTCGATCACCATTGCCAGCTAGAGCTGAGCCTGCCAATCACTCTGACACTCTGTATTTCTCTTGTGAAAACTGTTGACTCTGATTTAAATAGAATTCCTCACTGTTATTTTTTACTACTTGCTATAGAATTTCTGCACGCTCAAGATGAATGCTCGTGAGGACTTCATTTGAACAGGAGTATGACAGAATTGATAAATCTGGTGACAAGTGCAAAAGTAGCTGAGAAGTAAGAGACCTATGCACTACTGTACCTACCCGCTGGGCTGAACGTGCGACTTGATGTGTCACCGTCTCCACACCATTTATCTGAACTCAGCCCTGCAGTATGCTTGACATTTTACAGGATAAAGAGATGACCTGGTGACTATGGGCAGAATAAAACATCTGTAGGTGCCAAGCCACCAGGACCCAGCATATGGAGCTGTTGAAACTGCTGCAGGACTAGTGTGACTCCAAAACCACCACTAAAAAGAAGACTACTGCAGTCAGATGGGAAAAATCTGCCAGCTACGGAGGCTGTTTGAAGCTCAACAAACATGACATTTGGTCCCTGTTGCTGCCTCCAAGCACAAAGCTGTAAGCACAACCAATATGCTGTTGGAAATGCAGCGTGCTTCAGCCTACTGCCACGCGGAGGGATGATGGTGATCTAAGGACTTCAAACCTGCAGCACTGCAACCCTCCAGCCACCATGGTCCTCCTCCCTAGCACGCGCCGGCTGCTGCCAGCTCCATCGGGCTGCAGGGATGCTTTGCTTGCCTGGGGCTTTGCGAGGCCTCCGACGAGCTCAGGGCTGGTCTCTGAGGTGGTGGCACTAAGCAGGAGGTCTTGTTGCGAGGGGCAATCACTGTTGTAGGCTGCCCCTGCCCTTGTCCAGCTGCTGGAACAGCAGCCCAGGTTAGGCCCTGAATACAGAGCAAGTGTCGGTCTGTTAAACATCTCCCTACCCTGCCCACAACAGCACCCAGAGCTAATGGACTGTCAGGAGAAGCCATCCTCAAATGAAAAACAACTGTCCTCCACAGAGGGTTTCCTGGAGCCTGGTTTCATTCACCCCAGGAGACCAGAGAAACAGTCATTACAAAAAACTCTTGGCATCACATTTAAAATAAGCTGAAGAAAGGGCTGTATTACCTTGCATTGTCCCTCCCGTGGGACTTCAAGAAGTTCATATCACGGTACCTGGACAGGAATGCTACTAGCTGGTCATTTGTCCTGCAGAAGAAACAAAAAAAGATGTACAATTTACACTGTAAAAGCTATTCTCTAATTAAATGCTTTTTTTTTTCTTCTCATTCAGAACCATTTGCAGACAGTGGAAAGGGAACAATTTCTGAAAAAAACTTCCAAATGCTGCAAAACTTTCCTCTCTCCTACTCGGGAAAGCATACATAAAAAGCAGCACAGCTTTATTATATCTTAATGAATTTCACATCAAATCTTGGCAAACGTGTCAAGAATTGTAACTGAGTATGCATTAAGTAATACTGCTCACCACATTTTAAGTATCAAAATTAAACTGCAAGATGACTAGATTGAAAATCCTACTTTACATGTTTTGCTAGATCTGTCCTAGGGAATTCATTCAAGTATCTGCTGGCATTTTCTTTCTCATAGTCCTTGTTATAGAGAAAAGGCCAAAGTTGGAATGCATAAAGCGAGAGAATTTGGATGTCAAAACCCCAATAAAATTAGTAGGAACAAAGGAATTTAGAAGGCTTATTCCAATTAACATGATTGACACTTCGACACCAGCGTTTTCAAAATTTCAGCTGGCATGTCCAAGAATGCATTTCTGCTCGACAGTTTGAGTGGTCTGTTATTTCTTTAACAATGGGGCAAAAATGTTCCCTAGGTCAGCACATTTAGGAGAACTGAATAAATCATATCAAACAGTAGATGACTGTCTTTCTACTGACTTGCACTCAAAACCACAAGATTAAAACAGAGATAACAGCATTTGAGCAATGGCCTGCTCTGGATAGTAGAAAAATGAGAGATAAAACAGCTGTCAGTAGTACAGTATCTTGAAAACACTTCATGCCACAAGCCACAGAAAACCAAGTTAAACAAGACTCTCTTACAAAATGCTTGTAAGCTGCGGGGTCAGCTGCAACTGCTCCAAAATGGTCTCAGGCTAGTAACGTATCTTTGGATCTCATAATAACAAATTCTCCTGTCATCACAGGTAGCATTTCATTATTGAACCGATGAATACAGAACAAGTTAACCATTGATTTTGTCTGGCCCAAATATCAGCCTATCAGTCAGTGTGAATGACTAGTTCTGTAGGAGCTGCAGACCCTCCTTCTGTGCTCACTCATGGGAGCTTTAATACCTCCCAGGGTCAGACTCTGCATCGCAATTTGGCAACCTCAGAAAACTGCTTTCTGTATAGTAAGCTGTGCAGATTTTCACATTTGCTGCTCCAGTGAGTCTCCATCTTCCTGGGATGAATAGGCATTTAGTGAATTTACTTAGCAATGCTTCCACATGAAATAGTTTCAATGGCCGACATCTTCGGGTGAGTTTTTAGGCAAAGGCTGTTGTGCAAAGATGATCTTTAAAAATATAACAAAGTTTAGAAGTGCTCTAGCTTTAATTTTCCAACAGGACAAAAATCAAATCGGCCAAAGAAATAATCCACACCGCTCCATAAGCCATCACCATTTAGATGGCAACTCATATTGCTGTATTCAGTAGTGCTTTACCAAATACATCTGGGCTCAGGGCTGCCAAACAAGCTTTTCAATCATCTCTTTTTTTAGATTACTGCTTAGAAATGCCCACATGACTTTTAGCTCTCAACACAATTAATAATTGACATTTTCTCACTTATTGAAAAACTTAGTGGTATCTTGAGTCTGCTTTTAATAAGTTATTAAAAAAAAGTTATACAGAAATTATTCTTCATTAATCAAGTATACTTCTTTTCAGGTTTTGACAACACAAAAATAAAACATTGCATTTCCATTTGGGAATCCTTCTAGATTTGACATTTAGATACATGGGTCAAGCAATTCTGTGCTCACCATGGGAGGATGCAGAATTTCAATTAAGCTTTCATTCAACCCATTTATTCTGGCCTTGATATCCTGAGGATGCTGAGCCCTACCTCCAAATTGTTCCATGGCACAATATTAAAATCAAAGGCATTCAACATGCCATCAATGCTAATGCAGCTGCTAAAGCTCTCCTCAGCTCTTGGAAAGCTTTGCTGTTGGGCAAGTACTTGCTCCACGTCCCTGACCCAGACACTCCTCGGCCAGGCCCATCTGCCGCGCCAGCGCAGCACCCCTGGCTCTAGTTGCTCATGGGGCCTTGACACACTTTGCAAAAGAGCCTAAAAACCTGGGCCTCGTTTTTCTCCCAGAAAGGCTAAACAGGTCGAGGTTTCCTGCTGAAGACATCACTGGGAGCAACGCTGCCTCCATGCTGCCAAATTCAATTCTACTCTAGCTCTGCAGATTTCAGGGAAAATTCACTAAGTATAAATTTGGCATCAAATCCTTTACTAATTCTCACAGTATAACAGAATAACAAGTGCAGTGCATTTCTAGTATTTCCTTCCTAGAAATAAAATAAAAAAGTAACAGGGATAGCTAGCGCAGTTCACGCTCTTTATTAAAGCGCAATAATATCTATATTACATTCCTATCAGTTTCCCTGGTGCAGCACAGCATGAATACAGATCTTGGGAAAAGTCTTTCCATGGTTGATGTGCGAGGCTGAGAATGATAAATATGTTCCCACAGGCCCCATCTTCCTTCCCTATTTTAAGGGAACCAGCTCGGAGGTAAGGCACAAGGACCAGGATTAGCCACGTGGCGGCCTGTGCTGCAGCGGCACCAAGGGAAGAAGCAAATGTGCCCGTTTGCAGGAGCACAGCGTTCGGCTGGGAAAGGAAATCTCATACTCCAGGGATTTTAAAGCATGGAGAAAGGAAAGCATAAAGATAGGGCTGGGTAAGACACCAGCTCCAGGGCATTGCAGAAGCACCTCAAGGGCTGCTGGTGACGCACCATGTGGCACTAGGCAACCCGGGAACGTGGCTGAGCTGCAGGCCAAGGGCTTGGCTGAGGGTGAGGGTCAAGCTACAGGTTAAGGATGGAGGAAAGGGAAAGCTGAGACCTGTAGGAAGGGGAGCTCTGAAGAGTTCGCCAAAGGAAAGCAAGGCCTGCTGCCTGCATGCACCCATGAGCCACCCTCATCCCAGGAGCAGGGTGCCCCAGGACACCGGATAGCATCTGACCTGGAACAACTCTGCATGTGGTGTCTACACTGGTGACTGAAAAGGGAAATGCGAAGCCAGCCCTGACTCCGCATCCGTGCTGTGAGCGATTGGCAGGCTCTGCTGCCCTGAGCGCATCCGCTGTGCCCCACAGCCGGTGCAAGCAGAGGCCAGAGATCCCACTGCTCTGGAGCCATGAAAACACCCTGAGAAAACAAAGTCTTTGGAGGTGCTGAGGAAAGGAAAACAAGGAGCTGTTACTTTTGGAAGATAGTGAAGGTTAACAGAAATGTCTCTGATTCAGTAAGGCAATTTTACATACAAGCAGTCTCAAGGATGTAAAGAATAACCGTTGTGTCAATGGGGGCATGCCAAAACCTACACAACGGCTTAACAAATTGGCTGAGTTAGATCAAAGGTGCGGGAGCTTCCCTGAGTCGCACACATATATAAAAACATTCTAGCCTGCTTCAGAGCAGGAACAGAAAAAACAAACAGCGCCCGGTACTGGCTGCGCTGAGCCTGCACCCTGCACAGCCCTTAGCTCCCAGCAAGGATCAGCTTCGCTCCGACTAGTCACGGGCAGCTCCCCTGCATGCACAGGGACTGGCCAACGGAGCAGAGCTGCTGCCACCGCTTTGCCCTCTGCCTTCTCCCCACCAGCATCGCAGAGGGAGCAGCCAGGAGAAGGCAGGGCCAGCACCGTCCACCCAGCTCATCTCCTAATCCCAGCGACCACAAACCCCAGCCAGGAATTTTAAAGTACCACCTTGCCCCATGCATGGGTTTGCCCAGGCTGAACTGGAGCATTACAGCCTTATCACCTTTTCAAGCAAGTGGCAGTGACTGCTCTACCCGTGACACTGGGGTACGTGAGCTGCCCCTGCACCAAGCAGCACCAACCATTAATATGAACCTCATAGCCATCTATTTATCTCAGTGCATAGCAGGGAGCTTTAATACCATTCTGTCCATTGAGTATCCATCTATCTTGGATTAGAACCAGCTCTTTCTAACTTCAATTTTGTGAATAATTATTGTTTGAAGCTCCCCGTTGTAACACGATAAATGACTTAAGCTCTCAGGTACTTGTTGTGCCAGGGCCTTTCGGAAACAGCAGCAGCCTCAGAGGGAGGTTCAGCATCTGCAGTGACTGCTGACACTTCTGGTGGCCACGTTACCTTGAACTTCACATAACTTGCACAAACACACACAAGACCCGTGCATTTTCTGACCTATAGAGCTTGCAGCAGAAAGGTAAGAGAAACATTTGAAGGCGATTAAAGATTGTAAGCAAGAGCACAACCCTCAACACACAGAAACCCCTATCTACTGAGGCTCTCCCTGGGCAGCAGAGGCACCAGGAAACACTTGTTCAGAGCTGACTGCCTGACTGCCAGGGCCGAGCCAAAACACAGTGTGAACAGACATTAACTCCTCATCTCCGCTAGCCAGCGTCTCCCACCCAGGTAAAGGCATTTTCAAGGAGAAGGAGCGGAAAGCAGGATTCTTTTCACATGATCCCATCTGCTTGACTCATCCACAGTATTTGCAAGAATGGGCTGGAGACCAAAGCACAAAACAGAGCTAAAAGATCTGGCCTCTAATCTCAGCTTGAAACAACCAGTTCCATTGTGATTTTAGTGAAGTCTCTCACTGGAAAGATTTGAAAACTGTGTGCCCAAAATCAGCCTCTAAACACAACTGACAGTTTGGGTTTGTTTTTTTCTTTTTAAAACGTTAACCATTCCTGATGCTTTTGTAAGTGAGACTCAGATCTCATACAGAATGAGTTGTTTTTATTTAGGTTCCTAAAAACAAACTTGAAAGTTTTACTTTTGGCAACTGCTTGGCTGTGTCGAGTTTGGCTATGTTAGAGCGGATCTTGCAAGGCCTGAGCTGTTTGTGAGCAAGCTACAAACACAGCACAGTGATTTGCACTGCGAAAACATCATCAAATACAATAACCTCAAAGCTGCTAACCAGTTTTATAAAAAGCAGCTGTTGAGCACAAAAAGCCATTACCAGTCAGCATACAGGGTGAGACTGCCAGCATCTGTGACCCGTGACTAAACCCAAAACCTCCCAGGGAGGGATGCTCGCGCTTTCCGTCGTCCTGGGGCCTTCGCTTTGCGCGTCCCTGCTGCATCCGCGGCAGCAGCCGTCCCCCTCTGCGTGGCTCCACCTGCTCCAGTGTCTCTTCCGAAGCAGGACAGAGATGCAAAGTGATAACAAACCAATAAAACCTTCCGTTGGAGCAAAACCAGTCTTTCCTCGGTGTTAAGCAAACTTAAACGGTGCCACGGAGCACTGGGGCAGGTCTGATCCCAATTTGTGCACTACGTCTGACACCGCTGTGCCGGGGAGATGGAGGACATGGCTGAGCCCGCCTGGAAACAGACATCAATCGGAAAGACTCATCAAGTGTGGCTGATGTAACCCAAAATCACCGACCTAACCAAGCCCAAGCCCAAGCCCAAGCCCAAACCGAATCGCCCAATATATATGCACAGCAGGGCAGAGGTAGAGCTGCTTAAAACCCTTTCGGTTTCTTTTCTGCCTCCGCAGGTTCCTCAGCAGCCCAAAGGCCCCCGAGTGCAATCAAAGTCAGCAAATGGGTCTGCTTCGAATCACTTGATGAGCGATGTGTTCATCACGTGTTACCACAGTTCAGGCAAATCCCTGGGCTGGGTTTATCAACAATTTTGTCCCAGGACTAGATTAAGCAATCCTATTTTTGAATTCATGAGAAGTTCCAGTCCTTGAGGCTTCAGTGAAGCCACACAAAAAGTATAAATCTTCTTTCTGTGTCTTAGTGATCTCCCCTCTGCTCTATCAGAAAGGTAAGGCAAGACCCGTTTTATAAAGCAATGTATGAACACAGTGCTGGTGCTTAGAACATATCTCATATATATATATATATATATATATATATATATATATATACATTCTTTTGCTGTTGCCCCAGGATTTGAGCCAAAATCTAACCCAACCCATGGAAGTCCCTCCTCTGATCTCCTGGCCTTCAATCTGGACGTTGAGAGCGACGCTGCTCTCGGCACCGTGCGCAAGGGCCTCAGCTGCTCTGTGCCCACACGGCTCTGTCCTGAGCTCGGTGCTCCTTGGGAAGCCAAGGGCAAGGCCTGCTGTCACCAGCAGTGTCTCGATCTCTTGGCAATTCCTCTCCCCCAGCAGTAATTCCATTTCAATGAGATTTTTGCATTTAGTGCTTTTGTCATTGCTGTAATTTTAATGTGAGGAAGAATTTAACATGGACTATTTCCAGAGGCTTTATCTTACAAGTTTTTCAGTCTGACAGGTAAAAATACAGTAATGCCCTTTTTATTGCTATCGACGTGTGACAAGAGGAACTTCTAACTATGCTGCCGACCAACCTGCTCACAACAAAATGAATGGAAACGTGTCTGACTGCGGCAACTCGCAGTTCTGGTCACAGCAAGTAATTGAGACGTTAACCAAGTGACATTGCTGCAGTGACAGGTAACAGCAGGACAGGAGCTTTTACAGCTGCCTATCTTCTCCTTCAGGATGCTCTCCTGTAGCGTTTAGTTAACTGCCTAATCGTTGCTGGTTGCAGTGAACAGTAATCACAGAAATAGAAGTGGCTCGGAGATTCTTTCATCAGTTCCTCTACAGACCAGCCCCAGCGCCTCCAACGTTCTCGGAAAGGCTCCTGCCACCCCCACGCAGCACACGGCAGCGCTCCAGAACTTGAGGGCATCTTTCTCCTCTGCTACAGGACGAAGGCAGCAATGTTGTCTTGGGAAATGCTCTGGCTTCCCCGCCAGAGATCATGGCGCGCTCATCTGGGCTTGCATCTTACCTTTTTGTGCCAGGATTCTTTTTCCATTTGTGCATCAGATGCACAGATTGCATGCAGGTGCCTACCACGTCAACCAGCATGTGTGCATGTTCACCTGGCTAAACTAGCACACACCAGCATGATTCAGCAGGAAAACAACCCACGCCCAGCTGTTTCCCTGAAGGGAGAGCTGCTACCATGTGACAGACCAAGCTAACATGGGCAGCAGTGAAGCAAAACACTTCCCGCTGCAGGTGCAGTTTTCTGGATCTAGCCCCAGCTACCTCCAAGACTTCCCCATCTCACTCTCCCCCAAAGCTGACTTAGAGCACTTTGCCATTGCCAAGGGATAAGCCTAGGCATTTACCTGCTAGGGATCAGCTTGCAGCAAGAAGATTCTGCCATCAAAAAATGCAAAGAAAGGGAAAGACTCAACATAGCTCCTCGGGGCGCTCGCTGTCTTTCCAAGAACTAACACTAGACCAGCACACATCTCAGGGACGCCACCTCACGTAAGAGCAGTCATTCGTGGCAGACACAGCACAGAAACAAGAGAGATGGATACGATTTCAGAGGCCAGCCACGCGCCAAGGCTCTTACAGCAGCATTGTCTTAAATTGTTTGTTTTACCTTTCAAGGTGTGTTTATCACAGGAACAAGCCCAAGACAGCCCTGCCTGTGTGGGCAGCCCGTTTGCTGGAGCCCCTGCGAGTGGAGCGTTGTGCCGGGAGCTGTGCAGCTGGGTGCCTTCCCGAGCGCTCGCCATGCGTGTGACACTGCGGGCACCGGGAGCGACGCAGCGCCTCTCGCTGCAGCCCTGCAGCCTCCTGGGGCTCCCAAGGCGCTTTATCAGCAAAACAGTCAGCTGCGCTGCACCTTCAATGATTGCTTCCTGTTTACCCGTTGTCTGGTGTCAATGGAAAAGAAGAGAACTAGCAGAGACACAAAGGAGGAAAAAGTCTGCTTTAAATGTCACCCTGCCTAATAAACCTCGTCCTAGTGAGGGACGCAAATGCCTGGGTACAAAAGAAAAGCAACAGCGAGGAAAGAAACATCCTCGGCAGTCTGCTTCCCGCAACACTCCCATCGCCTGCTCTCTACAGGCTCCGTGCTTCCGACGTCACTGTAAAACAAATAAATAAATAAACCCACTGCTGACAAGCAGCAGTGCATGCTTAGATGAAAAGCCTAAAGAGACCATATAAGAGAATTCCACCAAGGATTAATGAACAAATGTGATTAAAACTATCTCCAGCTCTGGACTGCAGCCAAAAGGCTGCCAGCAGTATTTGATATGTAAATGCTTAAATGTTTGCTGTGTGCACAGTCGTTGATGCAAAGCCTCTGTAGAGGGTTTCTTCATCTAATTAGAGATATTGGTTTAGCAAACTTCAGAGTTTATAGAAACCCTCAACGTCTCATTATTCTTTTAAAATAGAATATTCATTTGTTTGGAATGTTTTCCAGTTATATCCCTTGAAACCTCAAAATGCCTTTGGCTAATGAAAAATGCCAGCCTTGTATCAGCTAATAAGCCCCAGGGCTTTTATGGTAATAAAATACTCACCACATGCACTCATTAAAACTTTCCAACTTGTTGCTTTTAACTTTCTTTAGCTATTTCCCAAGTATAAAGCGATCTGCTCAATTTCCAACTATTTTATAGTGCAATTTCATCCCAAGCATTTAAATTATGTAGTATCTTATCAAACATACCATACTGTATAACACAGTCACCAAGATACCGATCCATCAAAACACTTAACAGCATGTGCTTAACTGTAGCACACTTGGAGTTCTTCGGAGATGATTTGGCTTTCATTCTGTATCCTCATAAATCACTTCATGGATAAGGGTCTCCATGTTCACATGTTAGGAAGCAGCGGGTACAATGATTACACACAAGATTAAGAGCTAAGAGCTCTCATTTAACTAATCTTACATCTCCTAAGGGCACAAGCGCATTTATTAAGGAGCCTTTCTCATGATAGGGAGGTCAAACCCATTGTACCTCAGCTTTTCCATCTCTGCAGAGGACGTGTCACCTGATTCACCTGCCTCTGGACACTAAAGGTATTTCCAAACCATTAAGGAATTTCCATCAATCTCAGGAGCACCTCTAAGCCGACCTTAGGACACCACTCGCCTGCGACCACGGCCCTTTCCGAATATCCCCACTGGCTGCGAGCAGAGGTAAAGCAGCAAGCAAAATGCTACCCTGTAGTACAGTGTAATATGCAGCCCTTTGGCCAATTTTAAAGCAACTTACATGTTTCACTGTAAAATTTTAAAGTGCAATGTTTTCTTTTCATAAATAAAATATTAAGAAATTGCTATGCCTGGATTACATGCACACATATAAATAGGAGCTGTAATGACAAAGCACTTGAAACGCCTCAGAGAATCAGGGACACATGCAGGACAATCCAGCAAAATCAACTAACTGCAGACTGAATGTTGCTGGAATAACCTGATGTGGGTCCATTCAACCTAGACGTATTTTGCTGGAAAGAAAGGAAACATTTCACCCTGATTCATTAAAGAACTTTCTATTTATTTCTTTATTTAAATTTATGAATGATCAGCACATCAACAGTGATATCTTTTTTTTCATCGTGCTTAGACTAGAGCTTGAATGCACTCCTGATAGCCCTTGCTAAAAAGAGTCTGTAATTGCATATTTCCAAATGATATTTTTAATTAAATGAAGCAACATGTGTCTAACTTAGATAAGGGCTAGAAAACTTGTTTGAAGCATGTATTAGATGTAAAGTAACATTCATTTCCCACCACATTCACAAGAGATGTGAATTTAGTCAAATTGCATATATGGAGGAAAGCTCAGCCAAACATTTTTACAGTGATAGCAAAAACTGTTTATCTAGCCACACTGATATTTCTGTTATTCATATTTGGAAAGCAAAATAATGCAGATCAGTGAAGAGAAAAAAAATGGAAAGTTTATACACTCCGAATTACAGTCTAATCCCAAATGTTCAGCACTTCTGGACAAGTAGCCCAAAGCCCCAGTACTTACTCAGCACTATCTCAGCTCCCAGTGCAATCACCTAAACTAGAGTGCAAATGTTTCTTTTTAGCACTGATACACTTCATGTTTATAACCACATATGGAAAATGAAAAATAAGTGTGAAAGCTAATGAATTTCAAATGATGAAAGCTTTGGTTTGAGGGACTAATGGGAAGGCTTTGTTTTTCTGTTTTTTTTATTTCTGCAAGCCCATTCGAGAGTCTTTAAGAATACAAAATCACTAATGCTTTCTGCAGTGCCAGAGGGCTCAAATTGCCGGAATTCTGCTCTGGCAGATGAGCATTTGAAGGTGAAGCTGCCAGAAACCCGAAGGGAGACAGCAGAAACATTTGCTACAGGATACTTTTCAGGAATTGTGATATCCTCCCTTGCAAGTCCTAAGGGCAAATATTTTGAATGAAAACCAAAAATAGTTTCCATTTTTATTACTTTGTCTGCTGTAGTAAATAATATAATTTAGGATCCCAGGCACAACTTGCTTTTACTTTTTGCTGCCTGGTAAAGCCAATCATTTCTTCCCAAACAAATGGTGCATGGCCAGAGAAGTGGTGCCAGTGCCAACGGTGTCACCCGTGACCACACAGCGCTTGGGACCTCTTTAACTCACCTGCAGGTATTAGCTGACATGAATGCTTTAGTCAGCAGCTTTCCAAGGCAGCTGCGGTTAGGGTAAATGGAAAGAAATGGGATTTGGGGGATAAAACCGCCCTGGTTAGGTGCAGGAGATCAATAAGCCCAAGTCTGAATGTTATTAAGCTTTTTCTGTTAGGGCTGTATGAAGTGACTGAATGCAGAGATTGAAGCTAATGGACAACAGCTATTGGTTGAAATATTAAAAAAACATTTTCACACCGAAATTAAAGTGTCAAACACCCATCCTAGTTTACATTTCCATCTATAAGGAAGTTGGCTGTTGAAGTAAAGGATCATTTTGATAAACAGAGAGCAGGAGACAGTGTTTTACCTGAAGAGGTTAAATACACAGCTTCAAGCCATACTGCTATTTACACTGAGATCCTTGTTAAGGGGGTCTGATGCTCACAACTTCTCCATTTAATCATGCTATCTGTTTAGTTTTAACCCTTTCAAAGAACAAAAAAAGCGTCTTGTGTGTTTTTTCCCCAGAATTCATTCTCTCTTCAGCATATTCCTATCTATTCCTAACAAAGCTTTTTAGCATAAGCAGAAAATCTTTCTTGTATACAAAAGATAGGGAATTTCATTCTGTTTTCTTCTCTGCAATGCTGCAAAATCAGTGCAGTATTTCCTCTCGACAGTGTAAGGACAGCAAGAGCACTAGCCTGGCTCTGTGCTCTTGGAATGGGCTATTGGAAAACATAACAACAGGTTTACAGCAATTCCCAGTTTGGGGGCAGGAATGATTAGATGGTGAAGGTGTGTTGCTAACAGGTGTAGATAGCATGTTATTAGCCCCAAAATAGCACTGTCTTCCCTCCAGTCTGCCAACAGCTCTGGTTTCCTTGCTTACAGGTTACACAGCAGGTAAGACTCCAGTGGAAAAGTCCACGAGCATCTGCTTTTTTCCCCCTATACGATCCACTCATTAATGCATCCAAGCAACAGACAGTAAAATTGATGTCGGGTAGCACATGACTTCTAATAGTTACTGAAATATGTTTGCTAAGATAAATATTTTTCACAAAGCTGCCTTTACCCAGCATCACCAGAACAAGACTTTCTATTACCAGTCAATTGTATCAGTGCAGAGATCAATACAGGCAACTACCACATTTAATGAGCTAACAAGTGAGCTCTTATCAACCAGAAAACAGACCATCCTCCTACACATGCTAGAATATAAATTATAGGGACGCAGAACCACAAAGAGTTAAGAAAAATATGACTATGCTTCATTTAATTAAAAAAAAAATGAGCCCACTCAATACATTTGCTGCAAAGTATCTCAGTGCCCACCAAAGATGTGAAACACTTTCCCAACCAGATGTTAATACCCAATGATATTTAAATATTAAAACCAAACATGATAGACTTTTAGGCTTATCAAAGCACTGGGATTTTATTTAGAAGGGAGAGCTGCTGCCTGCTTTGCATTTTTTCAGTATTTGCTCTTGCATATTCATGTAGAACCCTCATCTTCTTCCACGATACATCCCATTTCGATGAAAACAATAATCACTGATTAAACGAGCAAGTGAAGTGAGCTACAGAAATGAACAACAAGTCCATTACTCAAATTAGTGAGACTTCAGTTAAAAGAAAAAAAATCTAGATACTGGGCTGAGTGGGATCTTTTTGTTTGTTTACACTGTATATTTTGTATGGTGCATTTTATATTCAGCAATTTTTTCTCACCTTCTCCAAAATTAAATTCAGCATAAAAGAAATCAAAATTAAATATGAGCACAGATTTAAAGCAGCCATTCACTTTTCCATTGCATTTATACACTCTTTCACTCAGCATAGGTCTTATTTGTACAAGACACTAAGAAAAACGTTTTGCTCACCAAGTGGAGTAATTCTAGTAAGAAACTATCACTTGGTTTAAGGAGAGAAGCGGAGAAAGCAGTTTTGAGAATGCTTTATGTAAAATTAACTGGCAGTCATGAGCAGCCTTAACTGTGTTGCCTCTTCCACTCTCCAAAGATTCCAGCGTTTGGTGGGATCAGGCCCTCCGGCAGCCTGGGACAGGTCATCCAGCCGCAGCGGACACACGGCGGCTGCCCAGGAGCTCGGCACTTCCCACCCGGAGGGGCCTTCCGAGTGCCGAGGGGGCTGCGGTCCTGTCACCTGTGCCCGGGCGGGGACACATTTACCAGGGCCAAACTCATCCAGGGGAGGCAAGGAGTAACATCCCCTTGTCTAGGCCTTGTTTCAGTCTCCTACGTGGAGATACCTCAAGACTCAGGAGGTGGGAGCCTGCTGGAGGACACTGATATGCTCAGACGTGGCTGGAGCACAAGGCCAAACGGGTTCCCGGCCTGGGACCCAGGCTGCTACCGCAGGAGTTTTCTTCCTTCCAGGGAGCCACTTACTGCTTTGCACGTACCCAGTGTAACCGTGATGTGCATCAGAGCAAAGCAGGCTGCGCGCGGCTCCTCGTGGGGCTGCCCCTCCCTTTGATCCCCGAATCAGCCTGTCGCAGCCCATCACTTCTCCCTTCCAGAAGGCAAAACGGGGAAAATAGGGTCAGGTTAATGGAATTTAACATTAATTCTGTACCGAGCCCAGAATGATGAAGGAACAGGGCCTGGGGGGCAAAAGGGATAATGAACTGAGAGTTGATGGAAGGAAACTTAATTGGTTTTAACAACAGAAGGTCACATTTTGTTACCTCTATTTGGGTTAAGCAAGAATCTTATTTTGACAATTTATGCCGGCTGATGACCTGCCCTCTTCTTTGCTGGGGCTGTTTTGGAAGAAGCCAGTGAAGAAAACAGCCCTAGGACGGCAGGCATGAACATGGGCCAGAGAGGAGCCGTGAGCAAGAGAAGGTCCACGGGAACGTACAGGTGCAGTAACCAGGACGGCCGGCGCCGACGAGAACACAACGGGGAGGGTGGAAAGGCCCCTCAGTGCTGGGCTCAATGGAGCTGCAGCCAATATAGTGCTGTTTAACGGTGAGATTGATTGAAGCCAACTGCGAATTCAAGAGCCAAGAAAAGACTTTACATTAGGGTGAGTGGACCTCCTTGCACTCCCCGGCCCTCTGTCCCCTAGTTCTCCTGAGGGAACCTGGGGGGCCTGCACTGACCGAGAGCAGCAGCAGGCGATGCCGAGAGCTGCTGCACAAGGAATCAAGTATTCCACACTCGTTTTCCCCAAAATTACTGGGATTGGGAAGCAGCCGGTGGGCCAGCTGGTTCTGCTTCACTCGCAAGGGCTTCTGTGCAACCAGGAGCTCCTGCTGGGTCTGAGTCCAGGCAGCTGAAACTGGATGCTGCTGCCATCCCTGTGCTCTGACCACGCTGGTTAGCACTGCATTTTATTTAGATGAAGCAGCTTTGCCATTTTGGAATACATCTATTTTTCCAAAGTAGCTTTAATTCTATTTTGAGGCTTTAAGGTACTTCATTCCATTCAGCTTTCAGCTCATTCATATGCAGTGATCCAATATTAAAAATGTCAACGTGCATGAAGTCATTAATATTAAAACAAGACCTAAATGTATGTAAAAATTGGATGAAAAATCTTTTAACACTGAACTCTCTTACCCTTCCAGTCCTGTCTAGCTGGGTGAAAGACTTCATCTCTTCCTCTCCTTTCTACTCCAATATCACCACCAAAAGCCTGAACCCGAACAACATTTTTTGCTCACTCTCTAATGGCCTTTTGATTGGGAACCATTAAGGGTGACTCGGGAGAGGTATAATAGCACATGTTCTTATCCCATCTTCCCTTTGAACTTCTACCAGATATTATTTTGCAGCTGTTCTATTGTAAGTAGCATCTTGAATTCTTAACAAAAAGTGTCTTAATGGCAATTTCAACAGATTTTTAATTTCCTGAGAGAATTCTGTAGGGCTACAAAGAAGAGTACATTTAAAATGCATTGCTATAATAGAACCATTTCCCTCTTTCAAGCAGGTTCAGCTTTCTAAAAAACAGCTGAAAGTTTGAAGTGTTTTTGCTCACAAAAGACAGGTAAACGCCACAAGGATCTGTTTCTCTGCAGCTCCTTTGACCTCCTCATAACTAAGTACAGCAGATAAGGGGGAAAAAGGTCACTCAGGCACAGCTACAGCAAAGGGCAAGGGGGAGGAGAAATCATACCAAGAATTCTCTAATAATTCCAGTTACAGCATCAAACCTCACCCAAGCTTTTCTCCCAGGAATGTAGTGAGAAGCCGAGTATCCCTGAGGTTTCCCACATCAGGGCAGCTCCAGGGAAACAAGCTAACTGTGGATTTAGAGTGCAATAACTATTCTGTGCTAAAAACTCATTTTGTGACTTGGTTACCCCAGACTATTTCTCCACAAAGACAACTTCTAAGTGAAAAATGGCTTTCAGAAATAGCCCTGAAGCAAGGAAGGAAATAGCTGAGCGTGCAAGATCCCACATGCAGCAAGGTCTTGCACAACACCAATGGATCAGTTATCCTTACAAAAATACAGGAGTATTTTATATATTATTCTAGCATCCTGGTTGCATGAGAACCAATGCTGCACATTAGCACTTTTGCATTATTACTGTTCACAGATAAGGCTGAATGATACCAGAGAAGACTTGCACTTAATTCTCCTTTATGAGATCAATTTTTTTTCCCAATCATAAATAAATACAAAATAAAGCACCTCTAGAAGGCAAACGGCAAACAGACGAGAACCCTTGGGCTCTTCGCTGGAGAGCCTCGCAGCGAGCAGCTCGGTGCCAAGACGCGAGAGCAGGAGCAGCCAGGCAGGGCGCTGGGGCCCAGCCTCCACGGAGCTGCGATGCTCCAGCCCACGCGGGACGCGACTTAGGGCTCCGTGTCCAGCACTGTGATCAACCCTAGAGTGTGCTGCCAAGCATGAGGGCACTCGGAGCGATACTGCTGTTCTCTGAATGTGCTTTACTGATCCATCCTTAATCAGCATGGACTGCAGAGCCAAACCCCTTGCCAGTCTGGAGGGCACTTATTTGTGCTGCCAGGCTGAGGGTGATGTGGAGAGCATTGCCGCACTGCTAAGTATCCATAAAGTTCCCAAGAGCTGTGGATGTTACAGCTCTCCAAGAAACAAAAGCCGCTTTATAGCTTTAAACCCAGGAAGGGAGATGGAGAAAACCCAACGATCTCCGCTGCGGCCATGCGAGAAAGGGTGGGTCTCTCAGCACTAACATTGCCAGGTTGAAGAAAATATTATGTTAACACCAGATGTAAATAAAATCTGTGAGCCACAATAATTTCAACATTTCGCCCCACCCTTTGTGAACAGCATACACAAAAACACTGCTTTGCCAACCACTAGATAACTCAACACAGAAATAAAAAATCAGGACAGCAGATGCAAAAGAGAACCTCAGAAAATAGATGTAATTCTTAAACAAATGTACTGGTGAAGTAAGCAAAAAGGAAGACGTTATTTGAGGGATTTAAGAAAGAAACACATTGTAAGAGAATGCGGATTCAAGAATAACACAGATAAAGTTCCCTTTTTGCACATGAGAAAAGATGTCCTGCAAAGCATTAAGAGTGGGCTGACGTCTGGCTTGCCAGATAAAGATATTCTGAACAAACAGAACCGCACACAACGTCAGCTACAACGCGCGATAAAAACCCCGGGCGCTGGCACCGTGACAGATGTTGCACTGCCAAAGCCTCCTGCTCTGTGCTCCCAGCCAGACACACGGACAGGATTTCTCAGGGTGGCAGTTTGGCACTGACCAGCTAAAAGGGCACTGTGAACTCGCTCCACTAACTCACTATTGTGGTGGCAAGAGCTGGGTTTCAGGTATGGCAATGGTGGCGGTGTGAGGACCGCAAGGTCAAACTCAGTGCTGGGAAAGCAGTTTCCTTACTCCGAATATCATGACTAGAGATGGTCTAACTAATAAGAGGAAGGAATGAACTGCAAAGAGAAGGCTCTAAAGTCTGAATCTCAGTAAGACACAAAGCACTGCTAAACTACGTCAAATCAAAATGACGAGAAGGTGGGAGAGAACACACAAGGGCAACTGCTTCCTGAGACATTATTTCTGGTGATCCTGTCACCATCACGCAGCTCCCTCAGCCCCAGGAGCTGCTGGCCTCAGGATTCCCAGTTTTGCACCCACAAAGAAAGCAGAGCTGGGTCTCACACACTTCTCACAAGGCTACGGCGCCCTGTGGAAGATCTGTTTTCTTTATTTCAGTTATGAGAAAAGACTGTATTTTAAGTGCTGCATTTCATGTTTTCTGGAAAGCTGAGTGCTTTTGCAAGAGCAAGCTGGGCAGCCGGGAGTTCCAAATACACATCCAATGAGAACTCCATCTCCCACTTTTTTTCTCCCTATCATCTGCTACAAGGGTTCTGTCATTCACATAAACACCCAGGTGAAATCAGAGCAGGTCAAAGTAAATCTGACAGAAGAAAAACCTTCTCTGATGCAGTTTCTATAAAGCGCTAGTCACTCAAATTTTGCAAGGGATCGGTCTGGACCAGTGACCAGAACAACAAAGTTGCTAATCTTCCCTGCAGATCTGAGACATGAAAAATAACTCAAAGGTTTCCCTAAGGTTGAAATTCTCTCCAAAAGCTTGCAATAATAATTATTATCATCTGCCAACAGACCTGAAAAATAAAACAAACATTCCTACCACTCCCTCCTTTCCACTCCTGGCAAAAAATCATTTGCCCAGTGGCCCAAGACCTTATCTAGAAGTTAACTACTTCTGTGATGAATTTACTAATAGTCATCTTCATCTAGATGCTAAAGAAATTTAAAATAATGACTTTTTCTCACAGCCAATTTGTATTCAGTTTCCCCTTTTGTTGCCAAAGGAAGCAGTTTCTGGTGCCCGGTGTAGCACCAGTATAGGACACAGCTGTGTAAGTTACTGGAGATGAAAGCCTTGACAAAGATAGGTGAGTGAAGGGCCAGCTCTATCACTGCTTGGTGGACTGCTACATTTATATTTGACAGGAATTCAAATAAAATCATCTATTTGGGGATGTTATCTGTACTAACAACTCTGTGAATCAGTCAGGAGTGTGATCGGATGGACAGAAAATGGGTCTGGGAGCCAAACTGCACTGTCCACTGCTGACTGGCTGACTGCAAGGAAATATCTGAGAAAAAAGGTTGGCTACTTCATAGGGCACCCTTCAAGGAGCATCTGAATCTTTAATGAACGGGTCCATTTAGTAGTGAAACTGTTATCTTGACCATGACACAAAGGAGACCACAAAGAAACATGAACACATCAACGAGTTTCTGCCACCTAATCCTTCTTAATTAATGAGTGCAATTCCAAATTACAAAGCTCCTCTCCGCAAATTGCAGCAACTGTGGTAAGTGTTGCTGCAAGAACCAGTCCTGGTCAGATCACTCCACTTGTCCTCCAGAGCTGGTACCACCCTTCCCCAGATGTATGTGAATACAAACCTCACTTAGGTTCCAGAACTCTAGTGAACACGTCTCATTTGTCATCAAAATGCAGGTGTGAACCCTTGTCATCTTTATTCTGAAACGAACTGATCTGCACTGTGCCAAGTAGTAGAAAGAAAAAAAAAAAAAGATAAAAAACTAGTTTCACTGGGTTTAAGTTCATTTGTTATAGCTGATTGCGCATAATTGAAAATCTAGTAGTATCTGCATTCCTGACTACATTAACAAGCCACTCTATTTTCTTCCTATTCTGAAGTACTCCCCAAGCCTCTGTTAATATCGCTTGACCTTTATTAAAGACCAAGCATTAGCTGGCAATTAGATTTGGTGATCCCTTTGGTGATTGAGACACAGTGATTTACTGTAAATTATAAATAGTTCAAATGTTTCATTACGTTTCTTCTTTATACAAGCTCTGTGGCCAGGTAAGCACTGCCATGACATTCACTGTTAAATGATCTCATTAAACTTCTTAATTTAAGTGGCGCAACACTTCACCTTCCACATTACCCAAGGACTCCTGCAACGCACATTAAATATTCAGCATCAATAGATGCTCCACCATCGTTCACCTTGTTGGGAGTGAAATTTCAGTCCCCGAACATACGGTTGACTACCTGGTGCTGTTTGTCAGAGTCAATAAATAATGCAAATAGATATCTGTGTAAAAAAAGAGGTTAAAGACATCAGTAGCTTTCACACAGAGTTTTGAAAGAGGCTATAAAAGGAAAAGGCTTAAAAACATGAAAAGGTGCCAGTAAAATTTAAGAAGTTAAGAAAAAACAGAAGATCTTTTTTCCATTTCTTTATGGATGTAACAATTATGAGAGATTTCTTGACAGCCCTGAAGGCAGAGGTGCTTTGTTTTTATTCACAGCCTTAGAGCTACATAGAAAAAGCCTCCTTGGAGCAGGAGGAGGGCAAGTGGCAGAAACACTCAGGCCGGGTGTCATTGCAGAGCTCTGTCCTGGCCGCCGCATCCCTGTTCCCCATGTGGACGCAGGATGGCCGAGGGGGCCACGGGCTCAAGGACAGGTTGACACACCAGATCGTTTCCCGTAGGCCAACACATCCCCTATGCGGCCTCACAACAAAGCAAAACCCAGAATTTTGTTAGGGGCTTCTTCAGTGCAGACTGTGTCTGCAGCAGGGATTCATGGCGCGGCAACACCTCAAAGCACAGGGATGGGGACCCCACTTTGCCAAAAGGGCCAACTCCACCAAGGCTTCACAAACTGAACATCAAGGCCAGAGGATAACAGCAGCATTCCCTGAATCTTCTTAGGTGGTGCCCCATGCTTCACTTTACACCTCTGAACTGTTTCCATCCCCAAATGAACAGTTCAAAGTTTTATTCTGTCTTTAATAGCACAGCCCTTGACATCTGCTTCTGGAGGCTCTTTCTGAAGGATGAAGGGCTCTTAGTAATCGTAATGGAGCTTATGAACGTATCAGACTGCTCTCCAGACAGATATGGGCTTCATCATGCAGCATTAGCCCCACATACCAAATGTGTTTTTCTGACTTATAAGACTGGATTAGTTTTTATTATCAGAAGAGAAGCCGTAAAGGTTTCCATGTTACAGATGGAGCAGCAGATGGGAAGCAAAAGCTTAATGTGAAGCAGTCCTGGATAAAAATTATTAATCCACAAAATTCATATGTTCCCATGCAGGGAAACCTAGCAAAAACACTGCAATATGACTAACCAGTGTGAGAAGTGTAAAGTGCCTCTAGCGCATTATCTGACAAATCATGGCATGATGGCTGAAAGAAGGGGAAAAAAAGCCCCAAACCCCCTATTTACTATTTCCTGGAAAAACAAGCAGCTCTTTCTGCGGTATGCAGGAAGGTAATGTCTTCCCAAAGAGGATAAAGAATATTAATTTATAGCAACTCCACTGTGAAGCTGAAATGGACTCATATATATTTTTGATGAGATAACGTTTTACAAGGTTTATAGCTGCAACATTACATATTCCAAAAATTTAACGGTACCCACAAGTCACTGCCATTAAAGTTGTAGCTTTAAAAAAAAAGCTTTCTATTTTGTGTGCAAGCGCATCATGTTGCAGGGAAATGTATTTTCATCAGTTCTGGTAACAGCACTTTTGAGCAGAAGGGGAAGCGAGGACATGGGAAAACAGCGGGGACAGAGAAATGAAGAGGTATTTTTTTCTTTTCCCCCCAAATGAACGATGCTTGTTTAGAGTTTCAGCAATGTTGAGGTGCCACCATAGTATTCCAAAGCCATTAACGCAGAGCAGACTCCAGCCTGCTCAAGAAACTCTGTGATTATTTATGGACATGTCCATAAGTGACTAATGGCCTTTGCCCCCACCACGTACCGCGCGGCACAGGGTTACAGCCCCGCGGTAGCCGAGGATGTTCTGGGAGGACTCCTGACCCCGCAGCCAGACAACTGCAGACGCGCACGGGAACGTGACCTAGTTAGGCTCCCGGTGCCCGGCAGGCATTACAGCCACTTATTCTTCACCATTCCTAGAATTAATCTTCCTTGATTCAAATTCTCATCACCTACCTTTCCCTTTTGGGCTTTGCATTTCTCTGCTGTTTATCACCAGCACAGCAATCCTTACTGCGAAAATGAATTATAGCAAATCACAAGCTAGCCCTTCCCCAAATTCAAGAAACATGCAGATTAGTATGGATCCTCCTCTACAACCACAGATAATATGTTAAAACTCTGGGGTCACCTCCGTTTGAATACCCAAAGTTTCTGAATCAGATGCAACATGAAAAAACAGGAGTTCTTAATTCAAATCTCCATATTCTAATATCAATAACCTCTCTGCCTCTCATGTTCTCATGTTCTTCCGTAATTTTCTGCCCTTAAATGTGCTGCATTTCTCTGGCAATTGCTTAGAGAAAGGCACCAGCCATAAAGCCTTCCACCAGTTCTCACAAAATCCTTCCCAAGGCAAAAACTCAGGCTGATTTCCATTTTCACTTCAGTGGCAGAATTTGAGAGGGATCTTATGGAATCTAATCAGCAAAAGGCACCGAAAGAAGCTAATCTTCTGGGTTTTTTTTTCCTGATAGTATTAGAAGCAAATTACGCCATTATTCATTAGACAATTACCCAAGAAAATTATTTCCCCTTTTCTTAGTTCTTTTTACCATACAGGGAAATAGAAGTCACAGGCGGAATTTCCTCTTTTCCTCTTCTGCATAACTCTTATAGCCTAAGGGCAACAGTTTAACCACATTTGGATTTTTTTATGGACTATCTGCTTTTGCACAATGCAGCAAACCTTATTGAATGCAGCTGTGGGGCCTCAGTTATGTAAATCCAGAAAGAATATAATTTCACTTAAAATCACAAGCCTTGTCATGTGGTGGTGTATGAAGCTCTTTGGCTGATGGCATCTGAATAAGAGATATACAGGTAATGGTTGGTGTTGAAAATATAATTGACTCCTAGCAACATTTTTGTCTTCTATCATTATCCATTACAGAAGAAGTACCAAAAAGAAGGAAAAGGAAAAATTGTTATGGCTGAATCTGTATTCACATCTTCTACATCTCTCAAGGTGTCAAATCAAACTGCTGAGCAGAGATCTGCAAGGGAGAAGTCTCTATGTCTGGGGTTTGTCTGTTTAGCTTCTGTTAGCTGCTTCAGTGCTACTTTTCTCATCCCCTGTGGCAAACACCCCATGCTGGAAATAACAACTCAATGAAGCAGCACCTTCTTCCTCAGTAAAAGTGAAGAATCAGTGTCCCTGTCCTTCTTAGTTAAGCAATGTAGCAGTGTGGGGTAGAGTCAGGCTTAACTAGTGTCTCTATGGCAAAAGTGCAGATAGACACAAGAGGAGCCTTCTGCTCTAAGTTAGAAGAAACTACCCCTCCGTCCTCTACCTCTTGCAGCACAGCAGTGTTGTCCCTATATCATTAAACACTTCTGGAGTAAAGCATGCATGTTCATCCTATCTGATAGGGTAGGTAACATATTCATCCTACCTGATGGGGTAGTCGGCAGCACTGAGGTTAATGAAGAAGTCCCACGGCCAGTCATTCATCTCCATCAAGTCCCTCATGCTCTGCAGATAGGTGGACAGCAGACTTGCTCCTCCCCAGATAGTTGCCATTCTCCAAGAAGTCACTCTCACGTTCGGGTACTGGTTGGCAAACTGGAGCACTTGCCGGTGTAAGTAATTGGATCGCTTTGCAGGGAAGAGAAAAGTAACACGTTCAAGTTACTCTATGCAGAATTGCCCGTCTCTGTTTTGACTGTGCTTGCTGAACGCTGCCACTTCCAGGTCCCTTCACTGCAAGCCGAGGCTCACGGGCACTCAGGGGTCCGAGGGATCACCTCGTTGAGCCTTTCCACTGCTCTGCCCTAGCCCGCAAAAGTGCACAACCTCCTTTTGCTAAATGAACCCTTTGGAAGGCTGCAGAGCGCCTCTGTTATATTGCTTTTATTACTATCAGGATAATCACTAATCAATGTAATTAACTCCTACTTATAACTCGTCATCAGCGCATTCCAAAGGGCCTTATTAATGGAGCTGACTAGTCACTATATGTGTTTTAAAGTGGGAAGTACTTTGTCCAAGACACTTCAGTTCAGCTCTCCATCCAGCAGGCCACAGCTGTCAGTCTACACTAGCTTATTAATTACCATTACTGAATGTACAGCAGGCAGACACAGATAGCTACTAGCAGACATATAAGGAGAAATAAAGGCTGTAACACATGGAGGATAGTAAGAATGAAAAAGGATACATAACAGATGGAGAAACAAAAAGTGAAGTGTGGGTTGGACTAGATCTCTAGAGGTCCCTTCCAACCTTAACGATTCTATGATTCTAAGTAGCAGAAGTAAAGAGAAGATAAAGATGACGACAAAGCTCAGTAGACTGACAGATGGCGAGACAGGTAATTCATAACCAGTGACATATTACCTTGTCAACATGAATGTAATAAAAATGGTCTTTATGGTAAATAGCCTTAAACATGCGCTGGAGCTGCCGAGAAGCTCTGCCATGGACCACCAAGACAAATGCGATCCTGACGGGGTTGGCCGGCAGGTATTCCACAGAGTCCTCGTCCCACTGCACGTTGTTGTTGGCTTTTCCTGTTCGGAAACAAAACACAGGAGATCTCTGAGCAATCTGCAGAGCGGGGATTCAGACAGCGGTGCGCGTTTAACCTAGACGCATTTATTCAACTGACTGCTAAAGGTCAGGAGTGCTCACAAAGGTGCAAATAAACAAATTTTAAAAGACCTTGTTTTATCCAAAGATCCTCGCTTCCTCACTCCTGTGATCTGGATCCGGACAGCTCTGCTGAGAAACTGGAGAAACTCAGACTTAACACGAGCCAAGGAGTTATTATCTTGCTTATTAGCTTGACTGATAGTAACTGTCTGCAATGGCAGACGGATCCTGGAACATTTAAAGGGAAATCTGCGCATCTTTGCTTTTCCAGGCATGACAGGGAGCCTTACAATCCTATTTATAATTTATTTACAGCTTTATTTGAAAACGAGAATTTCTGCTCTCCATTTTCTAAAGAAAACATTGCAATTAAAGGTTATGACAGGAGGTACTGGTTAACTGAAGAGCTGGAGAGAAATTTGTATTGAGGAATGCAAAGTGTTTTGCTTTTTGTGCGGCATCTTTTCAACTCAAAAATCTGAACCGGACGGAAGAAAAATATCCCATCATTCAAAAAGTGGCACTTATTTTTCCATTAAACAACCTCTTCAGCCCTCTGATCTTGTGAGGACTTCTCTTGGCAGAAGTGATTTAGGAAGATACTTGAAATTTTGAATATAAGCAGAACAAGGAAAAATCTGCCCCCAAAGCTGTAACCTCATGTGAAACCCTTAACAGGGCTTCTATTCCGAGATTCCTAGAGCTCTGAAAGGGCTGTACGTAGAAGAGAGGTGCCCTGCCTCTGGAATAAGGCTCTGCGTGAGCTATCCAAGGGGCTACTGCAGCTCTGTGCCTGCCCAGGAATGTGGTCCTTAGACAAGGAACACGAGGGAGGTGGCCAGGTCCGAGTGGGCGCGGGACAGGCCTCCTCTTGCCGGCAGAACCCCCAGGAACATCCCTCTCCAGCAGCTCTGCCCCTCACTTAGCACAATTTCAGTGCCCACAGTTGTATTAAGGTTCATAGGGAGCTCCTGGCACCTTGAATTGCTCTTAAAAGGGACACCAACAACTTAAATGGCATTTCTGTAGAGACCCATCCATCACTAACACAGTAAGACTTGGGATGAACAGCATTAAAAGATTAGAAATGACAAACTTTGCATCTTTTATCGTTTTCCCCATTAGGTGATCATTCCCCATGGATTTGCTCAGGTCTCCTGCACAGCAGTTGGGACAGCAAGGAATGGGAAAGCAAGAGACTCTGCAACCACAGTTGCTGAAATACAGTTTTTCTTTTAAAATGCTTTGATGTTTTCTTTTTAAACTGCTGATGAAGTCCTGATGACAGACTGAAGTATTTTTGGTGGGTTTTATCACATTTTTGGATAACTCTTTTCTAAAATTAGTGGCTTTCTACAATGATATGTAAAAGGTGAGAGAGGAATTTTAAAACAGCTGTACCACAGGGCTTTTATTTTAAACTGCTTTCAGTACCCACACTGTCATTTACCTAACAATTACTGAGAACAAAATCCTACCAGATTTTCATCCAAACTGACACCTCACTTCATCAGGTTTCTGTAATAAATTCTTGAGGTAACTTATTCCCTCTTTGTCATTTTCCTATTCTGGGCTCTTTTTTCCCCATGAGTTTCCTCTTTGTTTCCCTTTTAAATTCAGATTTTTGTAGTACCATTCTCCACCTGCACACAGTTATAGCCTCCTTAATCTAATCCTTTCCTTGGCTGCCTGGAATCTCAGGCAGGTAACAAGGTTATGTTTTTTCCACGTGTCAGAAAATCTGATGCTTCCACTGGATTCAGTCACTTCCCTATTTTTACTCTGCAGTTCATTAGTAACCTCTACTTAGCAGACTCATTGAACCACACTGGTTTGCAAATAAGACAAAACAGGCAGGAAACACAAACCTGAGTATCTCTCTACTATATAATACAGCAGGATTTCATTTTCAAGTGTTAAAAGTAATTGTGTAAATCATACCAGCGTTAGACTAGCGCTATCCATTGCCCTTAGATAAGGCCTCTCCTGCAAGTCCCCCTGCCTGCAAGGCCTCCGTGCCAGGACGTGCCTGTCACGTAGGAACGTGTCCCCTTTCAGGTGTTGGGACTATAGGACATAAAAGGCGCATCAGATGCTCCTCACGTAACAATATACCATATGATGGTGACAAAAACCTAGTTTTAAAAGCGCTGCTGCGTTCACTAGCTGCCCCAACGCCATCACTGCCACACGCGGGAGCTTGTGCAGGCGGCCACTTCCATCAGCTTCCGGCTCACTTCAGCCCTTCAAAACGCAGCTGCCAAGATCCCCTTGCTCTCCCTGGTGCCAGCCGGTCTGTGCTATGGCCCCTGATCTCTCTCCTCCATCTTGCCCATGGAGTTAGCAGCACTTGGCTGCTCTCCTGGCATTCCCTACAGCTCAGGCCACCACCACTGGCCACCTCCCCGTGGGCCCTCTTCTGCCCTTCCAAGACCTATCAGGCTAGCAACGAATTCCCATCTTTTTCCATTACTGATATTTATGGCAGTGTCTCAGTTAAAGTGCAGGGAGATGTCTCTGAGCCTCCCCACAAGAAGCTTCTTCAAGCAGGTCAAACTCCAGATTTATTCTCTACTCCCTAACCCTGGTTAGTGGGTGACTTGCCTGCAGAGTGAATGCTCTTATGGATTTATGGAATTCCCTTTTTCTATAGTGTCTTATGCAGATCAGTATTTTATAAAACACTGTTATGCTTGTTAACACAAAGTAAAAAAAAATCCTCAAGAATCCTAATTTACAGTTGTATCTTGAGAGCGTGGCTCTAATTGGAGAAATAGACTGGGAAACAGTTTCACACACACGAACGGGTGGGGAAAGCAAATGGACTCGTCCTCCTCACTCCCGCAGGGCACGTGTGAATCAGCAGCTCTGGTCGGGCTTCGTAACTGTGGATTTCTGGGAGTTCAGTTTCCTGAGGTCCTGGTAGCAGCGGTCACAAAGTGCCTAACGCTGGGCTTCTTGGGAGAAGCTGCCAAGAGCATTCAGCAAAAGTGACAGTGCTCACGTGGATCATATAAAACTGTTTTAGCTATTGTAGGAAAATGTATTTACCATTGAAAGAAGAGGCATTTTGCACTGAGACAAACTGCTTTTCATAAACACACTTGGTTGAAATGAAGTTGCACTGTTGGCTTCCTACCCAAAGTATAGCACAGTTTACACCAGTGCTAGCAGGAAGCAATAACCTATTCTGTGCGGAACAGGAGTATCTCACCTCTGCAGCATCAAATAGCTTTTATAGGCTCCAGGGAAATCAGGGCTCAGAATCCAAGGATTAACCCTCAGCTGCTGCAGCATTGCTAAACGCCAGGATAATAACCAGAGCGCAATCACTGCCGTATTTGTTGTGGTGTCACATAGTACTATCACCCACCAATATCACTCAACTCATCTGTTAATATTTTACTTCTGTTGCTAATTAGCTATATCCTCAGGCCTCTCCAGCAGCACAAAGCAATCTTTTAATTAATTTTGTAAACCATATTAGTTTTTGTAAATTAATCCATCAATTTCTATTCTCAACTGCTTTGCCTTGTCTATTCACCACAGCCGCTCTGTGCACCGGCACCTGGATGCTGCCGCTGCCCTTGCGGCAAACACTCTTGCTGTGACACCAAGGGGCGTTTGCTAGAGGACACCAGAAGAGTTATTGCTGTGTGGTTCTGCACACTATTCACTGTCAGCACATCCAGAAATGAAATCAGAAGCCCTGCTGGTATAGCTGCAGCACAAATCATAACCACACCAAAGAGACCAGAAATATGCACTCCCTGCTTGAACTCCCACAAGAGTCCCTGTCGCGACACTTCTGCAGCGGGAGAGGGCCGAGCGGTAGCAGTCAAACTCGGATTCCACTATAAATTCCTTCTTTGAAATTGCTTGCAGCTCGTAAGAACCCAGCGGGTTGAAAATTTCCAAGTTTTAGATTTTGTCCAAAAATGTTTTTCATCTAAATTAGAGTGAAAACAGTTCTGCTTTCTTTGAATGACGACAAGAAGAAAAATTACACATTTCCTCATCAGAAAATGCAGTTTTTGTAACAGAGCTATCACTGGCGTAGTTGGAGGTATACAAAATGAAACGGGTAATATACTGGTGTGCCAGGATGCTCTAATGAGAAGTCTTTGTTTGAGGGCTTGGTAATAGCAAAATTTAATTGGGCTTAGATAAGAACATCCTCTCTTTCAAGAATTAAGGCACAACAAGCCATTACAGAAGTGCCTCGCTTGGCATCAGGCTCCCAAGGGGATGTTCTCCCTGCCTGCACTATTCTCCAGTTAACACAGCTTGCACAACCACGGTAATTCCTGAAACACAGTATGTGTAAATCATACTTGAATGAAAAATACATTTTCCCATGCCAGAACCTAGAAAACTACCTCTAACAATATCAATCCCAACCTTAGGTTGTCTGTTTTCATCTACAGTCAAGGAAATCATTCATTTGTTTGTGAAGCCACGTTCCTTATGAAAACAACTCACGTGAATGGTCTTAAATGAGGCCTCTCTTTGTGGGTTTTATCTCACTCAGCAAGGAAAAAGAGGTGAAATCAGCTGAGTGGATCTGTGCAGCTGTCCCCGGGGCACAGGGATTTGCGAGGAATGCTTATGCTTGGCAGAACGAAATGCTACTGGATATGTTCTGCAGATTCTCTTAAAATTGCTGCTACCTGTCCTTTCATTCTGCAGGTTTATAATAAGCACTTCGGATAAAACTTCGGAAATTAGGCTGCTATTGAAGAGTGATAATCATTTTTTGCAGTAATGTTTTATCTCAACAATACTGCTCTAGCGTTCCTTCTTTTTTATTCTCAGACTCTACTATGAATTGCAGAAGCAATTTATGATCTTCTGTAATTTCTTATGATCAAGTAACTCATAAGCAAAAATCAATGCAGGGTAGGTGGGAGGCAGCGAGATACAATTTGCGAGCGCTCAGATTACGAGTCCGTTTAACATTAAAGAGAGGGATTTCTGCAACATTCCTCCACACTGAGCAGAAGGCCATCTTGGACACGGGGGCTGCAGACGTGGCACTCGACATCTGCTTTAATCATTGCAGGAGATAAGAGCAGAAACGTAGGGCAGCTGGAGGAGCAGAGTCACAGCTCTGTGGCTGGACTATTCATTTGAGGAGATTTCCTGAAAGTTTCTATACAGCAGATTTGAGGACTATTAAGGAGTTCTGTATTCCTGCAGAATTTCAATACAGCAAAGGAAAACCACAGTAGTGGCAGATCTGGTTTGAGCTCCTTTGTAAGCCTCGTGCAGAGGATTTCTTCCTTTTCTACAAACAAAAAGTGAGTGTGAAAGAAGTATGGGAGGAAGACAGAGGACAGGTATGGAACTGTTCCATATTCACAGTGGGCTCAAAAGAAGACAAATGGTTTCTATTCTTTTCCAGAAATGAAGATCTTTCATTTTGAAATTTGAATACACTTCTCTGTTTTCTCATCCTTCTTTTACAGTCACTTGACGTTTGCGTTGCACATTCGAGACCTCTTCAAGAACGCTCATCCCAGCAGTGTAGGTGGTGTCCATTAAACACACTCCGCAAACCTGTCCCAAACCACCTGTCCACCACAAACCTGGTGGACATTTTGCAGGCAGTTGGAAGGATTTAATGCAAATGAGGAACTCCAGGAACATTGAGAACTCAGATTTCTACACTTTGTAGCACAAAATCCAGGAAAGCTTTTGGAAACACATCTCTGCAAGACATATCTTAGGACAGAGCCTGGAACTACAAACGTGCACATGGGCACATGCATACGGCAGCAACGTGCTTCCATCAGCCAGCTTCAAACCCAAGCAGGAAGCATTTGGCTATGAAGCAGTTTGCCTTATTCCAAACAGCTTTGCTTTGCCTTGCAGTCAGTCTCAAGTAGTTACTGAAAACATTTTTATGTTTTACAAATGACGGTCTAATTATCAGACACTGGTATACTCCACTTGCAGCACATACTAAACTTAATTTAGTATGATAACTATGTAGGCAGGTCAATAATCGTAATAACAAGCTTGTTTTTCCGACAATTCTAATTATGAAAATTGTAGCGTTCCTGGGAGACAAATCTCAATTATTTGTTGCTTTGCTGGAGCGCGTTAACCAAGCCTTTTCTCCCTTTTCCAACTGACTCTCATGAATAAATAAGTAACACTTGAAAGCAACAGTAAATTAATTAATGCTGAATTAGAATGGACTTCCTAATAATATTTATTATATCAATTAACAGCCAATTAGTTCATTGCGATCAGCATGTCTCCAGTAAATATTAAACACTTTTTAAAAGGTCATTAGTTTGTTTATTCAGGAACATTACCAGACTTCACAAGGGCAGAACAAGGCAGTCCAACGAGGAATCTTCGTCCTGTGCACCTTATACCAAATTCTGCCTTAGCGTTTGGGCAACGTCATTCTCTCCACTCTCAGCTGTGTGGAACCAAAGTCCCTGCTGGCAGCTGCGCTCAGGAGGATTTCCATTTGCAGCACTGGAAACCTGCAGAGAAAAGCCAGGCTGCTCTCTACAACACAGGTACCTCCGCTGCTCACTGTTGCCCTAAGGAATCACTCAGAGAGAAGGGGGGTTTTCATCTTGTCTGGCATCGGGGCGGCTGCGCTGCTGCCCCAGCTCCCTGGGCCATCACACACGGAGGAGGGACTTGCCTCTCTTCCACTCCTAACTGCAACAAGCCGAGGAAATCAGTCCACTTATCACCTAAACCAGGGATAATTGCCCAACATGCGGGTTCTATGACCAGGCACAAAATAAAAAGCAGTTATCTTCCATGGACTAAAACCACGGCACAGAGGGTTGCTTAAAACATGGGCCGCGCGCCCAGAGCAAAGCCCAGTGCGGTGCAAACGCCTCCATGGAGCCCGGCTGTGCCGCCGCCTGCCGGGGTTCTGCAGGGAGAGCGGGAAATGCACAAAATGGCCCCATTTTAGTTCAGACTTCCTCCCTTCTCCCCTGATTCAAACCACTGGCAAGTTTAATCCTCCAAGCACAAGATACCAAAAGGCAACCAGCTACTGCTGGGCATGCAAATCTACATTAAACAGTGAGGCAACCATAGGAAACTACCAACTCGCAAGCCTAACAGAAATACATCCTTACGGGGGCTGAAGCCTCAAATCAGCATTTGAAAACAGCCTTTACTGATTCCGGCACCCATTTTGTTATGTGGCAGTGTATATGGTGATTGCTACACCCATAACCTTTACTCCATCTCCTCCTGCAGTGCTCCCAGCACCGACAATCAATAGGGAACAAAACCATAAGTACTTATATAGCTAAAATAATCTCTACCTCACACGAGTACCCCCGGAAATGTTTGCATACTACTGAGATTGCGAAGAAATGAATAGTCAGATAAAAACACGTTTGTTACAGGGCTAATCAATGTCCCTCCGTTTTGCTGCACTCCGCTGTCATCTCAAGTCCCAGCTAAAGTATCATTTTCCTAGATATTGGTAAGAAATGAGCAGTTAATCATCTTAACCAGTTGGTGCATGGCTGGGACAACTCCAGTGACCGCATTAATTTAGACCACATGAGCATCTGGCCTGCTAAAGCAAAGTTAATCCTTCCTTTGAGATTTGCGTTACATCTGTCTCCTGTTTTGGAGGATTCAGAATCTGAAGGCCAAGGCCACCCTCTACTCTGTGCCCAACACAGTGACGGACAAAATGCTGGGAACAAAAAAAAAAAAAGACGACTCTTATCTATTTTATACTGCTAGTATAAAAAGGTCTAATTAAGACGTAAAACATAAAAAAATGACATGTACAAAACTGGTCCATAAGTCCATATGCGCTGTAATATGTCATAAAAAAATGTAACTTGTATTTTAGCTGATACTAGCTGCACTACCATTAAAATTAATAGGAATTTCATAATTGTTTGTGAAAAACGGTAAATAGCACATGCACAGACAGATACCCAAGTACCAGGCATTGATAATTCTGCCCCCATTTGAGTAGAAGTTTATAGACTTCAAAAGCTGCAGAGCTGGGACAAAGCTGAGTACTTTTAAGAATTTCATATTATGGTAATATAGAATGCATGAGACATCAGATGCATGTACCATAAATACATATACATATGTATATACACACACGCTATGAACTAGTAAGCTAAGATAAAAAAAAAATACCCCTTGGAATTGAGATATTTGAATTAAAATCAGAAACTTCAAAGACTGTCTTCCCAGGTAAACAAATGCAATTCCTGCATTCAAGGTATATATTTTTTTCCAGACTATGTGCTGACAAATTATTTTCAAACAGCTCTTATCAAAAAGGATATGGGTAAATAATGGTGTTTCTCAGTCACCCAAAGCAGGCCCCTCCGGAAGCAGGAGAGCTGCACAAGTGCAGCCATTCCACCCTGAGGCGTTTTCCCCTGGAATCAGCGATTCGTGGTCTCTGACTGGCCCACTTGGGAGCACAGGGCGCGAGCGGGGCTGCCTCGGGCTCTCCATATCACAGATGCTCCTCCAACTGCTGCTCCTCCCGAGACTTCTCTTAACTCCTCAGCTTGTCACCTGCCCCTTCAGAGGTGATGCCGGTGACCAAGACCTTTAGATGAGCAGAAGCTGACTGAATGGAACCATTAGACAGGAACAGAAATATTCTTCAAAGAACTGGGCCTTTAATACTGCCATTCATCTGTAACAGTCATTTTGCTTTTTCTACTGCTTCATGTATTATATCAACGAATTCTATGCAATTTAGATTTCCAAAGCAGCACCAAACCTTACCGTGTCTACTCCATGCTCCCTGCTTGAAGTACCTTTTATTTGTCTGTCTGAACAGTAACACAGGAATTGTTTTATCGCTGATTAGCTCTTGCACTTCAAAAAAGCTTCCTACCATGCACAGTGCTTGAAGGGTAGTGTGAATAATTTTACTAAACTCAGAAGAAAAAGAGGACCAATTTTCTCTTAGTATATTACTTGTCAGAACGAGAAATGGAATATAATTATGTTGTGACATTACCAACAGCAAATACATTCTGCTGTAAGCAATTAACACTGGTTCTTTTGGCAGACTTCAAAAAATTACTC
The DNA here is from genome assembly GCA_013389825.1 of Crypturellus undulatus. Lineage (NCBI taxonomy): Eukaryota > Metazoa > Chordata > Aves > Tinamiformes > Tinamidae > Crypturellus > Crypturellus undulatus. Next base: position 79,987 of record VWPW01013395.1, read on the forward strand.
ATCTGGCATGCTGTTACAATAACATTTGAATATTAAATGGCACTGCACTACTTCAGCTATGTTTTACTGTATCCCCATAGGTCGAAGTATGGGAGAAGTAGAAATACTAGTGTTAACTCATGTGCAGACCAGTGAGGATGTTTCTGGAGGAACCGGACACTAGTTACAGGATCAAGGGCTTCAAATACCAAAATAACAAGTCTGGAGCCGTACACGGTACCAGAGGACCAAGGGCTCCAGCCTGCCTGGATGCAGGGGCCGAGGCACCGGGTGCGGAAGCGCCGGGCAGTGCCGGGCCCTGCTCCCCACAGGGACGCTCTCCAGGAGCCGCTGCCCATCAAGGGGGATTAGCAAAGACGGTTTAAGAGGAAAATCGTTGAGCAATAATCCTAAACATTTCATAGTCAACAGATCTTTAATACAATCCTTCTAATCCAATTAAAGCACCTTGAACACCATGTGGGCTCCCTGGCGGCCTGTTGGGGCAGGCGGCACGAGAGCTGCTCCGCGGCGGCTGCCTCAGCCACACGCGGGGCTGCGTCACCTGCCCACACTCGCCACGCTCAACGGGGCTTTTAGACAGTAAAATCTCCCAGTGGAAACACTGGCAATAATGGCACTAAAGCCCCAGCATGTGGACATGTCCCTTGGACCAAGGGGGAAACAAGACCAAACGCAACAAGCTGCTCACGAGCAAGGTGCAAACTGCTCCCAGCCCCGGCTCCTCTTCACCTGACTCCTTAAAACCTCCTCAGGAAAATTGCTAGGGTTGTTTTTCACAGGGATGGATGGGCACACTTATGATCACGGGCAAAAACCAGAGGGAAAAGCGCATTCTTGTTGCTGTGATAAAGCATTTTGTCTCTATTACTCCATCACGGCATAAAAAGCTCTCGTTAGCATTCCACAAGGGGAAAACAGCGGAAAAGCAAATTGCCGGCAAAGGAAACTGTTCCACAAAACAAAATAAAATTATTTTTCTGCATTTCACTAGACATACCAGTTTGTTGTAAAAAACAACATGCAGAAAATGTCGTTTTGTTGACTAAATGAGCTATTGGCTCCCGCTAAAAGCAACTGAGTTTGTATGTGAAATACATTCTCGCAACAATTATATCATAACGTATAAACTGCACTTACACATTTCCTACCGAATTCCACAGGGCCAGGCTGTCCTGCGACAGAGAGCAGCTACTCAAGGCGTAGCCTGGTGAAGGGTCCCCTCTGCAGGGCAGGCAGCGGCCGCCACGATCGGACCCAGTGCTGCGTTTCTGCCGCGTTGTGCGGGCCCAGCGCTGCATTTCTGGCCTGGCAGCGTGTCTGCCCGCGGGACCTCGCAGTGCCGCGCGGGCGGCAGCTCCGCTGCATTTGGGCAGCCTGGCAGGAGCCAGCACGATCTGTTAGTGCGAATCCCTATGGCGCCTTTCAGGGCCAGCGCAGCATCCCACCAAACAGGCACAAGTCCAAGCAGTTACTCAAATTAGGTGAAGTGAGTGTGCTCAAGCTCCAGATGCAATTCAGTAGTATCGGCTTCCAATATAGTTTTTATTTCCTGCCAACTGATTGCTCACACACAACCTATCTGACCACCCTGTAACAACAGCAAGTTTTAAGTAAAAAAGCTCGCTTTGGGTTGCAATTCAGCTCCTTCCCCTCGGAGGGAGGAGAGCAGGGCCCCAGCGAGGAGCTCAGGCTAAACACTTCATTCACAGCTTGGCTTTTATGGTAAACTGGGACTGAAAAATCACCAACTGGCGGCAAAACTGCTAAGCAAAACTCATTTAGGAGATGAAAAAGTGTGAAACATAAGAAACATCTCACAGCCTGTTTATTTAAAAAAAGAGACCGGGGAAAATAAGAAATACTGGCAGAGCAGAGCAGCCACAACTGCAGGAGTCCCCAGCCACCACCAGCGAAGCGACCTGCAGTGCTGCAGGCGGGGGCACCTCAACAGCACCACATAGATCAGTCCCGGGGGGAGCAAAGCCAGTTCTCCTCGCAGATAATACTCTAACATCCTTAGCGAGAGCAGGAGCGAGGGCAAGAGTGACAGGGAAAAAGCACCAGCTGGTTTGTCGCAAACAGCAGTAACTATTTACTCTGATGCACTGCAGCGTCATCTGCATGGGTTGGATCAGCAAGGACTGTAACTGCTGGCCCAAGGCACAGACAAGAACAAAACCACAGCACTAAAGGAGGAGGAACTATCCCGAGCTCCAGTTCCAGGCAGTACTTGCTGCTGCTCCAAACACTTCTGGTTAGCTCTGGCCTATCAGGAACTTCTTACAGCTTAAAAGATAAAAAATAAGGAAGGATTTTAATTATAATGATAGATATATTTTAAGGCAAGGAATTAGTTAATGAACAGTAGGAAGCTCACTCATTTTAATTCATCTGCTGAATTCATCTCAGTTCATCTCATGCTGTGAAGCAGAAGTCACTCATCTGAGATCAATGGAGAATCAACTGGGTAAAATTGGTATCAAAAGCGAATTAGCACGACCGAGCCAAACTCTGCGCGCTTTGCTCACGGCTCTGCTCCTAGCACAACTCGATCTATATAAATGCAGATTAACTCTGAGCTTCTTTAGCCACTCCACATTTTTGCTGAAAGACATGACTGAACTGTAATTTCACTGAAGCAGCATTTTTCTCCACTATCTTTATATCATTAAGAGAATTATCAAGCATCTGCTCAAACTCACTCCCCAGGTGTTGTTAGTAAGGAGAGCAGCACTGGTCTCCCGACCGCTTTCTGTGCCCCTTTCCTCTGGCACACAGCAAGGCTGCAAGGGCAAAAACCAGCGAGACAGACCCCTGGCTAAACCAGCTCCTTTCTGAGCAGCCTTTTGCCCAGGTCTCAGTAACACCTTCCTCCTGAAAACCCGAGAGCTTCAGTCCTGCTGCTCACAGCGTTCAAGGATTGTGGGCCTAATTAATCCAGTTAAAAATAATGAGGAACTGGCCCGCTGAGCATGCTTAGAAGAGTTTTCAATGCTATATAACTTTCCTATTTTTCCCCAGGCAAAGTCATGATTCTTCAGTGGATTCTGCCACATTTTACAACTCAGCTGTTTTTGCTGTAACCTCATTTTAAAAAGTGCAGTTCAGTTGTCTTCCTATCTAATCAGTCTGAGCATTTATTTCTAGAGTCAGGAAAAGGTCTGTTTTTTTCCCCTTTATTATTAGTTGAAAGAAGTTTTAACATTACCACTAAACTTCAATGTTAATAAAGAAACCCAGCAAAAACACACCTGTGGGATAGTAATTGAGTCTGAAACTGCCTCTCCTTAGAAGGAATCTTTTAGAATATGACAGAAGCATATGATGCAGTTTGCTCACTACAATGCCTTCACTTTTATAGCAAGTACCAGTTCAATGTATAAAACATTCCATTCTGAAATAACTATTTAGGTAAGCCATTCCAATAGATTATGACTCCAAACGTGACGGGCTCAATAGGACAACTTTCACAGAGTAAAAAGTCAGCACCTGATATGTCCTTATAAGAGAACAGAATCTGTTTTGCTCTCTTAAAACAGAATCACTCTTCAAGTATTTGGTTTAAATGCAAAAGCCAGGTTGTATGGAAAGGGTTAATATTATGCTAAACAAAGAAATATTTTTAAATAACAATTATATCTAACCTTATAATTATGCTGCCGTATATATCAGTCCCTAATGAATGTAGACCTTTTGCCACAGGCAGATTTGCACGTTAATATGAAACCGAAAGTGTGTTCATTTTAATTACATATGTGCCTGCTGAGAACACATGACAGAGTCCAAAAAGCTAATTCATTATCAGCATGACAGCAGGAACTAATATTTAATCTTGTACACCCAGTAAGTTTTCTAGACTACCAATTACCACACAAAAATAGGATGTATTACAAATCCAGTAATCAGCAAGAAAGTAAAACATGAACAAAACAGTGCTAAGCAGAGTTCAACTCTGAGGAATGGAGCGAAAATTCTTCCCTAAGCTGTACTGCCACCCGGCCCTGCGGGACAGAGGGGTAACTCTGAGGGCCAGCAGTGCAGTGGGTACAATAAGTCTCCAAGTAGCTCGTATCAATTTTCCCTTCAAAATAAGCAGTGGTGACTTGGTCTGATTCTAATTAGACCTGCACCAGGTTTACATTGACTTTCATGGTGTTAATCCTCACCAGCACTGCAGTAAAGGGGAGACATCACTGTCTGCAAACCTCATTAGTTAGGTAACCTGTATACTTCCATTGCTAATTCCCTTCAGTAAATATGTAATAGCAGTTCCAAAGTTTGTGGGTTTTTTTTTTTTTTTTAACAGTTCTTAGTCATAAATTTTGTGCATTTCAAATGTGTTACTGAGTGTTCAAATAAGGTCCTCAGGAGTCCTTGACAGGCTACATGCACTGAATTAATTTCAAGAGTCAGTTTATAGCTCTTAACTTACTCACATGCTAATGTGCTTTTCATATTAGACACATTCAGATTTACTTTTAATTAATGGCCATGTTCATGCATCATTCAGTATTTTATAAAGAAACCACCTGGCTTATGAAGAGACAGAAGAACAGACAGAAGACAGAGACCCCACAGTAAACCCAAATTGATGAACTCACCCTTGGGAAACAGACACATAAATATATTTTTGATGGCAGCAGGCACCTACCCAATAATTCTGACTGCATCTTACCTGCTTTTTTTGCTATACTGATGCATTATTAATTAATAACTACCGATGCTTCCCAACAGAGCATTTTAAATGACAGTTAACTTTCTCTATGGATGATTATGAATCATAAAAATGTCTGTGTGCTCAAGGCAAAAAACAAGTCCCCAGAGGGAGCCTAACCTGCTGGGGTAACGGCTCCTGGAAACCTGGCATTTTAGGGATGCTAAGTGCCTACTCTGTAGCATTTGCAGTTCTCATTCTAGCTTAATCCAATTAATCTGAAGACATGCCAGACCTTCTGCATTCTGCCTCAGCACAGTTAGAAAGGAACATGATGGCCTTTTAGAAAAGCCGCAGTGTCAGTCAGGTTCACTGCTTTACCCAAATGAAGTTCCACCAATTTAAGCCAGCTCTCGTTTTCAGAACTATCATTTTCAGTTTCCAGCTAAGATAATGAAGAAAAAAATGTCAAATCTAAATTATTTATAGTCCAGATTTATGCACATGATGAAATATGCTTCATCAGTGTTGTAATGCATTCAGGGTGGTGCCAGGTTTTCATGTTTTGCTTTAGTTTAGGATAAACTCACTAAATTTTGAAGCTTTACTGGAGGCAACTTTGTGCTATTTCAGCAGGATATTTTTACATATTGGCTGAAATAAATTTGTGATTCTTGAAGATGAAAACTCATTTGGAGATCCTATTTTTTCATTTTTTTCATTTCCACCTCAAAAAAAAAAAATCAATTTTTGAGGGGAAAGGATTTAATGAAATCAGGAACTCCTCCCTTAACATCTGTGGTTGATTTTCTGAATCTGGGTTTCTGTTCTGCACATTAGGAATGGTTTCCCTACAGGATACCATGAATCGCTTGTCAAAGCAGCACAGCCCACTTGCTCCTCATGTCTGTCCCACATGTCCTCATGTATGCTTGCACATACTACACTGATCCTGCTCCTCAGTCTGCACTAGGTTTAGCTACTGTTCCAACAAAAATCTTCGTTTTACTTGACTGACTGAGCCTACTATTTCTTTTCAGTGTTTCAACTGCTATAAAGTCCTAAAAAGGGTGGCTTCAGCTGTTCTTACTGGTTCTGTCATCTGCCTCCCACACAGACAGTCAAGGCCCTCACTACGTTTTCTGGACAATGCGATAAAAAATTACAGCATCTGTAACGAGGTAAACTCTACATAAAGCCTGTACGGTACACAGGGCTTTTCTGACCACCATTTATACAGGGTACAACTTACCCATTCTCTCTGAGGACCATTTCCAAGAGCCACTTGCTGCCAGCTTCTCCAAGGCTGTGTGCTGATATCCCACTCATCCATCATTCACTTTCTACATTCCAAGCACCGATCAGTCAAGAGACAGCTTGATTAGCTGTGGATATGCTTGGTGGATATTGACAGCTAAAATATTTGTGGCCCCTTCTTTTCTCCAGGAAGGACCCAGCAGTCCCTTGGAAGGATTTGCGTGCCCCCTTGCAGGACAGCGCACTTGTGAACACAAACTAACCCCATTCTGCTCAGTCACCAAAAGAATTTTTACTCACCTTTCAAGGCAAATAGAATTTGCACTCATTTCCCAAGACAAATTACTACTTTACTTTTTCTTTCTAATATTTCTTTCTGTCTCCTAATCTTAATCCTTTCTATTTTATGGCTCAATCCTTCAACAGGGATTCATAGCAAATATACAGAATAATATCTTTCCTACTCTTAGATATTAAGATGGATCATTATTCCTCCTGATATGTTAGAAAATATTTATCAGTTTGAGTTATGAGGCCTTTATGACTGCGAAGATTTAAACATCAATTTAATGCCAACTTAAAGACTTCTGAAAGTGTAGGAGATTGCATTAGATAAATAATTTAACATTAAAGGGTATATCAGGGCAGACATTATTGCAACCTTCCCCCAATCAATCACCATTTTCCATGTTTATCCAATTTTTTGTCTCAAGGCTCCACACATCAAATTGCTAGACACATACTACACAACCAGAAAAACTTCAGTGTTTAATAAAATTGCATGGCCATTAAAATTTTCTAATATCAAGACAGCTGGCATTATGTTAAATACTGGTTTCAATTCCATAGGGTAATAAATTCAGATCTAAATCAAATCTTCCATGGATAGCTGATTCATTATGAAAAATTATTATTTTGTCATTTTACCTAAGGAAATTTACTATGAAAGCTAAATGCAACACAGGACAGTCTCAGAAATATATGATACTCAAAAACAGCCCTACGTCTAGCCTTTCTGAAACACAGGAGATGGATTTCCTTTGGTTCATAAATATCAGACATGTAAAAAGCTACTGAATCAAGAAAGCTACCACTGTGCTTCTCTCAGGCCTCTAATGCAGAAGTAATCAGGTTTAAAAATCTTTCAGAAGGCAGAGAAAAAGTTATTGCTATTTTAATATAAAATCATTTCCATGTTTTTGGATAAGCAGATTGCAAAGATCTATTTAATTATCCAGATAATATCAATAATGCCAAATGCACCACTTGCATATATTTGCAAAGGAGATAGGTGCCTTTTTACACTTGGTCTATTAAGAGCTGCCCAAAGTGTCCCAGCAAACCTGTGACGTATCAAGGCATGAAACCCAAGTCTCCACAGTGCTCAGCTGCCTCCTTTCAAGCACGTGCTTACGCGCTTGGTTTTGTGCTACACTGCACGGAGAATAATCTCACTGTCACTCTTTAGTCAGGAGCTCTCTGAAGATCTCTGTCACTAATCTCATCCCTAGGTCATAATCTAATAAGTAGACTTTGAAAAATATATTATTCCTTCATATGGACAACGAGAGAACCCCTTTTTTTTTTTTTTTTTTTTTTTTTTTTCCAAATGAGATTTCTGCTTGGAGAGATTCCAGTATAATTCTCTGAGTCATTTCAAGCTTACACTGGGGCTGTCTGATTTTCCTCTTATTTCTTCCCTATTTTTCTGCAGTCTTTAATGATAAAAAAGAAACATCAGATGCAGAGATAAATCTTATTGCTACAAATGACAGTGAAATGAAAATGCGAGAACCTGTGTGCTAAATTCCACCCTTTCCAGAGCAAAGGAGGAGATGAGTTTAACAGGCTTTGTCATCAAGGAAATCCATGTAGTGAGTATATCTGAACAGTGTTTTTTTTCCCCCACTGAGTGAAAAAAAATGCCAGAGAAGCCCAAGCTCTTAGGAGCCTGGCAGGAATGATTCTCCCTCTGGTTCTCCAAGCTCTGCTGGTACAACATTTCCAGAATCAGAAGTGCCACAAAACTGTTTTTGCTCCCAAAACACTGGACAGTTACGCTTTGCTTGGGAGCACAAACTTCCACTGACATCTAAAAGACATCTCCAACCATGAACTCCTCTTGTTCATCTTTGCTTTCACCTGTTGGAGCCAAACTTTCTTCTTTGGGCTTGTTGATCTTAGAATTGCAGATAGAGATGGATAGATTTTAAGATGCACTGATAAACCTTATTAAGATCAATTCACTAAGTGTTTGATCCACAGCCAGTGTAAATCACCAACAGGTATCTCATCACATCCTAGTGGAATTAGCCTGGATACCTAAAATTAGCAATTGCAATTTTCCTGTAAATGCAAAGGACTTGGGTACTTTACTCATTTAGATTCTTGAAGAAACCATAGTTTAAAAAGTAAAAATGAGCTCTGCCTTGACAGACTCATGGAATGAAGCTGACACTGCCTGGCAAACTTATAACCAGAGGTTGAAACCCTGACATTTGAGCACAGAGGTGCTGCCCTTCAATAAATAAAGTAGCCTTTGTTCTGACATTAGCTAATGAGCAACATGCCAGCAAAAACAGACTCTTCAATAAAAGTCTCTTTTCAAGATGAGTTACATTTATTGCCACCTGAAATTGTAGATAGGTAAAGCAATTTGCAGTCAAAATGATGTCAGTGAATCCGTATGTTCTAGAGTCCCGTGGAAGGAGTGTAGACTTAGGGAAAAACAAAACCAACCAAACAAAAATCACTTACTGTTCATGAGAAAATGTTTGAAATTATCTTTCCTACACAGCAGGGTGGAAAAGAAAATCCTTGAGCCACTTTAAGTTACTGAAGAGAGGTCATCAGAGCTAGTGCGACACACATCAGCTAAACTTCTAGTCTACTTTGCTTTTAATACTTCATGGGAATCTTGGGTTCGCCTTCGCCTCCGGGCAGAAAATGGTAAAATGCCCGTCAGCTCCACACAGCCTCCCTCTGCTGAGGCTTGGCCCATGCAGTGTGCGTTACGGCCTCAGAGAAACCACATTCTCAAGCTCAGTAGCTGCCCTGCCCTTCATTTAGTCCTTTGCTTACTGAAGTAAGGTGGGCAACTGAGTCAAGCTTGTTTCTCCCACACAGTTCTCCTTTTTGTAAAGGAGCATTGCTTAAAATATTTTTGAATAACCAAAGACCATGACTCTCTCAGTCTTGGACATAGAGAATGACTTTGTAGCGAGGTCTTCCAAGATATTTTGAGATACTTAGTGGAATTCTTTCAGAGTCCCTATGCTTAGGTCCCATGGAGGATAGAAGGTACAAATCAGTAAAACATATATTGCAGTAAATTTCTCTTTTAAAATTCCCTTTTGCTCCCTACTATTCAGTAAATTACCCAGAATGAATCACAGACCACAAATAGATGGAGGACATTGAAATGTATGGTTCTAGTTAGTCATGCTACTGTTGAGCACTATGGAGCACAGTGATATACAACATACACAGCAGCTTCCAGGCTAAAAACAGCACGATTTAAACTCTCCACTGCATGACAACATCCATTGGCTGGATAGACACCTTCATTTCTAATTAAAAACACAGATGAGTAAGCAGTGAGACTGCTTGAGCTCCAATTTTAAGCTAGTCACAAAGGTGTGTTCTCACTGGTAAAATGTTTCGCTTCAAAGTTTTAATGAGTTATAAAAATGAATTATGACTACAACAAAATATTTTGTTAGCTCAGGCAAGAAAGTCTTCACAAAACAAAAGTGTTCACCACGCAACAAAGAGAATTATATGAGCAATTATAGCCTAGTTACATGAAGGGCTGTCTTGAACTCCAGTTCAGTAGTTTTACATGAAGGGCTGTCTGGAATTTCAGCTCACTAGTGCAATTTGCAATTAGATTGTAGAAGAAGCCTTTTGAGGCACCACTTTGTTTCCTGGTGTTCTCTGACAAGACCTACAAACATTGAAGACAAGCACGTCTCAAGGACAAACGGCCATTAACGTGAACAACTGCAAGAATTAGGAAGAAAATGGAAGATGAGCTCTGTAGATGCCCTTAGAGTTGATTCATGCAAAAATAGTTTGGGATCTTTATGGTACCACAGAGACTCTATTTTCAGACTTATAAAGCTGGTGCCAAATATATCAACATGACAGAGGTCAGAAAGGAGACCTTCTGTACGAATTCGTATTTTCCATGATAGCAATTGTTTAGGGAATAAAGCAAGCTCAAGAATTTGATATCTACACAAATTTTTTGATTTATCAGGACATAGGCTTGTTTCTGAACTCCTGGCATAGCTCTAAGGTGGCAGCCATACTGGCTTTAATAAAAATGTGCAAGTTGAAGTTTCTGCCAAGTTTTATCGCCTGGAGAACCATATGGTCCCTGCAAAACACAGTTTCTGTGAGATCCAGTGTACAGACAGTCAGGATGAATAGGAAAGTCGAGCCCAGGTCTGAATCAAGTCCTTATAGGTTTCCTGACAAGCTTAATACGCATCACCCGCTGGCAGTGTTTTCTGCAAATCTGCCCACTCTTGTCAGTCTAGACAGGGTTGGTCTTTAACAGGCAGAATGGCTTTTGTTTAAACATTTTAACTCCCACAAGAGCTGTAAGAGCATAATGGAGGGTGATGTGGTAGGGGAATATGACCACTGGAATATGGCCAAAATTGTGCAGGCAGCACTGCCAGCTGAAGGATTTGTGGTGCCACCAGAACAGCAACATGGAGAAGATTCTGTTTTAAAGGGAACAAGTGATTAAGTCCTGCTAAACAAATCCTCTGAATTTTATCACTTTAAAGCAAATACAGTCAATACTTAAATTATTTTCAACAAACACACACAGAGTTTGAATCAATCAACGCTGATCTTCACAGAATCACAGAATGCCTAAGGTCGGAAGGGACCTCTAGAGGTCATCGAGTCCAACCCCCCTGCACACGCAGGGCTACCTAGAGCACGTGGCACAGGACTGCAGCCAAGCGGGTCTTGAAGATCTCCAGAGAAGGAGACTCCACAACCTCTCTGGGCAGCCGTTTCCAGTGCTCTGTCACCCTCACCATCAAGAAGTTCTTCCTTAAGTTCCCGTGGAACTTTTTATGCTTCAATTTGTGGCCATTTCCTCTGGTTCTGTCAGTGACCACCAGTGAAAAGAGGCCAGCCCCATCCTCCTCATTGCCTCCCTTGAGGCACTTATAGACACAGATCAGATCCCCTCTCAGCCTTCTCTTCTCCAGGCTGAACAGGCCCAGCTCCCTCAGCCTCTCCTCATAGGGCAGATGTTCCAGGCCCCTGATCATCCTAGTCGCCCTGTGCTGGACTCTCTCCAGCAGCTCCACATCCCTCTTGTACTGTGGGGCCCAGAACTGGACACAGTACTCCAGATGTGGCCTCACCAGGGCTGAGTAGAGGGGCAGGATCACCTCCCTCGACCTGCTGGAGATGCTCCTCTTAATGCATCCCAGGATGCCATTGGCCTTCTTGGCCCCGAGGGCACACTGCTGCCTCATGGTCAACCTGTCGTCCACCATGACGCCCAGGTCCTTCTCAGCAGAGCTGCTCTCCAGCAGGTCGGTCCCCAGCCTGTACTGGTGTCTGGGGTTATTTCTCCCCAGCTGCAGGACCGTGCACTTGGCCTTGTTGAATTTCAGGAAGTTTTTGACCGCCCAGCTGCCTAGTCTGTCCAGGTCCCTCTGGATGGCAGCACAGCCCTCTGGAGTATCCGCTACTCCTCCCAGCTTCGTATCATCTGCAAACTTGCTGAGGGAGCGCTCTGTGCCTTCATCCAGGTCGTTGATGAATAAATTGAACAGGACTGGACCGAGGACTGACCCCTGGGGGACTCCACTCAACACAGGCCTCCAACTAGACTCTGCACCACTGATCACCACCCTCTGAGTTCTGCCGTCTAGCCAATTCCCAATCCACCACACTGACCACTCGTCCAGCCCACACCTCCGGAGCTTGTCCAGGAGGATGTTGTGAGGGACGGTGTCAAAAGCCTTGGTGAAGTCAAGGTAGATGACATCCACCGCTCTCCCCTCATCTATCCAGCCGGTCATCCCATCATAGAAGACTATCAGGTTAGGCTATTAGGTGAGGCTATCTTCCTGCAGTACATTTCTACTTGTTGGCTTAAAAATCCCTCCACTCTCATGGAGACATCCACTGGAAAAGCACTGACAGGAGGTTGCCCAGTGTAAAAAAATGGTTGTTATGATCTGGCTTTGTCCAACTCTAGGAGGAGAGATTGAAAAATTCTTTGGCTTCCCTGGAGTCTGATGAGAAAATGAGAGAAAGAAAATGATGGACTTTTGCCATTGACTTTTCCGTCAGCTCTTTAACTAAGATCTTGCCAGGAACAATTTGTTAGTAAGACTGTAAATGCAATACTTTATAGTTTAATGTGTATTAAAGCCTGATGGTGATAAAAGAAGATATATTGGGGGGTGGGAGTATTCTGTTCTTCCTTACAAGGGTGTCAATCAAGAATAAGTTTCACTACTGGATGACTAATTGGTGACATTTCAAGGACATTACAACAGTGAGAGAGGGGAATCAGCCTGTTCGTTTTTAACACTCTCTCGAAGATGAGCATTTATTGGAAGACTAAATATACATTGAGCAATTTCAAAATCTTTTCCAAAGTTGTTCAGCTACAGATTCTTGCCATTTGTTTTTTCTATATATGCCATGATTACTCAGAGTGAAAAAAAAAAAAAAGCCTGATTTTTAAAACTACATTCAACGCAAGAAATACTTCAGACAGAAACAGTTAAATTATGGTTTGGAGTCTTAAAATGGTATTATAACCTCCTGTCAGATTGGCTTCATGCCTAGACATGACATTTTAATTGAGAGTAACTCCCTTAAACTACTTCTTCCTCATTTCCAAGGAAAGTCACTACAAAACAACTGCTGGTCTCATAAAGGCCAGTGACTCTTGAAATGCATCAAATAAATGTATCCTTTCAAAAACCTGTCTGAAAGGGAGCACATTCCCCTCAACTAATCCTGCAAATGCTGTAAATAGTTCAGGTATCAGTTTCAAGAAGCCACAAAGAGGAAAATTATTTGCCCCAGCCCAGAAGGAAGAAATTAAATGTTGAGACTTTCCTTTTCCCCCTGATTCTTTGAAAAGAAATGCAGTGATCGCCACTGACTCAACAGCAAACTGTCATTCCCTTGAGCCACAGCTAGCGTGGGATTCCTGGGACACAGCCCTCCTCCCTGTTCTCAGAATAACAGTACAGAAAATACGGGTCTTGTGAAAAGCCTGTGTTGCTTTCCCATCACTCAGTGCAGTGGCCAGAAAGGCAGGGCTCCATTTCTGGCGAGTCAGCCGTCAGGTGCCTAAAATGAAGTGCAGATGGGGAAGTTGCTGCTACCTGTTTACACTGAGTACACAAGCATGCTACTCTGATGTAGTCTTGTTATGGTTGCGGAGTCAAACTAGGGGAACACGGAGGTTGCTCTTCAAACCTCACCTCTGGGTCAGCTAAGTACTACCATGCATTTACATTGAACAGCTTCTAGCTTAGTGCTGAACAAAAATAGCTGAACTATGATGCTGTACTTCCATTTAAAGGTCTTCTCACTAACATCGTGGTACTGACTCCACTCCAGAGGCCCAACACCTCTTTTATGTGAAAATAAACATACTGCCAGTACAGCTCTCCAGGTCTCCCACCAGGGCAACTTTTTTCAAACCTACCAGCTCACACCATTGTACCTACCATTCTCCCCTTGTTGTATTCATATTTCAATCTTTTTTTCTCCCCCTCCTCTCTCCACACGTTTCGGGATCACAGGGGAGTAGTAGTAATCGCTCAAGCATTTTTCTTTCATCTCTGTACATACACAGAAATCTTTATCAAAATATTCACTAAGCTGCTACTACCCTCACCCTCTTTTCCCAGAGGGTTATGGCCAGGACACACTTAGTCATTATCCTCTCCCACACTTGCTCCCTCTCAAGTGCTTGATAAGACAACAGCATTTTGCTAAAACACTGGTTTGGTGGGAACCAGGGCTGCTGACCATAATTTTTTTCAGCTCTTTCTGGCCTCCGTTTTTGCTTCGTGTGTTGCTCTGAGCATCTCCTTAAGGTGCAATTTGCCAAGATGTTTTTTCCTCCTGTTTTTTGTCCTGGCCTGTCAGAGACAAGAGACCACAGAGGGCTGGACAGTGATAGCACCACGTGGGGAGCGGAGGGATCGCAGTCTGTTCTCATCCTCCTACTTACACACTTGCAGATGTCCCAGGAATCATTTCTACACAGAAAGAAGGATTCATTGGCACAGACACCCAATAGTTACCCATGCTTTTTCATAATTTTTTTCTCATATACAAAAAGCTGACACTAGACAGTGTAGACAAAGTCAGGCCTTTCTTTCTGCAGGCCAAATCCCTCCTCTCTCCATTGCCACAAACTCATCCATCTTCCAGCTGTGTCCAACTCCTCTCCTCAAAACACTGCAGCTCTTTTACATATGTAAGGGAGAGGATACTCAGACCAGTTATTTCATAAGCCTAACAAGAAAGCACCGAGTCTTGAAATTGCTCTTTAGAAAGCAGTAAGTGCTGGAAGCACAGTTTCCAGAGCAGGCATGGTACATGGTGTAATCAGATCCTAGCGTTCCACAGAACAACAATGCATAGCTTAAATGCTATTAATTGTAAACAGTTTTGTTCCACGGGATGTTGTTCATTGATAACTACTCAATTAGCTTTATTTTGCAATTAGTCTGCTCACAGTGCATTTATCGCACCAGAGTCATCTGTGGTGCAGCAAAATAAAATGTTGCCTGGTCCGCATGTGCAGCAGCTCCAACATGGGTCTCAGGCAGTTTATACACAGCTCACACAGCCCTTTTGTCACACTGGCTAACAGATTAAAGGTATGGAACAGTAGCAGACACCATTGTAATCAGGAATCCTGAAACCAGGAAGAAAAGACAAATTATGGGTTCAATGTTCTTTGGCATATAGATCAAATCCAATGAAAGTAAGAGTGCACTGTAAAAATGGTGAAAGCTAAACAAAGTCACAGGTTTGTTTGTCACTGTGTGCATAACTCAGATTCACACACACGCAGCAGGCGACAGTCTGTATGTGCTTAGTTACAGCCCCCATTATTTTCAAACTATTTAGTGATCTCTCTCATTGCTGTGCTCCACTCCATGAGTATTTGGCTTATCCTCTCTCCCTGCCTTACCTCCTCCTGCAAATTACACCTCTTTCTGTTGAGTGCTTTGAAGTAATCAGACACAAACATTATAGATGCACAGTTTGCTATTACCTGTGTGTATTAGTCAGTAAACAGAACTCCAGAGCCCTTTTCTCTCAGTTTGAAAACCACACGGCGAATGTGCTTTCCAAAAGAAACTGGAACATTTTCTCCTCAGCCGCCTATGGCAGACTGAGACCTCTTGCTTCGGTGCGGCAGAGCTTATATACCATCAATAAGAAAGCAGGCAGAAAGCCGCCTAAACTGCAAGGAACTCTTTCAGTGCTGATGGATGTTGTGGAATCAGGGTAGCTTGATTATTTTTCTGCTTTATTTACGAGGTGGGTTTACCCCACAGGGATGAAGACTGCAGACAACCTGTTTGATTTATAAATAAAGAAAAGACAACAGAAGAGCCAAAGTGAAATAAATCAGGTTTACTTGAGGCTCTCTGCTTTTCTAGGTGTTTTTTGTTGTTGTTGTTGTATTTTTAGCCAGAACTACGCATTAGGAGAGTCCTCAAAAAAAAAAAATTATATGTATTTTGGTGCATCTAGGATCACAGATCTGGGTCATGCATAAACTCAGTTTGATAATTAATGACAGGAATTAAGCTAGAGCCTCCCTTGGGGATATGGCAGCCTGGAGAAGTTGGCCCAGAGCACGAGTGATTTAGGTGCCATTTGGCGCCATGCCTGGAGTGACTCACGGGCTGGGTGCCAGGCCTGAGGAGGAACCGGGCTGCGTCTCCGGCAGACTTTCACATCAAGAGACTCCACGCTGCCAACTGCCCTCTTCTGCATGGGAACGAAAAGCTGGGAACGCAAGAGCCGAACCCAGTCGGCGGGTCAGAAGCTGCTTTTTCTCTTTGCAGAAGAAAGATCTGCAAGCAAAGTCACAACTTCAGCATGCCCGTACCTATGGGAAGCCACACAAGCGGCAGTGCCCTGTCCAGAGCTCCAGCGCGAGCAGCGAGCTCAGCCCGCGGAGCACCGGTGACCGCCCTGAGCTGCGCTCTGCCCGCGGCTGTACGGGATACCGGGGGCGGAGAACGCAGCACAGAGCTGGTCAGCTGCGCCTTGTCACGGAGGAGAGATTATCTCAGTACAGAGTGAAACTTAGTCTAGAGCCAAGAATTAGCATTTAAACATCTGATTCTTTCCAGGACATCGGCCATAGAGAAGGGTGACGGAAGGGAAAGGAAAGCCCACCAACAGCTGTGGTGAGCAACGAGCTCTGGTGCACCAGGGGAAGCAGCTTGTGGCCTTCGTCGGGCCAGAGAGGAGACAGCCTCAGCAAGAGCAGTCGACCCCTTTGTCCCCTCACAACCACGTGTCACTTACCTTGACAAAGAGAACCGAACATTTAGGCTGGCCTCCCCAAAATGGTGTCTTTCTCTCCACAATCTGTGCGGTGCTGGATTTGCCCTTTCCTCATCTAACCATGTGCTAATGTACTTCATTCACTGCATTTTACTCTTAAGAATACCCCTGGAAATACACTCCTGTAGATCCCAAACATTCCCTTCAAAGTCTACAGTGACCTGCAAGCTGCCTGTTGATCTCAGACACCACTTTGACTAGGTCTGCCCCTAAAGCCTGGCTCGTGTAGAAATATGGCCCTGCACATGCTCTGCAGTTTGGGTAACAGGGAAGTTCCCATGTCCTGTTTTTTTGCTCCAGCAGTGCTTTCTCTGCAAGGTCCTCAGGGGACTGCAGTCCGTCTACTCCGATTCTCCAGGAGACAAAGCCTTCCTTCCAGACAGGTAGCAAACAACAAGCCTTGGCTTTATACTCTGAAGACAGTTGCTTTCTTTGCCTCTTCCCTATGGAAACAATAGAATACTTGAGAAAAAAAAAAAAAGAACTTGTAAGATCCTGTTCCTGCTGATAGCCACTCAGACGAATGTATCACTTAACATTTATGACAATCCAGCTGGAAGGAGTCATGCCTGTGATTGATGGCAACACTTAGCAACTTCGTGGCTTTGAACGGCTGAGAGTGGATCCAAGGGGATTAAATGCTGGATGACATCTCAATGGAAACCATGGCACTGGGGACATGTTTATACATTGGGATAATGGATGAATGTGCTTCTCCAATGCGTAAATATTTAAACTTCACAGCTCTGCTGAAAACAGACTGGAAATCTTTTTTTTTTTTTTTTTCTCTTTCTCTCTCTTCAAACCAAACTGAAAGAAATACCACTTGCATGCTAAATACTTGCACCCAGAGCCCCTGGGTGGCTGCCTCTTGCTGACAAGCAACATGCACCTTTCTAGATGCAAATATTGGTAAGAAGTGCCCCTTCCTCGTGGCCAGCCCTCCTGCCAAAGGGCTCTCCCTTGCTGCTTCACAAACACTTGCTGATTAAGCTCAGCTCCTTTAGAGATACCTGGAGTTGAGGAGATCTTTGACAAGAGATGGAGCAGCTGTCCCCAAGTGCCCACCATCAGTACTTGTATTTTACATTGAGTAGGCAATCTAGTGCTTTCCTAGACCTTGGCACAGTTAAACTGAGACTTAACATGTCTTAAATAGGGCTGTAACCCTACCAACTTATATTTAAAAACAAAGATTCAGTTGAATCAACGAAACAGCTGAGTTGGGATCAGTCCTGCAGAATGGACTTGGCCTGCTGAACTGCTCTGTGGTTCCTGCATTTCTTCCTTCCTAGCCCTGTCTGCAGACATTTGTGACTTTGGAGGCCAAATTCCCTCAGGAGCTTCAATGTCCCACTGTGCTGCTGCACTGGCATCTCCTGCATGAGCTGCTCCTGTTCCAGTCCCCAACGCTGCTCCTCACTCATGTCCCCAGAACAGAAGTCCTGAATCTGCTCTAGAGCGACGGGCATCCTGCACAAGGTGAGCAGGATTTCCGCGCCAGGAAAGTCTGCCTGCTGAAGCAGTTAACTTCAGCTGTCAGCACAGGCTGGAGGAAACAACCTTGAGGAAAAGAAAAGTCAACATTTACAAGGATCTGTCTGGCTAGGTTAAGATATTCCCAAATTATTCTTTCCAAACAAATACCATTGATTAAAATAACTATCTAAATGAAACTCCAGGAGGGCCTCGAGTGCCCTGCTAATCTGAAAATCTGTAGCAAATTATTTTTTACACTTTATATATAGCAGATATCCATAAGTCCTTAGAACTAAATTCACACGTACTTTAAAATAAAGCCATATTAGATAATATCTCCATTTTTCTACTCATCTTGGTAGCTTGGTAGTTCAGTGTTTTCCTATGCCAATATGCAATTTAAACACAAGCTGGAATGCTTCAAGTGTTAAAGGGTGACATTTCCTTAAAGAGAAGAATTTCTTAGTTCTAAGACTGCATGTTACTATCTTGACCGCAGAGCATATGAGAGTAATTCTGTGTTTAAAATAAGAAGCAAGAAATATTTCTTGAGAGAAGTCTGTTTTTAAGAATGGTTGCTGTTTAAAGCCATTGATTTTATTGGAAAGTCACCCAGAGAGACAGATTACCTTCAGGTAATAAAATCACAGGCGTGTGCAGACCCGCACGTAGCCGAAACATGTGCCCACACAAACAACAACCCTTCTCCCAGCTCTCTGCAGGGTCTCCCTTGCATACACAGTTCATTTAACCTCCGTAAGGTCCCTGTCATTGATGACATTAAGAGATGTCCTTGATCCTAGAAAGGTGTCAGACAGTGTCTGCAAGGTGCTGAGCGCCATCGCTTTCCCATAGGACCTCAGCTGAATTTCCTGCTGCTGAAGAGGAGGGGAGGACACCCAGGAAATGGTTTGTGACAGTGGATTTCCCCCATGGCCCCTTAGTGAGGTCTCAGGAGCACCTGTGGACACTCACAATGCTCAGACAGTCATTGATGTTTGATCTCATCTCTGTTTTTATCCTCCCTTTTACTTGTTTTGCCTTCTCCCTGCTTCCACAGAGCCCCAAGTCCTCTACCTGCTCTGTTAATTCTTTGATCTCCAACCCTGGGCCAATAATGATTTTCAGAACTACCACCACAAGAAAAGAAGAAAGCCACCCAAAGAGACACAACACAACAGACAGAACCAGATACACTGGAGCGAGAAATGGACAACACACAGCTTGGCAACACGCAGCTTGGAAATTAAATGCTTTTGTAAAAGTCAGTGTGTGCTCAGCAAAGACAACGTAAGTGCCTCCTTTCCTTACACGCAGGGGCTAACAGCAGGTAATGCTTGATCAATACCCACTTTCATCACTTGATGAATAGTTAAAAAAGCACTTTACTACAGAGGAATTCTACAGCTAAATGTGGCATTTGAAACATTTCCTGAAGGAATGGCATCACGCACATGCAAACCAAAAACAAAACTGTGAGGTACACCATGTATCTGACTGCACAGAGAAATCAAAAGCAACAAACCAAAGCTTGGCTTGTATTATGAATGAGAACTGGCTCTCCACACTAGTAATTTTGGAAATTACTTTTGCTGATTGAGGAACATGAAAACCAGAAGTGGGCCACAAAATCAGATTTCATCATGCTTTTCAAAAAAAAAAAAAAACAAACTTGTGATAATTATCTCTGTTACCAAAATGCTTAGTGATTCCCATTATTAGCTATGACTCCATTGCACCAGACACTGTAGGAACATAAAAAATGGTCGTACAGAGAACAGCAACGTTATTTATTTATCAGGTAGCAGAAGACACCAGAATTTACCATAGCTATTGGTTTACTCCAAAAAGCAAACTCTTCTGTGGAGTAACAGCACATGTTCCTGCACTACAAACACTTTTCTGTGTTTGCAGATTAAGAACCGCCACTGCTATCTAAAAGAAATAGAAGCAGCAGCATCAGAAAGTTAAATGAAGCTGTACAACAAAAATACGTCAGAAGAAAAGTGGCAAGAACATTCATTAGGAATCTAACAAGGATCCTGTAATACCCACACAATCCACTTTGAAAACATCTTCACATGTTCCCCAGATTTCACAGACCACATAAGTGTATTAAAATTCCCACATTATTAAAGTTGATTTTTACCTTCAGGTGAGTATTATAAATATATACAATCCTTCCCCCAAGACCTCATCACCTCTTCTTCCCCATCTACCAACTTACCCTCCAACGCACAGAAACGCGTCACCTTCTCCGGCATCAGCTTCCCATGCTTGTGCTGACAATACGTCTCTGCAATCTCCTGTCGACACTGCTTGGACTTAGACCGGGACATGGCTGAGATCGCCTCTTTGCCTGTTATCTCGCACCTCAGAGATTGGTCATATCTCAGTTCAGGGGAGCTGTTTCCATTTTTTTTGAAATGATGCTGTCTAGGAGTCCTGTGAATGTCCTTCAGATTGTTGTTGCTACTGTTTTTTCCAGGATGATTACCAAATTGCACCACTTCATTCGAGGTCTTCCCCAATAGTGAGTTCTCTTTCACCTTTTCCTCTTCCAGTTTCTTTCTCAAGTGCTCTTTTTGCTTGCTAAGGGTTTTTTTCACCAGCTCAGTCTGGTGTTTTTGCCTCTGAGTCCTGGGAGCAAAGTTACTGTTATCAATGTTTTCAAAGTCCTTGGGGACTGAATTTTCATTATTGCTGTCTGTTCGTGTTTTCTCTTTCGGTCGGTGGGAAAAATAGCCATCCTATAAATGAGAAGAAAAATTATATTCATCTTACTAAAAGTAGACATATCCCATGCACTACAAACATTTCTTACATGAAAACATAAATCAGTTACAAATGAAGATATTTGGAAAACACACAAGGGCTCATAAGCTCAGTGAAAGCTGGGGCTGGAAAAGGTCTTCTGAGCTGCCAGAACCACCCCATGAAACCCCTTCCATTAGCACTGCTGGTTTGACACTCATTCTCTCATCCTACTTTGGTAGAAGACTGAACAGGGACATTTTACTCAGGTTGTGAGTAATTATTAACAGGCGGGTTTACTCTGACACCACTGAATCAGTGGCCAAACTGATACAGACTTTAATAGAACCTCCGTATTTTCCCAGCAGCTGAACCATCCCAGCTCAGGCCTGCTGCTTTTTGCTTGCTTTTCTTTAGAGAGCTGAATCGTCTCCAAAACACATTTATTAAACTCAGAAAGAACGGCTGTGCCTGTAAGAGAGACACGTTTACGTGATTTATCCAAGTGTCCCCAGTGTCTGCCTTTGTGCGCGAGTTCCTGCAGACAGAGGGACAAAAGCTCCGTCACACCAGGCCAGGCCAGGGCAGGCCAGGCCGTCCATCTGTCTGTCCCGGCCGGGTCTGGCCGCCAGCCCTGGCCGGACCTGAGGGCTCAGGGCCGAAGAGACACCGCGAGCCCGGACACCTCTCAGTGGGGTTTGGTCCCCAACGAGCTCAGGTCCCAGGAACCAGCTCAGACCCGAGCACTGCATTTTGGCTATTCCTCATCAAAATGCCTGCCAGGCAGCTAGCAGCACCTCATCCTCCTTAGCCAGAGAAGTCTAGCGACTGCACTTGCTGTCAGAATATTCACCCAGCCCTCAGAGGCCACTTTCCAGAAAGAAAATTCAGTAAATAGATGATGCTTTCCCTTCACACTGGCACCTTCCCTTCTTCCTCTCAATTCTGCACTGCAACATTCACACAACCTCTCTTGGGAGATGAAGAAGCCTCGTGGGCAGCAGGTGATACCCACGCTCACACATGCATCCTGCTCACCTATTGCACAGCAGAGACTCCAAACCCCTCATGGCTCTGCTGGTGCCCAACAGCGCTTCTGTGAAGAACCCACAAAAGGCAAAGCTTCACCTGAGCACTGAGACTGTCCCAAACCAGTGACAGGTTTGGGACAGACTGTCCCAAACTGGTGACCTAGGGCTGTCACGGCTGGAGCGCACAGGACAGACAAAGGCTCCATCTTTGGCGGGATTCAATGGCCATCTGGACACGGCCCTGGGCAGCCTGTGCTAGCTGACCCTGCTCGAGCAGGGGCTGCAGGAGATGCTCTCCGAGCCAGCTCCAGCAGCCTGTGATTCTGCAAAATGTGAGCTCTGCGCTGGGCAACTCTGGCCAAGGTGACTGTGCGGCTGCAGAAACGCCAGCGTGAGGACACGGGCAGTCTGGGAGAGCACCGGGGCGAGGAGGGCGGCACGTCCTCCAGCAGCAGCAGAGGACTCGGCTGGGACTCGTGCCCTTCATCAGTGCTTCCAGGCAGGAGGTGACCTTCAGTGTATTTCTGCTGTCGCGAACAGATCATATTCTCATGAGCACTGAGCTCAGTGAAATGGCGAGGGACAGGGAAGGGTCCCTTGCAGGGGGCACACAAAGAGCCACGCAGCCAACTTCTCTCAAACACTAGTGCTACGCAGCATCTCTTATTTCTTTGAAAGCCTCTCTTTAGCAGAGGATTTATTCAATAAATTGAATAAATATACTAACAAAAAAAGGCAGAAAGAGGTTCTAGAAACAGCAGAAAACATCCCAACGTGCTTGAGGAAAGCTGCGAAAGACGAGAGCTCGAGGCATTGGCACGTGCAATGGAGACCCAGACGGGGCCTGGCCTGGCCACGGCCGAGCTTGAGCCGGCTCCTCTCTGCCACAGGAATGAGTCCCTGGCCTAGAAGGGGACAAATTTCAAAAACTCAAGGAATGGGCAATAACAGAAATTTTTAAAGTGACCAAGAGCTAATGAACGCAAGAGGGAGTTGTCAGTAAAATACCAGGAGACGGGACTATAAATATTGATAGCTCTGTCTTGCTTGCTTCCCCCTCACGAATATACCTAATAACCAAAATCAGAGTGTAGCAGATGACAGCATCCTCTAATGATGAATGATGGTAGCAATTCGCAGCACCTACAAATCCCTTCCCGTATTCAAATCACTTCACGAACACTCGCTAATTGTTTCTCACACCTCTGCAGCAAGGAGCGACTTAGCAGTCATATTTTACAGACCAGAGAGGCTGCGATAATGACTAACGCAAGGCCGCGAGCGAGGCAACAGCGCTTTGACCTCTGCGGCCTGGCCCTGAGGAATGTTTGAACAGTTTATTCACCAGAAGATGTGGCTCCGAGTGACTGAAGCGATTCTCCCTCCATGAATATTTGCAGCCAGCAGGTAGCTGTAGCTGTTGGGTGAAGAGACACGGGCAGGGCCTTTCTCTCAAAAATTCCTAACATTTTTCAAACCAAATATTTTGATTCGGGAGAAACCACTTTAAGGAAAAGTATCTTCCTAATTTTTAAGGGTAGAAAGAGCACATGAACTCAAATTCTTTTTTTTTTTCTTTTTAAAGGAGAAAAAGATGGCATTTTTCATTCTAGTGAGAAAAAAAAAAAGAAAAAGACTAAAACAGTTTCAAGACAACCCTCCTTTCTGTTTACAATGAAAGCAAAACCCAAAAATAATTCTTTTGGAAATTTAGCTACCTGTATTTAGCTCCTACCTGCAGCTGTGAATAATACCAAATGAATAAACTAGGCTCACAGAAAGACAGATGCTCACAGAAAGAGAGATGCTCCTCCCAAGCAGCCCCCAAAGCCAGCAGCAGGCAGCACAAAGAGCAGGACAACACACACAGTTATTAACAGCACACCCAAAACATCTGCAACTGAGGTGCCTGCTCTGAGCAATGGATTGTTACTTCCTAGGTTTGCTGGTTGGCAGATTTCCTTGTTCTCAAACAAATCCAGTGCAGAGGCTGCTCTGCCAGTTGTACATTTTGACTTGCTTTGTTTTAATGTACTTTGTATGATGATCTTGGATTTGCACATAGGCAGTACCTCAGCTCATTCGTTCTACTGTTACATTTCTTCTAAGCTGTTGCTGGAATTCACTTTTCTCTCCTCATCAAATAATTAAATAGAAAACGTCCTCTGCTCTTGTTCAACTATGGGTGAAATTAGAGCAAATGGAAATCAGCTAATGGCAACAGCAGTGCTGGGATAGGGGCTACACGTTGATGGGAATGGAATCAATAAACCCCAAGCCCATTTCAGGAAATGACATTTACTATTTCCAGACCAAATGTGAATTTTCCATTGAGTCCAGGCTTGGATGGAAACTGCCGGCGGAGGGCAGGTCCAGCAGCCACGTCGACAACAACAGCTGAGTCCCCAACGAGCAAGGGCAGCTGCCAACGTATCCTGCCCTTTTGAGACAAGTTTAATGAATAGCAGATCCACAGTTCCATATTTATAATTATTTGCCTAATTTAAGTTACACAGACTGCAAATGTATATGTATTTGCACACATACACTGTTCACTTCAATGGTAACAAGTGCTACCCAGCCTCCTGATGCAGGCAGGAGCACAGAGAGATACCTGGGGCGGCGCTACGGATAAAAGTGGCAATAATTAAACAAGACACAAGGTTTGGTGCTGACAGGCACCCCTGCAGCCAGAGCAGGTCTCTGGGCTCTCTGTGGCACCGCAGATTAGCTGGTCCTGTCTCCGGGGCAGCGCCGTAATAGGGGCTCTTGCAGGGCAGACCCGACACCATTTGGGTCTCCTGCTCTCTGGTCTTTCTTACAAACACACAGCCACTTAATTCTGCAACTACTAATGTTTGCTCAAAGGTTCTTGTTTATGAGAAGGCCACCAAGACAGCACCCTGATGGCAACAGGTACTTGGGGGCACCCTTCTGTAAAACTAGGCAGCGAGTGGGCTCCTTCCTTCCATCCTACTTGTTTCCTTTTCTGATTATACGGTACTGGAATGCAGAGGCATCCAAGATGTTCTTAATTCCAGTAAAACAAATGTTATGTCCCCTGCACAGCCTGACTTATTTCCTACATGGAGTCCTTGAACTTTAACAGTTTAAGCCTGTGAAATATGAAGAAGGACATGAAAGAGCAAGTGAGAACATTTATTTGCTGAGCTTCCACAACAGCAGCGAGCAGGAGAGCTACTGGGAGACCACTCTGCAGTAATCCAAAGCATCCCCATGGTCAGGTTTCATCTTTAACACAGTTCAAAGCACTTTTTGTCTGTAATTGGAGCATTCCATCATGCAATACTTAGGGCCAAAATACCTAGACGCAACGATGGGAAAAAAATCTGTCTTTTCATTAAAGTCTTTCCAAGGTCTCTAAAGGCAGTGCTGCGATAGGATATTTCTGTATATCTTGGCAACATTCCTGCTCACTGTCTGACTCTTGCTAAATGATTTTAAGTTAAAAAAAAGGAAAAAATTGAAACCCTCTTAACACTTTACATTAAAAAGAAATAAAGAAATCCAGCCTGTACAGCAAATGGCATATTGATAAAGGAAAAAGCTGGGGAGAGATTTTCACTGATGTTTGTCTTGGCGATATTTTTCCCCTGCAAACAATAGTTTGCCCGAGCTTCCACCCAGGAAAAGCGCCGCTCTGCTCCAGGCTTTGCCTCCCGCCACATCCAAACCCCGCTGAGGTTCGGGAAGCCAGGGGGCGCTGGGAAAGGGACCACGGGGGGGGGCCCTTTCCTGATGATTATCCTGGTACCTCAACCCACGCGGTGGCGGCCGAGGCGGGGGGAGCCGCTGAGGCCAGTGCAGCTCCCAGCCGGCAGCGGGTAGGGGCTGAGCTCCCCCGGCTGGACCTGTGCACGGTTCTGGATCCTCGCAGGAAGCTGCGATGAAACCTCAAGAGGAAAAGCAAAGTCAACCAAAGCTTTCCTGGTGCACAGTTCACCGCTTAACTACTTTCCCCTTCAAGTGCTTTCCCCCTCTGGGAAATGATTTTCCAGGCTGCGTTCTGGGCTTGGAAAAGACAAATGTATGTGAAATGCTTCAACGACAGACACAAAACTACACTCTGCATTAACTCCTCAGTGCCAGGAGAGATAGGGAACACCATGAAAGCTCATTTTGAGTCCTCTGAGGAAGTCCTTTGAGATGTCCCCTTCAGAGAAGCAAAACTAAAAAGAAAGCACAACACTCTAGCACAATGTAACTAATTAAAGCCACATATATACACTGAAAAATAAAAGAGTATCCAACAAATACTTGGTTGGAAGGATACTCAAATTCGAACCTTGCTGATGTCCAGTAAGCCCACACCCGGCAATGCAAATGGTAAATGCCCCCAAATCAGGCTCTTCTATTCACCTGGATTTAATCCTGCATTTCACCTTCACCGACATCTACTAAAGCCAGGAGTTATTTTTATTGCACAACGCTTTCAAGATAGGAGCACTGTGTGACAGTGGGACTTACTGTGCTCATGTGTAAAGTGCAGGGACATCTGGCCTTAAGCTGCCCTTCCGAAGAAGGGTTTCCCATGCTCTGCAGTACTTACAGTACTGGGTTAACTTATAAGCCAGGGACATCGACAAGACTCAAGTCAGGACAAAGAGTCATTCCAGAGAAGCACCGTCCTGATCCTGGGATTTCCCACTCGGACAGTGCCACCGATGCACGTCCCTGGGCTCCTGCGGGTCAGCCTGTGCCTAGCTGTTGGAGAATGGAACCTTTTCTCTGCACTTGCAAATTACAATAAGTACAAAAAAAAATTATGTCAGAAACCTGAAGCCAAATTAGAAGCAGAGACTCTATTAATACTGCCTGCATATAGCCAGGATTGAAGATTAAAGCAGTGTTTTCCATGCTAATGCCTAACATTGCTATTTTTATTGTTGTACAGACCTAATCTCACCCTCAAAACGCACAAAGAAGTCACCTTGAAAAGCACCATTTGGGCATTGCATAAATTCCTTTTTGAGTACAAACACAGATCTGAAGAGGCTCTAACCAAACCCTGCTCATTTCAGAGGGCTACTCTATAAAGATTGCTCATTGTTACTGGTTTCGAACACCAGACCGGGCACCCAACAGTGTCCAGGTTTGACATGTTGCTCCATTACATTTCTGGCCACATGTCCGTGGTGCCTGATCCTAGATGTCCTCCTCCTGCAAGCCTGGAATGACACAGCTTCCCTTCAGGGACAAAGTGAACAGCTAAAATTGCAGTGTCTGTAGCTCAGTTGAGAAATGACCCACTTCTGCTCCCATTGCCAGCAAAAGCCTTTCCACTTTTGCAGAAAAGTGCAGGATCAGGTCAAAGTATTTCTTCTACATTTTAAAAGCAAACCCTGTTTATAGCTTTTATAAAGGAGCCTTTGGAGAGCTTTTATCACTTCCCAGTAGTAAATGCAGCACCAAACTTCAAAGCCAAAGCCTGACAGTGTGGATGTCTGTCACTGAACACAGGCCCGAAGTAAGGATTTCCACTAACAGTTATTTGCTCTCTTCGTTTTACCTGGTCCCAGAAGATACTCGGAGCGGTTAATGGCCAAGTCCTGCATGGCAAGAATGCTGACAGGGGGATCTTAATAGCTGTGGGGCCTCTGTGTGTGTGTGTGTGTGTGTGTGTGTGTACAGCAATTCAGTAATAGCCAGTAAACAGCATTCCCTGCAAAATACTCCCAGACTGGGAAAGAACATTCTGTCCTCAGGAGTGTGCATGAAATCATTGCCAATTACATCTTGATTACCATTGATACTAAAAATAACAATATATTAAAATTTTTATGTTATTTAAAAAAATAACATTTGAAACTCAGAGCTGATACACATAATGAAAGTCTGAACTTGCTCCAAAATCTGCTTGCTGTGGAATGCATGGCTTTAATTCTCCTTTCTTCAGCAGTATATTATTAAAATAGCCATCATATAATATGCATATATATATAGCAGAAGCACATAGGCCACTACTTCTGTAGTAAGTCTGAGGCACAAGTGTTGTGAACTTGGCCTAATTCTAGGTCTCGCCTACGTCAGGGAGAAAACCCGGCCCGCTGTGGGACAGCGATGCAGAGCCTTTGAGGTCCACTGAGAAGACTGCAGAATAAATTGACACCGAAACCTATGACAAAGGCAAACAGCAGCTGCCACTGACAATACCTGGCACAAATACACGGAATTCGGAGAACTCTATGGACACCTCTAATGACACGTGGATTTTAGTAGGAGTTGCCACCCTCCTGAACGCTTCACGGGCGTTGCACCCAGCGGTGCCTCCACACAGCAGGGAGTTCACAGCCCTGCAAGCGACCAGCTACGTGTGAGCACACGTTTTTCGCCTGCCAGTCACACACATTCAGAACTCAGCCGAGTGTGTTCAGACACGAACATGCATTTGGGTTTGGCCAGCTTGGAGAAGTGTTGTTTGCCCAAGAGCAGTTTTGCTTGTGGAGGCTGTGTGCTAGAGAGTAGGAGAGGACCATAACTCCGGTGTCACAAATACAGCTTCAATAAACTAGCAAGTCCTCTGCAAGGTGTCCATCTGTAAGGCTACACTATCCTATGTAAAGCTATGGGAATTAATCCAGATAACGCCAGACTGAATACAGAATGCCACAGTCAACAGCCAGGTTGAGGTGGCTTAAATGTCAATTTTTGCTGCACACAAAAAGCCAACACTTGACCAATCTGAAATCTGTTTCCAAAGAGATAACGCACACATCAATCAGCAGAGACAGGAGCACCAGAGGCCTCACTGACCTCAAGGACAACAAGATCCCGCAGGCCGTGGGCCGCTGCGGAGCTGTCTCACAGCTCCCCGTGCAAATGGGAGAGCCCCGAAATTCTCAGTGCCCTGGGGAGAGCCCATCCCGCAGGCAGACAAAAGCGGCTCTGGGACCACATGCTGTAATTGAGTGAAAATCTCGTGCCACTAGATGGCCCCTGCTGTAGCGACTTGGCACAGAAAGCTAGAGCAAAGCCCGGGCCCTGAGGCAAGAAGAACTTGCATTGACCTTCACAGGGTGTTCGCTGTGTGCTGCAGAGCTTCTCCTCCCAACAAGGAAACACTGCCATCCCGGAGGTTTTTCACTGCAAGGTCCCTGTATGAGGCTCCTGCTACTTCGCTACTCCAGAACCACACCTTCCAGCTGCTAGAGGTGACAGTCGATGGCACTGCTTCGAGTAGGGGCTGCTCCTGCACCACATCCTTGCGGGCTGCCACCCTCGCTACAAACTCTGCACCTGAAGAGGTCCAACACAAGCACACCACATCAGACTCCATTTTCCCAAAGAAACATCACTCGATCACCTGTTCCACAAGTGGCTGTAGATGGCAGAACAAGGCGTTTCCCAAGGCCAGATCCAGCAGGCAATTCCTAAGGAAGCCACAGGAACCAGCCTCCTTCCTCCCCTCTGCTTTGAGGGCCCAAGAACCAGAAAACATCTTCTCAGATGAATGGGACAAAGCCTACAACATCTGCCCTTGAAGCCTTTCACCTAGGGCAGGATTCTGCCCCGATGCAGTCAGTGCTGGCCCTAGCGCTCATCCCGATTTTGCCCGTCCCGTTACCCCCACGTGCCAAACACGGTGCTGCTGAAGCGGCTCCGTGGGGCAGGACTGCAGAATCGGCTGCTGCTCAATCCAAGCGAGCAAGAAAATGTGAACCTCAGTCGAAGAAATGGTTCATGTGTCATGAGACTCTTGGAAAATGAGCACTTTTGGCAGGTTGGGACAAGAGCACAGCCAAAGGGAGCAGATGGAGGGAAGACAGCAGATGTTAATGGAGTTAGCTTTTTCCATATGTTTTTCTGTTTTCCTGTAATAACTACACTGTACTTTAATAACTGTCACTGGCTTAAGACATATGAGAAATGTTTTAGGAGAAATATATAAAGTTACCTTATGCCTGACACTAAAGGGGGAGAACCTAAATAGGTGAAAACACAAATATATTGAATTTGCACTTGAAAGCCAGTAAAGATGAAGGATGTAATGGCATCAAACACAATGCTTTTCACTATATAAAAAAGAATATGAGAGAAAAAAAAATACTTGGAAAGCAGGAGCTCTGGAGGATTTGGGGCTACCCTCACAGGCACTGGTGGCTCAGGGAGCGGTGCCATTAGACCTGTGATTAGACCTGCGACACGGGGCCACAGTCAAATGGAGGCCGCTGCCCTGGGCAGCCGGGCACTGAGGACAGTGAAACTCTGCTGTGGAAAGGGGCTGCCCGGAGAATTGTTTTCCTCTCCCTTTCCAAAATATTTCCCCTCCTCCCTTAAAAAAATAAGAGAAAAAAATCTAGTGTTGCATTCCGAAATTTTATCTTTTATCATTGGAAACAACATTGTAAATATGCTATTAGGAGAAATCATATTTCCTTCATTTTTACATCTAACGCGGTTAGGAGCAGGGAAAAAGGCCTATGCTGAAATATAAAGAAAACTGCTTCAAATTTTGGATACTTTCTGCAAAAGAGCTTTTCTGTTTCTTGCTAATGTGTGACTTACTTCCTAATTTAAATTACTCTGAAATTAAAACAATATTGCACCCCTCAAGAGAGGAAACATTTTCACATTTCCTCCAGCTTAGCACATTAAGTGAATAAACGCTCATTTTATATTAACAGTCATTTCCAGTGTTCGGCTGCATATTAGAGAGTGTTGAATATTATTAGACAGACTGTGAAAGCACACACCCTTACTTTTTCTGTATTTCAGAAATAGCAGCTTTGCTTTCTGCCCATTCAAACTTCTCCAGACAACCGGCACATACACAAGGCCTGCAAGACCCCACAGACTGCTTAGCCTCATTCCCACGCAGTAGGGCCGGACTCGCAGCAGGACCTTGGAGGCAGGTACAGACCGTGGCGCGTTCGGACGACCCTAGGTGCCCCAGTTCAGGGCTGAGCACTGCTGTGCTGGCGCTCACGGCCCTGGTCTGGGGCAATGGTCCCTCCCAGTAACTTCAGCATTAACCGAACACAGAAGCAGGTTGGGATATGTTTCTTTTTTTTAAATGGTTCCCACTTCTGAATTTAGAGCGTGTTTCAGTTCAGGCAAACAAGACCCATGGCTCCATGGATCAACAACCCTTCATCTGACCATTCACTTTCATAAACTGTCCTGGAATATTTACTAGTATTTTTAAGCCTCCTGGACTTGTTTCAATGTAACTGCATCTTTTAATTTCACCGCAAAACTAGGAAAGAGGAGAGGACACATTGGCCTGACAGTACAAACCCGGGCTTCCAGGGAAGCAGAGAAGGGGGCCGGGAGTCTCTGCAATCCACTGCCCACCCAGGGTGATCACCCTCCAGGTGCTGCCCTAGCAGACAGCACCAGGGTGTTTCAGCGATGTTTAACAAGGGCTGAGGTTGGAAGTGACATATGAGTTAAGAGGGAATGGCCAAGAGTGGTATATTCCAAAATTGGTTCTTACAGACAGTTATTTTAATACTGAAAGGAAAATGTGATGTTCTGTGTTTTTAATTATTACCAAATCGTAGTGCTTAATTAATTGACAAGGGTACCCCAGAGAGAGATCATTTTATATAATTACATATAATAAATAAAACATAAAATATTTATATGACTAAAGCTCAATCATTTGAACGTCTACAGAATATGAACACGATAACCACCCCAAACACCCATTACCAGTCAACCAGTTTGTTAATCTTCAACTCCCTAAAAGGGATTTTTTTTTTTAACCCCTCCTCTCAGTGACCCAGTCCATCCTAAAAAACCATAACTAATCTGAACTGAACTCCTTTGCTTTGATCTATCTTCCTTTCATGTATAATTCAGCCAATATACATTTTATATCTTTAAAAGTCATAGTAAAGATATGAAATTGCTTCTTAATAACTCGCTATTAACTAGATGCCAACTCTACTCATCTGCAGGACTGTTCCAGCTCAAGTCTTAACAATCTCAAGCAGCCCAGGGTGAACTGCTGAGATAAATAATAGGATCTATGACAGCTATAGAAATAAACATAATTAAAATATGGATGGTAGGAAGCAAAGACCCCTGTATGTATAAACAACAAAAAAAATCCTTGTAAAATACAGTCAGTTTAGCACAAACGCATTCAGCCTTAATTAGGTAGAAAATCTATTTAGATATACAATGTGAAGAATAGTAATGAACTTCAGGATTACATTTTGTTTCTCGGAGGGGAAAAAGCAACACAAATAAATGGGAAGTAATTGGAGCTTATTTAATAGTCTCAGACTATCAGCTTCAGCAACTATAATCATTAAAGACCCTGCAGTGATCTACTGATAAATGTTGTTAAACCAGAATTACAACACGACAAGTGCAAGAAGCAAAGACTATTAATATGAACTGCACTAAAACAAACCCATTCACATCCTCCTTCACCTGCCCAGTACCACAAAAATTCAGCATTTTTGGAAAAAAGAAAAGCATTCAGGATGGAAAGGCCTCTGCGTTTCTTCTCGTTCCTGGTCCAACTGCAATCTAAACACAAGTGCTCACTGCAGGGCAGCAGCTGCAAGCAGTTCATCCCCACTACTGCGGGCACACGGACAGTGAGCTGGATGTGTACCGGGCTCAGATACATTGTCCTTTATCTACCATCCAGAGGCACAAAGCAGAGCTTTCCAAGGTCCTTCCCATGCAGTATTCCCCATGGGAGCCACTCCGTGTAGGCAGCGGTCGCACACACACAGCGACTCCGGTTCTCTCCCCACACGCCCAGCAGGGCCTCGAGGCCGGCAGCCGCGTTCCCTGCCCCAGGCAGGCGCCAGCTGCCACGCACGGTCTGGCCGAGCACCGCACGCTGCATCAATAAGCAGAGGTTTCACTGGAAGCAGAAGGGAGCACAGGGAGGTTCTACATTAAAAGAATTATTAGTATCCGGATTTCTGATGCGGAATAAAGACATCAGTTCAAAAACGTGTCATTATTGGTGCCAATAAAGATAATAAAGAATAAACACATACGGAAAAGTCAAAAAGTTTTCCAGGAAACTGCCTTCCACCCTGACTTGCACAGATATTTTGCAGGCCAAAACACTTTTTTCTCTGTTGTATTAAACACACTGACTGTGTCTGAGTGACAAACAATACTGGATTGTGCCCTACTCCCTATAGTCACATAGCAGCCTTCAGACTAAGTACAGTGCTGTCAAAACAGTAATTTGTAATTAAACTGCATTTAATGATGGTCATATTTCCATGACTTCACAATTAAAACTTGTCAGAAATAAGGAATCTCTGCACACTACGGCTACAGCCATCTCCCCACATATACACATCCTGAACTGACAGAACTGGATCAGCAGCCTAGTATAATATTAACTTAGCCAGACACTATTCATAGACGATGTCACGCAGAAAACTCAAGGCACAGCGCACACTGTTGTCCTAACTGCCATCATCATCTCCGCGCATCATAAAAATCCTCCCTTCGAAGGGCAACCCCTTGCCTTCCAACTACGCCAAAGGTTTATTTACCATCCGCACTTTTTATTGTGATCTAAAATAAACTTTTCCCCCGGTACATTAAGGAAGTATGATCAGCCTATTCTGAAAGTACGGGGAAATTAGAGGCTCAAGAACACCTGCGGGGGCACGGTGGCCATATAGTTCAATTACTTCTCACATGCAGCAGATTCACAAGCACACCCCAACTT
This sequence comes from Crypturellus undulatus, assembly GCA_013389825.1. Classification (NCBI taxonomy): domain Eukaryota; kingdom Metazoa; phylum Chordata; class Aves; order Tinamiformes; family Tinamidae; genus Crypturellus; species Crypturellus undulatus. The sequence goes on from VWPW01013395.1 coordinate 113,453, forward strand.
GCAATACAGTTTTTCGGTCTTTACTGACAATGTGTTTATGGCTCTGCAGGGCCAGGGGCAGCAGAGGTGACTGTGCAAGGGCAGAACATATTGGTGTAGGTAAGAGGCTGCCACAGTCCCTGACTCCAGAAGGCCACACAGAGCCTCTGCTAGGGGCCTGCCAGATCACAGGGCCGTGTAACGCAGCAGGATCACGGTATTTCTGAACGAGGACCTAGTACAAACACCAGAACCTGCCCTGCACTTAGGGAGGCTCCGAGCAGAAGGGCTGTGCAGCCTTCTGGAGTCGGGGCCGCAGCAGACAAGCAAAGTTGCTGCTTGGCTGTAATGAACCAAGAGCTGCTTGGGCCTCCTCCCCTGAAAGGCCTGTGCTGTATCGGCTGTGAACAACCTACACCCTGCCAACCTGCTCCGGAGCCTGCCCTCCTCACAGGCATCACCCTGCCGTTGAGGCAACGGTAGCAGCTCTGCACAAGATACGCTCTTGGGAATCATCCATGTGAGAAGCTTCGGCAGCACGAACCTGAGCAGCCCTGGCAATGTGAACACCAGAGATGTGCTGGATGGGGCTCCTCTCCCAAATTAGCCAGTATTTCATTTGCAGGGAAGGAGATTTAGCACCCTACCAAAGAATCAGAATGTGCAATAAAAAACTCTATCAAGAAATTCTTGTTTACATCTTCCTCGTATCCCTCTACTCTGAAGCAGCAAGATAATGTAGAATATATTAATAATGTAAAAGTCAAATAACTTTGAATTTGGGTCTACAAATAGACACTGCCCAAATTTTTAACACTGCCAGAAGTAACCCCAATGGAGAAAGGTGAAGTCAGCAAAATTTCATTCAAGGGCTGGAAAAATGAGGCCCCAAACCTCCTGCTTGGGCTACAGCTCCCGTGACACCTCCCAACGCTCTGCGAGCGCTTCACAAAGTCCCCATGGTGCCAAAGGGGCTGCCGAAGCACCAGGGGTGACAAGGACAGGTGGTCACGGCTCTATGTAGCTGCTGTGCCCCCTGGGCTCCGCATGCCGAGGTGCCGGCGCCCGCCGCCCGCAGCGATGCTGAGGCTCCCGGGGCCGCACGTGGGCTGGATGCCAACGCGGCCCCATGGAGCGCTCTGCGACAAGCAGGGCAGGGAAAGAGAAAAAACAACAACAACAAAAACGGCTGCAAAAGAAACAAACAGCCAGAAATCAGCTTTCCCAGCAGGTGCCACATTGCAATGCTGGGGGTGGTAATATCAGCGATTGGCGCTCCAAATAAAAAACTCTCTCTGTAAGAAAACAAGCTCTAGGTTGCCCTTGCTCATAAAGCCTGGACTGCTTATTTTTATCAGCAGATGTGGAACTGTTGCCCTATATTACTAGTTATTAGCATCAAATTATGTTAGTCAAGCCAATGTGAATAAATCTGATCTAAGTAGAAGCCTTCTGCAAAGACCGTGTGAAGAGGTACATTTTGCACGTGATAAACACAGAAAAGCAGTCTTCTTTCTGGCTTAGTTTAAATCACGCGTTGCCCTTAATAACAGCAAGGGCCTGTACCTAGAAGAAGTGATCGCAGGCTCTGTCTGTGGACCAGTGTCTCAATTTATGCTCACAGAAATTTTACGTTTCTCCAAAAGTAAAGACTCTGAAAGGCTGTTACGATGTACAGGTGTTACAAAGTAGTCAGTATAAGTTCCTCAAGTTGCCCAACAAAATTCTCAAAGAGCACATCGGAGTCTATTAGGCAACATTTGCTCTTGAGATTGAAATCTCTAACATAATGAATGCCTTGGAAAATGCAGTAAGATTATTATCATTCTTAGCTCTTTGACCCAATGTATGGGCTGGGCTGTTTCCAGTAAACAAGTGGTTTGTGCTAGTTTTAAGAAATGATAAAAAAAACAGTAGTCACTTGAATTTTTTTCCTTCATGTTTGTGAATAACCGTGTGATACTTGGCTGAAAGTCCCCACGGACATGGAAAACTGCAATAAAAAAAAAACAGACAAGAGCTTAGTCTGGAGAAAAAAAAAAAAAAAAAACCCACCTTACTGGCCTCATCTGCCACGAGCTGTCCTTTGCGATGGGAAGGACAAACACAGCAACAAGCATTCTGCACAGACAGCTTTGCCAACAACACCGTTCCATTAGTGCATTAACACGTAAGTGCTTTAACTTAATGCTGGTTTCACATACCAGAGGTGAAATGCTGATTCCCACTCCAGAAATCATTAGGAGAAATTCAGACATTCGCTGCTGGCAACTCACAGAGTCCCGTGCAAATCCAGCTGTCAGAGCATGCTGCTTCTCTCAAGATAAGCACGAGTCTTTACCAGTGGTTCAGTGACCAAACTTGGCCCAAATCTGTATCACAGGCTGGAAACCACAGCCAAAACCCTGCATCAGAAGCTGAAGCACCCTGCATCAGAAAGGGCTGCGTGTGCACGGCTCGCCCACGGTGGATAGATAGTGCCTGGTACTCGAGATCTACCAGCTCGGCCCTGCGAGAACCAGCGCTTCCACGGGTGACCATGCAGTGTAAACCAGGCCCTGGTCCCTTCCTAGATCCCAACCAGGGACCATTTCTTAAATCAGGAGCAGCAGCTGCTGTGGCAGAACAGTTTGAGGATTTTTTATTTTATTATTATTTTTAAGCTCAAAGATTCCATACCACCAAAAATATGCATAGACAGAATAAAAAAGCAGCTCATTAAGTATCTGTTTTCAATTATGTTGTGAAATCTGACTGTTAGGAATGCTAATTTTTCTATGCAATGTCCCTATTTTAATGCAATCTCTTGTATGGAACCAACATTATTTATAACCTATTTCCAAGTATTTCAAATATCCAAACAGTCCAAAGTCACCTACTACCAGTCACTAGTGCCACTAGTGCCACTAGCATATCCCAAGTAACTGTCTCCTCCTAATGATATCTATGATTAAAAATGAAGATGCTTAAACCACACCAGCAGGCAGCATCTGTTCATAACCCGGAGGAACAAAGACGACTTCTGTGCTGATTTGCAGTTTCCCAGCGCACTGACGACTGCAAGTGCCTATTGGCCCAACGAGGCTGAGTGCTATCAGTGTCTCCAAGGTCAGCCCTCCTTTTTCGAGAGGAAAAGCTGATGACGATGTTTATGACTCACCAGCTCTCACTGCTGGAGCACATCTCAGACGCCACTGGCTTGCTCTGCATTTTCCAGCAAGTGACATATTTTCATTTATTAATTCCATTATATATTCTCATTTAGCCTAGAGTCTCCTGTAAGGATTAGCTGATCTCCTGTGACACCTAACTGTCACCTGAGAATCCTGTAGGGCACACAATTATTTCATTGATATCAGGCAACACATCTACATCATGAAGCAAAGTGCTACAGGACTGATCATTCGCTTGGTTTTCTAATTTCAGTGTGTTTCCCTTCCGTGCCTTCTTCCTAATTTGCAAGTCGATAAATTCCAGATGGTTCCCTGCACAGGAATAACCTGGAAACTCACTGAAAGGCACCTGGGAGACAGCTCCTGGCACCCGCGCTCCCGAAGGAGACGTCACCTGCGAGAAAACAGCAGGGAGTCGAGGACTCGGATTTCAGGGCGCCCAGGCCCTCCGCATCACCACTCGGTGCCTCAGGTACACAAATAATTGCCCTCAAAGCCCTGGCTCTGATGTGGATCACAGAGCTGCCAGGCTCTGTGCCGCCAATCCCTCTTCTTATTTTGAAATCCTCCCAGCTGCCTGGCAGGGAAACCAGGAAAGCACCCGAGGACGTCACCCATCATTTAATAGCTCAAAGACATTTTTAAAGGATTCAGTTGATGGAAGCGGGAGGCAGCTAACTTAATACTGACGAGTGCACAAGGGCAGAAGACACTGTACAAGAGTAACACACTCATCTGCCTGCAATAAAGGTCTTTAGAAAGGGCTCAGAGAGGCCCAGGACTGACTAGAAAAGTGACACAGCAGGGGAGAAACTTCCTCAGGAACCTCATGGGGACCGTGGGCCTCAGAGATTCCCCCCTCTAGATGGCATCTCCTGCCTCTCCTTTGTTCAGCTTTTCAAAATCTTCTTATGTTTTAACTCACCAAATGCCACCTTGTGTGAGGCCACCACCTTGGACGCTCGGAACCTGTGAGGGACATTGGCCTTCTGAGTTTGCAACCTGGAATCTAAGTGCATGAAGGCGACTTTCCAAAGGATCAGGAAGCTCAGCAGCTCCATCGGAAACACCTGCCCAGGACGTGGGACCCACCAACAGCAGAGACCTCTCGCATGCCCACAGTAGCACCAGGGCTGCAGTAACAGGCAGTACTGAAAGCCTTATCACTTGGAAGCAGTAGTAATATCTGCAAATCAAATGACTCTGTGCAAGGAAATGGTGTAGCCACTAAAAAAGTCCTGAAAATGCAAGTACACACAGCTCAACACAGGCAGAGCCAAGCTTGCAGACAGAGACACAACAATCTGCCATGACAACATTAGTTAACAAGTATTTGCAGGAAATTGTTTAACGTCAGTCCTCTTGATTATAAATTTGACATTTATTAAGTGCAAAAAAGTCTCCAAGAAGTAGCGTTTAATTACTTCTGGATTGCTTTAATTGCTATTACAAAGCAGTAGCTTTTAATTACAGATCGCATTATTACAAATATGATCTGATCATGATCATTAGAATTTACTGTAGTGCTCTTGTTCACCAACACAGCATCTTTGTATTTAAAGCAAAATTATATCATTAAAAAGCCACAGGAACTTCATCATTATTACTGCGTGAGTAGTGTAATCTGCATTTCCTCCTGCAGACACTGAACTGGGACCAATCATGCAAGGTTTTCCAGCATGTAAAAATAACTGCCACTTTTCATAGCAAAGAATAAAATGCAGAAGGAATACTGAAACAGTAAGAGGGGAAAAACATTTTTCCAGATTTAGAAAATGCCATGTTAGACTTCATCTAGGAACACTTTTAAGATTAAATTTTTCCAGGAATTCTGGAAACAAGGTCTACCATCCCTTTGTTCAGAGGGCAGTGTAGGCTCTGCAAGGAAGTTCTGCTCTAGATCACGGTACCTTTGCTCACAAGTGTCCGGGGGACATGCGTCTGTGCAAAGGAAAATGACTGAAGGTCAATGCAATTGCCAGAGGCTAAGGATCTTAATTGCTACTAATACAAAAAGGATCGGGTGTTTAATGGCAAAACTTAGGCTACACGGTAAGAAAAAGAAAAAAACGATTTTTAACTGGTTTTGAGCCAAGTCTGCGCTCAGCCACAAGCACATGCAGCCCCTGGTCGCATCTCTCACTGCAGCGCTCTGCGGTTCCCATTCCGTCTGGCCGTGCCCACGCTCACATTCCCACCTTCGCAGCCCCTCAGATGAGGAATGGAGCGTGTTCCCTTTCCCAGCAGACAAGGGAACACAAAGGTAGCCGGGCTGGCGCTGCCTGCATCCCCACGAGCGGTCAGGCTGCTCCCCTGCGGCCAGGGGAGGCTGAACCCAATGGGAGCCCAAGGAATGACAGCCACGATGTCCTAAACCAAAGCTGTCTGGTAGGTGAGGGCATTCAAAGCCACAGAACTATGCTGAACTGATAGACCTAGCAGACATTTATCCCACGGCAGCAGAAATCCCTCCTCCAGGCTGGCACAGGTCAGCAGGAACTACGATGCTTCTTTCCTCCTTCTTGACTTTCCAGCCTTCCCAGCACTCTGCGTGTCTGTGTGTCCTGACAGGACAAAACGCCTCCAACCAGGAGACGCGGTACCTCCTCCGGGCCGGGGCAGGGGCTCCCACAGCCCCAGGGCAGCGGAGGGCTGGGCTGCCCCAGGCCTTCACCCTACAGCACAGGGCTCGGGCGCCCACCGGCTTCCCAGGAACCCCCCACCTCCCAGAACACAGTGCCGGAGCCGTCCGAATCCTCAGCCCTCGGGTGGGCTCGGATTGACCTCAGAGACCTCCTCCCTAGTCCTAAAGTGCCATCCCAGTCTCCATGAAGATGATATGAAACAGAAATATATAAATATTTCCTGCAAAACTGGAATATATTATATAGGCTGAAGACAAAATTCAAAATAACAGATGTCATTATTATGCAAAGTGCAAAACACACTTCCTGAAGCCTGCTCAAGTATTTCCAGGCTTCAGTAACAAACAGCCTCTTAACAAGGCTGAGGAGAAGCCCGTTTGCCTCCATTGCAACCTCACTAATTTGCAACTTCTCCTGTGAAGCACAAGACTTACAACAGAAGAAGCAAAGGAGTGGCTGGAAGGAAAACTCCTCTTTCTTCAGCACCCTCTTTGCAGATCCAATTGAAGGAAGCCAGCTATTCAAATATGAGCTAAAATGTAAGAAATTTATTGTCTGTTTTTAATGGCAACAGACAAAGCTGCTGATGTGGCAGTTCCCTAGTACCGAGATCACAAGTTGGCAAGCGGAAGTTTTTATTCCCCAGTGACATCCTAGGTGCTAAGTTGCAGAGCCAAATCCTGCTGTTTATTCTGAAGAGGTCAAGGACCAAAGGACAAATCCTGGCATCTGGTTAACCTCACGTATTCACACAAGTCATGGAAGCAGTTGAGTCACAAAAAGCTCCTAAACTCAGGCACTCCAGGAAGCTACAGCTTTGTCGATTTCTGTTTCATAATTATCATCATTATTTTGAAGCAAGACACTCATTTTGCTAACACTAATATGTGCATGAAATAGCTAATAAAGTAAATAAATACATTAGGGCTCAATAATAGCTGGTTCCAGGGCAGCTCCGTGCAATCTGCATGCACAGGCAGTGGCTCTGCAAGCCTGTTTGCACACATTTCCCCTGTGATCGGCTCTAGCCAGAACGAGTTTCCTTTGGGCAGTGGGAACCTGCAGCAGACACCCACACAAGCCAGTCCTAAGAGGCACATCATGAAGTAGGGTGTATCCAACTAAACAGCGCTCACCTACCATATTGTGAGAATTTAAAATTAGTGGCCACAGGTGAGGAAGATACAAATAATGATCTTCCTCTTCTCCTCTATGCCCAATGTGGAGGCAGAGCTGATGCCCAGATTTACGAGGAAAGCAGAATGCATTTTCCACGGGAAAATTGCAACTCGTCCGAAGTAAAAATGAGGCAGCAAATTCAATCTGCAGATTCAGCAAAGCAAGACAACAAGGATGATTTATCTGTGAATCCTTGCTCAGTCTGTGGCCAGCTTGAGCTAAAATGCCGCAAGTGCCTAGTGCTTACACAGCTTGTTTCATCCCAGACACCCCACAAATACACATCTGCACTGAAACACTGGACATTTCAGTGCCAACACAAGTAATAAATAATTTTCATCCCCAAAATAAAACATCTTCCTGGCCTGGTTTGGAATACTCATAATTAACCCCTCTTCCAGACTATGCTGTCTACAGCATGTATTTTTTTTAATACCAGTGTTACGAGCAAAGATGTCACATTTAAGGCACCCCATGCAAGTATCAGTACATGACTCTGCTAACCAACATTCCCTTTGTAGAAAGCCGAAACAAAAATCTCCTTTGTACTTACTTATCCATTTTATATAAGACAAGGACATTAGGCACACAGTTCATGGAAGTCTGCATGAAAAGAATTGAAAATGGGTAAGAGCAGTGAACTCAGGTAAGGTCACAAGGTCTTTCCAAGAAAATTGTGGCAGCCGATGGCTGGAATTTCACTGATTTTTATAGGTCAACTAATAGGCATCATGTTGTCAGACGTTTGAGTAGATGATCATTTAACAAAACTTCAGTAAAGCCAAAAGTGCTTAGAAGCTACCCATATGGTTGACAGATGATTTAGCCATCAGCAAAGCAAATATATGTTGCTATAATAAGAGTGATACAACTGCTGCCCTGAGATGACAGCATTCATCTAGGAACTGCTGAAGAGCAGCGAGTGGTTCCCCCTACCCTCGCTGCTCATCTGCAGCAGGGGATCATTTGTCACGCGAACCTTGCTCATTACTCAAAGGTGTATGAATGGGGGCCAGCAGCTTTTCAGCAGCTCGTACCCATCGCAAGATTACTGCGGTTTGCACTGCTGTTCAGTGTGATGTGGAAAATGGAAACTCAGACCCGCACACAGAGAAGTGGCAGGAGGTAACCCACACGCCAGACCTCCTCGCTGCCGACTACAGCTCGGCCAGACCGGCTGTCCCAGCGCCCTCTGCCAGGCTGTCACCTGCAGACTCTTCGGGCTCCCTCCTCGGGTGATGGTTCTTGCAGCAGCTACTACCTACATCCTCCAAACAGACCTGTGGTCTGTGCATTTCCACCGCTCACCTTCCTAGAAAGGCTGCAGGAACAGGCAATGCCGTGTTTTGTAAAGTGCATGTACTCACTGAACCACTGAATAGTTGAGGTTGGCAAGGAGCTCTGTGGACCATCTAGTCCAACCTCCTGCCCAAGCAGGGTCACCTACAGCAGGTAGCCCAGGGCTGTATCCAGATGCCTTTGGAATCTCTGAGGAAGGAGAATCCGCAAACTCTTTGGGCAACCTGCACCAGTGCTCTGCCACACTCATAGTAAAAAAGCTTTTCCTTATGTTCAAAAGGACCTCCCTGTGTTTCAACTTCTGTCCACTGATGCTCATCCTAATCTCACTTTATTTTCTGCTCATGATTAAGAGTGGCTAAACATAAAAAGCACCAGAATGAGGTATCTCTCAGCAATTATTTACACATCCAGTCACAACAATTATCTTCACGCGGTGACCTCCCACAACATCCGCATGGGCAGGAACACAGTAATTTCTCCATCCTACCACCAGCTGAATCTCCTGTGTGTCCTCCCAGCTCTGCAGAGCAGAAACATGACCCCGGGGCACGAACACCTCCTGCACGTGGGAGCACTAAGGTTTCTAACGGACACCAAAGAACATTACTGACATACAGACACCGATTCCAGAATCGTATAAGCATCCACTTAGTGATCTAACAAATGATAGATCTTTTTCCTTGCAGGTCTTGAGTTTTTACAGATTAGCTATTTCAAGAATGCTTTTTAACTCCATGCAGGGAGCTTTTCAAGTGAAGAAGTTTCCTGATAGAGAAAAAGATTTAATCAAATCAATCTCAAAAAGGCCCAGCATGTACTGAAGTCTTAGACTATTAATCTATGAGATCGGTAGCTTCTAAACCCTCTTTGCTGGTATTCAATCTGTTTCACATCCAACACTACTGTTTACACTCCATTTTTGACATCTATGACAGCCTTTATAAGTTGCCAAGAGCCTCATGCACTTACTTAAGCACATGCCTGGAGGATGATGGTCATGGCTATGAAGCTGCCCACGCAACTGGGATGGAGATTCAAGTCTAACTGCACTTATATATTCGTTCCACTACTTATTCCTTAAGTAGGAGGAATGTGGGAGAATCCAGAGGAGGAGGGATTGCTCATGTGCTATTTCTTCTGATAAGTAAATTTGACTAATTAAAATTATACTCATGGTGAATGTTCTCGGTCCCAAGAATGCCAATGGAGCAACAACCAGAAGAATCCCTCTCTCAGAGACACCAGGAGGATCAACATTTTCACTGGCTTTGCCCATAGTCTAGCTTCTTACTGCAGTTTATAAACACTAAACTTTTATATGATCTCCGAGCATCTAATTTAATGTTTTTTCCCCAATCAACTAAACTAAAAATAGATTTAAATCCCCAAAATGCCCAAGCCAAAAAATTCTACCACTACAGTCAGCATTGAAATTCTAATTACTTGTACCTTTTCTCCAACTTTACCATATAGAGATGAACCTGAAAATGAAATTCTCTTTTTTTTTCCCCTAAAGATCTGAGACTTGCTGCATTTGCCTTACACTGTAGAGTCTTTTCTTGCTTCTAGTAGGGTGAAACAGATCCAAAGGATAATCTGCTATGAGCAGTGACATCTGTCTACCAATGGGTAGTTTAGGAGCTTAACCTTCGCACTGAGGCCACGCAGCTTAGAAAATACAGATTTGTTTCTCCATCTTCCAGTTAAATCATCCTGCCAATTTCACCTCATCTCTTTTCTTGTTCTTGTTTATGTCAGACTATTTCTGCAGTTGATATTTCAAGCAGGGACAGACCTGAAACAATCAGCTGCGACGGAGACACTTTTAACGGCCACCAGCACAATCAGGGAGCTCAAGAAGCAGGAGGCAATTGGAATTTTATGTCTTTAAGAGCTTGTATGTCATAAAGATGGGCAAAAGAGAAACAGCACAGCAGTGTAAATACTTGAAGTGTTTAAAAAAAAAATCTCTTAATACTAATAGCAAGTTAGAAATCCGAAAGATTTCCTTCAGTAGGTATACTGTTGAAGCATGCTAAAATATGCTGCAACACTCAGGGAACTCGCACAGTATTTGGCATTTACACAAGTCCCCCCCAAAAAGCTCACCAAAATGCACACCCCTCCAGTATCAGGGCAAACTGGGTAAAGAATTTTGAGTTTAAACCAGGAAAATACTGGGATTAAGTCAAGTTATTTTCCATTTACTTTATTCAATTTTTTGTTTGTTTTTTAACGGCAGCTGTTGAGAAAAAAAAAAAAAAAAAAAACAGAAGAAAAGAATAAGCGTAAGTTTTATTGCTCCATTTGTCCTGATGGGCATTAAAACAGGAAAACGGCACCATGTGGGAGCTTCCTAAACCTCTGCTGCTTCAGATGATACACTTGTTGCTGAAGCAAGTGGCTTTCCTCAGTGACAAACCCGACTTCTCGAGGCACTGTGAGAACCAAAGCCCCGCGCAGCACTGGCAGCGAGGCTCCCACGGCCACGAGGCTGCGGTTTATGGCAAACGCTGCTCGCCTGAGAAGATTCCTGGGTGCTGTGGAGCCGCGCGAGCCCGCGGGGCTGACAGGAGGGGGGTTCGTGGGCTGCAATGCGAGGTCAGCCTTGCTGCCCGCGCCGCTCGCGGCAGCCCTCGGCTCCATACAAGCAGGGCAAAGTCTGCTTAAAAGAGGAAAACCAGAGGATGGGGTTTTCTACCAGCTCCCTGGAGTCCTGCTGCTGTGCACACCTATGTGTGTACGACAAGGGAAACGGAGGCAGATTCAAAGAAACTTATTCTGATTCTAATGGGGTTTTATCTCTAAATAGAAAGTCTGCTGGCTGATACAGTTAGCACAGCCTGAAGTTAACAGCCTCATGGAAGGAGCTCTGCGGAGTCCCTGTGGATTACTGGAGACAAACTCTAATGAGCACATCAGCAGCATAATTGCACTGCAGCCAAAGAAGAAAGGAACAGAAAATTTCGTGCGCTTTGTTGCTGACTAAAAAATCTTAAAATAACATTGCTGCAAAAAGTTTAGATGGCCAATTACTGTATGTCCCTTGCTTGCAAGTGTGACATTAGGCAGCTGCCAAGCCTCGGCAGTGGCTCGGAGGAAGGTTTCCCCTCACCGAGTCTGGGGCAGGGATCAGCCCCCTGGGGCCACTTCTGAAAGCAGGAGCAGGATCTCTGCAGCCCTAACACAGGCTGCACTCGCAGGTCACTTAAAATACAAGCTCACAAACACAGCTTCTTTAATAAAGACCACAAGGCAGGATTACGCAAGTGCAATGAAGCCGATACCAGATGTAAAAGAGGTTTTAATATTCTGTTGTTTAGTTGCATGGCCATTGAGCCCAAGAGAGATTATATTACATAAAATATTACATATTATATTACATATTTTGTGTTTGCCTTGCTACTCAGGGGAAGAGTAAGGAGGCCACAGATTGACGCGTTGAAATGAAGACAAGTTTCAAACTAGCACTTTGAACTTAAAAACATGTGAGATTGTGAGATAAACAAATTAACGCATAGTGCTAATTTGGTACTCAGCATTTCACCAAAAGGTGCTCTGCTGGGAACTCTTTCCCTTACGCACAAGAGTCTTCTCCTAAACTTGGCTTCTGCTTAACTTGGCTCCAGGAAAACTAAAACCCTATCCAGATCATCTGATGACCCCCAGGATATTCGCCATTTCATTTCTTTTGAGCAACTTTTGGATCCGGTTTCCAGGAGTGGTCTGCAGAATACGAATGCACACAATCAGCATAACCTGCATCATAATGAAGGCTGAAAGCATGCTTAGAATATGATATATATAAAAGATAAAGTGCATGAGCATATAAAAGTGGCTTAAAACACAAAATATCTACTTTCTGAAACTTAAACATTAAAAAAAGACAAAAACCCCATTACATTGTAATCTGTTGTTTTATCATAACCCAGTGATAAGTTTCAGGTTTTTATTTACCAAATTCTGCACAGTGTGCCGAACTTTCTGAAAGCCCTGGAAATTCAACATTGTTTCTCTTTCCCAAAGCAGCAGTTCTGGCAAGAAGAGAAAGTTACCTCCAAGGAGAAAGGACTACTTGAGAAGTCTGACAAGACCAGCAGCAATCACTGATTTAGAGTCATATCACAGTTCCTTTCCTCTGCCCCGAAATCCATTGCTTTTAACTCCATAACGCCTAAAACTAGGCCACCTTATTTACATTTCTGTGCCATTAAGAGATCTTTGCAGAGCAGCACCTCACCAGAAACCAGTCAGCTCATTAGAGCCGAGTTCAGGCTCCTCCTGTGACTGAGAGGAAGGAACAACAGCTTCTTGCAGAGAAGCCAGATTTAATTCTCCCATGTTTTCAGTTCTACCTTGCCCCAATGCTTCCATTTTCAACACCACTGTAATACAACCAGTCAATACTGCTCCGTATCTCCTTAGCGCATATTGAAACTGTCCCTTCTTCATGTACACAAGACCCAGCAGTTTCATGCTTTATCACCAGGTCCCTTGAGGCAAGAGTGAGAGCATTTGTGTGGCTGGACTGTGGTAGCAGTGAGCAGAGCTGGAGCTGCTGCATGGAAAGCACAACCGAGAGCAGCCCTGGGCACGCAGCATGGTGAGACACAGCCCAGCTTATTACCTGGAGCCTGGAAACTAGCCAGGGCAACCAAAGTTCATCACAGGCTTTCCCTAAATAGGCTGAGGTTTTGCACCACTTTGAGAAGAAAACTCAGGAAACCTTGGATGGTAGAAGTGCATGGAAAAACTCATGCTACAGCGCACTGTTCAGCTTTCAGCTCTCCTCAGGTATAGACTTACTTCAGCTGATCAATTTTAACATTGTTACTGCAAAGCAAATAGTGAAATCTGCAGTAAATTAGATCTATTGAGCGCTGCTTTTGATGGAGCAAATGTGTTTACACGTGTTTTTATGGCCACAGGGATTACATATAGTTATTTCCTCCTCTATTTTAACCATGTCTAAAAACTAGAGAATTATATTCACCATATAACTTATGGTGAAGATGGCATCTTTCTTCCCTCTTTCCCCAAGGATGCTATAAGCAGAAAGAGAGAACAGTATAAAACCAAATCTATTTAGTCAGTGCTTTGGTCTGGGCATTTTCAGATTTCAGTAATATCCACCTTCATAAAATTAAACACTCATACAGTGAGTACCACAATCTCAAAAATTGTATCTTAGCGCAGTTGTATTTTACCCTTCATGCTCCACAGGAGCGATGTATTTTCAAATTAAGACATCTAATAAATATATCCAGTCTTTAACAGTTTATTTTTCTTTGGACAACTATAAAATGCTGGGTCTTTCAGCAGTTCAAGAGAACTGGCTTTCTGCTCTTGCAGCAATGTGAACATGGACCAACTCCTCCAAAATGCTGTTTAAACAAGGCATCAGCTCGGATGTGTTAATGTGACCCTCTAAAAATTAGGCAGAACTCATCAGATAAGTGAAAGCGCTGACCAAAAAAATTAACAGCAAGAAAGCAATCACTTGTAGTGATCACAATCACTACATCTGAAAGCTAAAGGAATCTTGATTTGCCCAAAGTAATCCAATATAGATCTCAGCTCACTTCTAGTCTTTCACTCTTAACTATGGATGCGCCTCTGAAAGTTAAACTTATTACTTTGATTTTTGTCCAAAACTCTGGATTTAGATTCTTAAATCACCACAAAACCTCCTACTTTCTCTCTTCTCCTCATGGGAGTAATATTGCCTTTTTTCATATGACTTAATTAAGAATAGAGTCTGCAAAGTATATGGTGAAACAGCACTGCCATAGTATTTGTTTCAAATAACCCTATGTGATTTGATCATCTAAAGTATGATAAAACAACTGAATGGACTGTAACTGGCAATCCATTATTTTTTATAAATATGTATTTTATCCTCTCATACTAGGTGAAGTCTATAGAACCACAAGAGAAGGGGACACAGTGCAACTGGTCTCAGAGGCCAATGAACTGAAGCTGCGTGTTTCTGTAGAGCTCCTACGCTGCCCGTGCAGGGCACGGCCCCTGGACGGTGACAGGGGTGGATTCAGCGCGGGTAGGGGCTGACGTGGCAGCATTTGCGGACAGGCAGAGACACCGCTCCTTGTAAGAGCAGCCACCAAACACCCAATTCCACCTCTCCCTTAGCTTTTTTTTTTTTTTTTTTTTTTCAGTTGACAAGGAAAACATTTGTGGTCAAAGCGATAACTTAGCCAGCCATCTGCAAGAAGTCTTTAAAACCTGCAGCTGCTGTACAAGAATTTCACCATTTCAGGTCCTGTACCGATGCCAGGACCACAAGACTACAGGTTTGGGGTCACAACCACATCTGACAGTGGCACCTGAATGCAGACATAGTCCCTGCATCTCTCAAAATAGGAGGAAAACATTTGTGGTTAAAGCGATAACTTAGCCAGCCATCTGCAAGAAGTCTTTAAAACCTGCAGCTGCTGTACAAGAATTTCACCATTTCAGGTCCTGTACCGATGCCAGGACCACAAGACTACAGGTTTGGGGTCACAACCACATCTGACAGTGGCACCTGAATGCAGACATAGTCCCTGCATCTCTCAAAATAGGATTCCACCTGCAAGTGCTTTCACTCAAACAGCCCTGGATTTTCTCCTGATAAGCCCTGGTGAAGCATCAGCCCAACTGTCACAGCTGCTGATACAGGTAGCCCGAGCCACTGCTGCCATCCTGTCAGTGACACCTGGATGTAGCTGGACCTGGCCTCTATCAGCTTACAGAAGAGTTGACAGATGTCACCAAAACCACATGCAGCTACAGCAATTACTTTGCAAAAACACAGTATCAGCAAAACCATTCACGTTTCCACAGTCTGTGACTACAATCATTATTACAACAATTATGCCTCTTTACAAGTGCTCATTTTATGCTCACAGACATTCACTTGAAACTACAAGACCTACTTTTAGTCTGCATTTCCCAAGAGTTTTATTCTTACTTTTCCCACATGCAATGATACTTAAAGCCAGATTTACAAAGATATTTAGGCACTTAAAGATAATAACTCATACCTTACCAGGGTTTTCAAAACCATTGAAGCAGGCATGGGAGTAATACCTTGATCTCACTAAGTATTTTTCCTGTATCATTAGGCGTCTAAATATCTGTCATCCTGATTGGGAGAGAAGAAAAATTTGTACCGAAGCAAATCTAACACATATGCTTGTGCAGGAATGTACCCTGCAAGAGCAGAGTTTCCATCACAAATGTACCAACACTGCAGAGCAACTTAGATTAGGAACTCATTTCTTGGGGGAGTATTCTGCAATTGTTTGGTATTTCACAAAACAGCTGCTCAGAGGGCACGAATAATCCTCTTTTAAAAAACGGACAGACACAAATCTCATTCACAGCACGGCTCATGTCAAAGCTGCTGATGGGCTTCACATGGGATGGACTCTCCTAGAGATCCCCAATAGCTTTTGTTTAATGCAGGTTGTTCTTCTGGTGTTCCCCCCCAAAACTGGGCCATAAAGCCAACCCAAAAGCATTATTATAAACCAAGTTTACAAAGCAATAAACACTTCATGGTCATTGCTCTTTATCATTTTCCAATCAACACTGGTTGGGTTCTAATTGATTTTATATTACATCCCTTACCAGAAGTAAGAATATTGTGTTTACTAGGGCAGCACAAAGAGGGCAGGCCTATTCTTACTGCTGTATTTAATGCTGTTGCTAATCATGGAGATTAGACTGAAACAATTACAACAGCTAATTAAAGAACAATGCGGTTTTTGGCATCTTTTCTCAGACAGCACTATTGGGAATTCCTAACTCAGGCAAAGCAGGGATAATTAAAAATCGAGCTCCAGTTTCCCCTGCACTGGCAGCTGGATCACGCTGATTAAACTGCAAATAAAACACATGAAACCAACACTTTGTAGTGTATCCAATTTCACTTAAAAGGGTCTTTAAACTGAATCATAAACAGGGAAACAGCACGCAGCAAATTATTTAACTAAAGCTGGGTATTCAGCATTCCCTGCATTTGCTCCATAACTGACTTATTTTTCACCTAGAACGTGGGAGACTAGGTATTGTAGGGCCTGGTGAACCACTCAGATCATTCACATCCCTTCCAAAGGCATTTCTGCCTAAAAAGAAGATATCATGAATGTCAGAAGCTGCTGAGCTCAGAATTAACTAAAGTTAGCAGCATAAAAATTTGGATGTCCCTTGTGGAAAATGCAGAATTGCATCACTGACACCCCAGGTTATTAGTGAAGAGTAAGATAACTGCAGTTAAAGAAAGGCTCAAAAATGAAGCAACATTAATTAAGGCAAAGCAGTGAGACTAATCTGGCACACTGACATTCATTTGTCAGAACAGGGACTGTCTAGCACTAAGCTTACCTCAAAGCAGAAGATCAGGAACTCTGATGGATCCCAGGTGCTCACAGTCTGCTCCCAGGGCCTGTGTGAAGGGAACACTTAGGAGAATCTTTGGGCAAGGGCGATTCCTTTGAAACAAACTTCAGGTTCCATTTGGAAATTATTAAATTTCACCACATGCCTACGCATGGGGTTAACATCATGACTGCTCTTGGTTCAACTCCCCAAAGAGATTTCCCTTAAGCTAGCCAGTCCTTCTCCATGTGAAGGAGGACGGGATGGGGGCTCTGACCAGAAGTGTTGAGGCTGAACCACAAGGCTAGTTTGCTACCTCTGTCTCTGTGTCCCACTTCTAGACTAAGGCCTGCCACAACTGTCCTGAACCCCAAAGTATTCCAGACTTTTGTGCACCTCAGTTCTGGCACGACCACAGCTTCATCGTTTGAAGCAGATG
Organism: Crypturellus undulatus; assembly: GCA_013389825.1. Lineage (NCBI taxonomy): Eukaryota > Metazoa > Chordata > Aves > Tinamiformes > Tinamidae > Crypturellus > Crypturellus undulatus. The sequence goes on from VWPW01013395.1 coordinate 130,552, forward strand.
CTAAGTTCCTCCTGCGATCTCAAATCAGGCGATCAAATTCCAAATGAGACGCTGTGGTAAAGAGATGGAGTCTTAACACTTCTTCATTCCTAATTTCCTTTCTTTAAAAACAAACACATCCCTTCTTTGCAGAACACTTGGCCCTGAAGGTTTAGAAGTATCTCAATACTTAAAGAACAAGTCAAAGTCTCTGCTTTCCTTATCACCATTTTGAAATAGGGCAGGTCTGAATATCCTAGAGCAAACTATGCTTGTCTACATCAATATCTGATGACGCCTAGAAGCCACCTGGAGGCTTCTTTTGCACAATTCTGGACTTTCTGAAGACAGCTGGAGTATCTGAGGCATACTTCACCTTCTGAGACTCCTTTCAGCAAGGCTTGGGAGAGCTGAATAGCCGGCATAAGCAGCAGCTATATTATGACTGCCAGAAGCTCAAGATAAATTCCCAGTTCACTAGTTAAGGCAAAAAGATAAGTACAACCAAGCCTTGTCTGAGAAGATTATCTAGGACTCTGGCAACTGTAAGATACCAAGGAGAAGAATAAGCAACAAAAGTTCTTTCTCATGCTTAGAAAATGGCATCACCTACACTAAGTGCAAGTACCCTGAGACTTATGCAGCTTTATTTTATAATGCTCATGAAAATGCTTGTTCTGAGTCACCAAAGAACAACAGGAGAACACACAATCCCAAAGAGCATGGACGGCATCGAGGGCAATGCAGAAATACGAAATTACTTGTGTTGTGCTTGCTTGGAAATCTACATGTGGATTGTTACCGCAGGTGCTCTCTGGACAGGCATTTAATGCTTGGTTTAATATCAAGGAGATCCTGTCAGGGTTTTTAAACTAGCACCAGCAAGTTTTGTATTGATTTAGCTATCTAGAAGAGCGGCAGTATAAATTCACTTTCCCAGGCTCCCAGTATCTGATCATACCAAGCTCATACAATGGTGCTGAGTTCCCCGCTTCATTCCAATGCTGCACACTCATTTCCTTAGGCAGACACAACACACTCTAAGCTATTTATTGTCTCCTATTACTTTTGTTCATCTGCAGGCCATAACAGAAGCTTAAACTAAAGCAGTAAGTTTCATAATTTGCTCTTAAACTATAATTTTGGTCTCACTCTATGAGATAATATTTCATGATTAAATAAAATTTTGGCAAAGCAAGGCATTCCACAACTATCCTACGCTACATCTACTAATATTATATCTTTATTTACCTGTATACAAGTAAGCTATGCCAACTTGCCTAAAAGTAAGTTACTTTAGATATACAAAATGATGCAACTCCAATTCTTCCTAGCTACATTCCAAAAGTAATTGTGAACTTTGGAAAACCATGAACATGTGATATCTGGGAAAAAAAAAAACTCTTTTTCTTTTTTTTTTTTTTTTTTTACCTAATAGTAAATCTTTGAAAGGATCACAACATTTTATAAGGTAATATATAACACCAGTTATGGCACTACAGTAATGTATTATTCAGCTCCAGCAAAGAATATAAATCCTTGTAATGTACATGATTAAAATGTGGTTTAATGCATGTTACCCTTTGGCTTTGACCCAATGCTGCAGCTGTATGCTATAATGCTAAAATGATGCCTATTTCCTGAAACTACTTAATTAAGCCTGAAATGTAAGACTTTGCCTGCAGCTACTGGTCACCCTACCTGGCACTTCCACGGCCGGGGCACCATCCAGCAGCACCGTCTGACTGCCCAGACCGTGGCCAGGGCTGCGTCCCACAGCGAAGCCGGACACCGTGAGGGCTGGGACTATCTTCCAAGCACTGTGGAAGATAATTTCTAAAACCATTGAACTTCTGGTTGCATTTCTACATAACATTTGCACTCCTGTGATTGGGACTGGCCTGCTGGCTAGGCTTCCTCGCTACATGCTGAAGCGGGCATTTTAGAGCAGTTTGCATTGTGTCAATTTAAAGCTGCAAGCATCTTTGAAATTCACCCTCCTTCAGCATTATTGCCCATAAATAATTAAAAGGCCTATCAAGATAACAGAAGCCAGAGCATCGAAATAATAAGCAAATGTGTTTGCCTCAAGGGCCAGAGGAGCGAAACACCTGAACATCTTCAGCTCAAAGCGTGCGAGCATCTGTACCGAGGCAATCACCTACCTGGTCCACTGGTTGTGCTGCACTGAAGGAGAGCTAGTACCTAATTCTGTATCTTGCTTTCCTTGTAAGAAAGACACTGTGTATTAGTTTTCAAAATATTTCATGAAAACAATGGCTTCTTAAGGCGGAAGACCAGCTGCAGGTCTAATTTCAGCATAAGGCCTAGAATTTTGAACCAAATAGAAAAATGGTGCATTCGCCAAGAAAGCAGAACTGGCAGAATTTCATCCTTCCTGCAGGGTTCAGCCATTCAAATACCTGCTCTGATCCTGTTGCATCACAGAGAGAAACAATAATGGAAATACACCCTAAAAGTGCTCTACAGCTGCCAGCATAAACTGCCACAGAGTGAATAAAGGGAGTAACCAAGGGAATCTTTTAAAGACAAACACAGATTTAAAAAAAAATAAAGAGAATGCGAAGCCAAGTGGTTCAGTGTTAGGAGCCAAAAAAGCAGATCTTGTCAGGGCCACAATATCTCTGTTGGGAGATGGCAAGCGAGGGCAGAAGGGGCTGACACGGAACAAGGACACTTAACAATAAATAAATAAAATGCAAACACTCTTCAGTGAAGAGGGCATCGCAGCCAGAGTGCAAACCTCTCTCTGTTGGCTGACTAACACAGCGCTGGCAAGGCTGGCTGAGCCCCTGTGGTTTTGTAAACCCCACGGGGTCCCCAGCTTGCCAGGGTCTTTGCAGGGCCACTCTGCCCGTGACGATCCTGCTGCAGAATTACTTCTGCACAGAAAACAGAGCGTATTGCCCAAACAGGGCCAATGTTCAGTGTTCGGACTTGGGGAGCAAGAAGGCTCCATGTGGTTGTTTCAAAGCATCTCCAAGGGAATCCTGAAAATACACAACCCAACTCCGATTAGCCAGGAGGACCCCTGACCTTGGGAAATCACTCAAATTAGAAAAGCAAGAATCCATCAAAAAGCAACTAGTCCTGATTAAGGTCTCCTATGGATGTGACCAGCATTAACTCAGCTTAATTCTAAAGACTCTTCTAAATACAGTTTGAAGGTGCTCTTGTTTTAACAACAGAGCATTCACAGAGTGAACCTTCAGGAAATAGTAAAGAAATGGCTTATACTCGTGCAGCATGCGTGTATCATCTTGAAACAAACAAATGTATCATCTTGAAACAAACAAACAATGTTTGTTGTCAATAACTTATGTTACATCACAGTAAAGGAAGGGTTTCCAAGCTAGTGTCTATATCACAGCACATACCATGTAGAGAAAAAACCTGCTCCTTCTAAGCTGGAGTCAGAGTTTACCCCACTTGTCACTGGCAGCGCAGTTCAAAACAGTGGGGAAACTTTATTGAAAAGCCTTGTTTACATAAAATAGTAGGGAATTTGTATTAAAAAAAATCATTTATATATAGTATAAATGCAAACAAAATGAAAAAGTGCCTGGAACAGGATTTAGATCTTCACACTCCATAGATCCAGTAGCAATTCCGTTAAGGCCATGGAAGTTTTCCTGTGAACTGAGGCAAGTTTCAGGTGGCAGAGGTGACACAGACACCCCCTCCCGGGGTCGCCCGAGCTGGGGGCACGCAGGACACCCGCGCGCTCCTGCGAGGCGCCGGCTGGCCACTAGGCAAACGCAGAGCTGTGCCAGCCGGAGCCGCCCGGGCCGCGGCGACGAGGGGCTCCGGGAGGCGAGAGCCGGCTTGTGCTGCCACGTGGGCCCTGTGGAAAGTGAGGATCCCCCACCCCGAGAGCCGCTGGAGTGATCTAAGTCGCTCCATTGTGGTACGGCAGCGGTGACAACTGCTCGTTTCACTGACTAACCGCCGGTTACATAAACGGAGCGTTGGCATCGCTACGCCCGGCGACAATGCCAGGACGGTTTGAAGCAGGTCAAAGCGCTCCCGCGCGGCCCTGCTTCCATGCTGACGCGCTGCAGAAGGCCACCCCGCTTGGCTGCCTGCGGTTGAGTTTTAGTTTCTTGGATGGTTTCAATCTCTCAGAGCTGCAAAAGCTGCTCTTTAAAACCTGCCCATTTGGCTCAACCTGAAGGCCAGTAAGAATCTGCAGCCGCGTGCCCAAGCATCGATGTCTGGTGCCCTCTCCGTCTGCAATCCAAGCAATTCCTCCTTCATGGCACAGGCCAGAAACTTTTAAAAATCTATCCATACCTTTGGAGAAATCCCAGGATGCTGAACTTAGAGCTTTGCTATGAACGGGCAGCTTGCACATGGCAGCACTTCCCCGCGCACAGTCACTGACGCGAGCACCCCTCATGCATCTCCAGCACGGCCTGCCCCACTGTCAGACTGACAGATGGGAGTAAAATACTGTTATTTGCCCTTTATACTTGGAAAAGAGGAGCCTTGTATGCGGTCACACAGACACGGAGCAGACCGGCTGCATTCTTAACTTCTGTTCCACACGAGAATTTAAAAACAAGATAAGGACCTTAACAGTTTAATACCCCTATCTTTAAAAGGTTAGACTAACGAATACAGTTGTGCACTCAAGCTACTTGGGGAAAAATTGCATAAGAAAAGGGTATCGGTCATCAGTTCCATGTCTAAAATAAAAAGGCAATGACCTCCATTTACTGCAGCTCCGAACCAGTTCACTTGTGTGTTTTCAAAGCAAAGGAACAGGCAGCAGATTTGAGAAAGGTCCCCACGAGTCCGATCTGGCACTTGCTGATAAAGCTTCATTGATTTATTTGAATTGTCTTTTGTCCTCCTCTTCCCCAAACTAACTTTCTGACACTTACAAGATGCCCTATCCAGCTACCAAGCACCAGGACACAAGCGCTAACAAGAACTGAGTGTTTCCTGCCTACAAAGAAGCTAAGTCCTGTTGAAGGACAGAACCAAATTAACATCTAGATAATTTTCAAATAATGAACTTAGTGTCATTTTATGAGCACTAAGTAGTTGCTCTTCCAACATCATGATTTTATTACCAGCTTCATAATTAAAAATATTTTGTTTGCTGTATGGAAACTCATGAGTACTGGCAGGCAGTACAAAGCAAATGCAAATGCTAGGTAGTTGGTAGTGCAGAAGAGACAGGAACAACACAAAAAAATAATAAAAAACACTTCTGTTTTCTACAACCTTGTATTCCACAATTGTGTATTCCACATACAAAGCCTAGAGCTCTGCTCAATCGCATTTAGGACTAACATGACACCCCATTTAGGNCTTCTGTTTCCTACAACCTTGTGTCTTTTGCATGCAACATTCCACATACAAAGCCTAGAGCTCTGCTCAATCGCATTTAGGACTAACATGACACCCCATTTAGGAATGGAAATGATGCTGAACCACACAATTCCCACTAAGATTAAAACAGTCCAGACAGGTAAGTTTGATTTCCCTTTCACAGACTCACAGAACGGTTGAGGTTGGAAGGGACCTCTAAAGATCATCCAGTCCAACCCCCCTGCTCCAGCAGGGACACTCAGAACACCTAAAGAATAAATACACAGAATGTTTTAAGTAATAATAATAAAAAAACCTACTACTTTCCTACAGAAAAGTGTTTCCAAACAAGTTTGTCATTTTAATGGCTATTCGGCTCGCTGTCTAGGCAGTCACAATTAACTGATTTCAAAAAGTTACGCGCACACCGGCCCACGGCCTTGCCACCACCATTAGCTGCAGCAATAAACACCCACATAAGTCAGGACTTCAAGTCCAGACCTCTGTGGGCCTGAGGGGTTCAGTCACCCAGCTCCTATCTGCTCTTACTCCCAGCTGACGTCCCTGCAACATCCATTCCTAGTGATGCCAATGAATTCCAAATACAAGGAAGAAAAGGGTGGCTGCAAAGGTACGTCCACAGGTGTGCAGAACAAGGTGCTCCTGGCAGCAAGGAGGCTGACGTGAAAAAGTACATATTTAGTATGTGGATTTGTGAAACAGTCTAGATACGCAGGCAAAACAGCCTTTCTTGTTATTAGTAGCACTTTTATTAACTAAAATTGACAGTTTTAAAGTATGTGCTCTTTGTACTGTGGTCCCTACTACTTCAAGAACCAGTTAATTATGAAAAGAGAAAAAAAATCCCCAGGGTGCTGCGAGCGAGTGGGATGGAGCCACTTAAGACGTGGCCATGGCTACAGAATTACCACAAGTGGGTCTAGAAAATGCTCCATGCAAATCATTGCTATGCATGTCTGTATTTACCCAATTATTACCTGTTACTAAGAAATTATTTGTGCATTCTTATTTTCTTTGCTCTGTTTTACCACCCTAGAAACAGAATTACCATTTTAAGCCACTTTACTACACAAGAGCTATTTATGCCATTGAGGTCTAATCCTGGCATAACCATGGAAATAGAAAGTCGCAGCGAAACGAAGCATCACAAAAGCCTCCCAGTGCCGTTTACCTGTAGCTACTACAGAAAATGAAATAAAACAGAAACAGACCCCACATTTCGGTATCATTTATATAAATCCCTCAAGCAAAATGCATTCCAGATGTTTTATCCCCAAAATAACCCTATACACAGAACATTTCATAAATTGTAAAACCAGACAGCAGTCATTTAAGCAGCTTTTCTTTTTAAACATTGTGCAGCCTTCCACGGCCAGCCATAAGCCGGCCTGGCCCTTTGCCAGGCTGGCAGCTCCACGCTCGCTTCATCCGCCGGCGCAAGAGGCCACCTCGTCAGCAGCGCACGGTGACACTGCTCCCTCGCAGCCGCACGGGCTGCGCAGCAGATGCCCCAGGCCCCTCTACATTAAAGGGTTCCAGCAATAAAAGCACATTTTAAACTGCTGCAAGGGGAATGTAGGTTTGTATAAGAAATGAAGGCTTGAGGCATGACAGCACCTCAAGGAAAAGCCTCCCTGAAGTCAAGCACACTTAGGCAGATGCTTTTGGTTAAGTAGGCTCTCAAACCACATCCTAAGTGGTGTCCCGAATGGGAAGCTACCTATTAGCTATCTGGAAAATGATGTGCAAATTCCTCCTGTCTTGCTGTCCTGACAAGACAAGATGCACAGTTGGAGGAAACACCTCAAATTTGTAGCAGTTCCTCACTGAAATACAAATTTTGCAGCTGCCACAAAAATTATATGTAATTTACAGTCTCTAAGATAAGAGGTTTCTCTTTATTTCTTCATGCATTTAACCAAACAACTTCTACATGAACTTCACTTAACAAATAGCACCATTATTCAATCAGTTTCAGGATATTTTAATTTGTCGGTATAGTTCTATATTTATCAACTAAGCAGTCATATTGACATATTTGAGCTTTATTTTAACAGTCAAAATTTAATGCTATTAAATATTAATCTTTCATCCTTGAGGCTGCTTACCAGGAACCTGGCTGCCTCAGGGATGCCCTTTGGAGCAGAGAGGCCTGGCAGCTCACACCAGCTTTACTGTATGGCACAGACAGAGTCATCATTAACTGTTTGGATCGATAGCAATTGATTACAATTAACTAAATTTATATAAGCTTCAGATATTTTGCCCTATATATATTATAAAAAGGGGCAAGCACAATACTAAATTTTTACAACTCCCTTCCTACCAGAGGGTCACCACTTCACAAGAATTAACTCTCACTCGGAAGGACAACAGAGCCATACCGAGAACATTCTCTGCAAGGTAAAGGGTAATGGAAAACCAGTTTCTGCAGAGGAAGGCCTCAATTCTCCTTCCTTTTTAGGATCTTAGCGTTGGAGCTGGGCGCGCTGGGAGGCATCCTGCTAAAAGCGCTCAGAATTTCAGAGAGGCTGCCGGGAGCACTTCGTGTTCCTGACGCTGCGTCATGCACGAATGGCCTTACCAACAACTGCAAACTCAACTCCAAGGAAGGACAAGCGTTGTTTTCTCAAATTAGTATTAAAGGGGAGAGGCAACACGCACTGGAGATGCAAGGAACACACCAGGGAACAAAACACTGCCAGTCAACGTGCAGTGATGGCCGGAGCACAGCCAAGACTCAACCAAACACGAGCAAAGATGTCAGGCAGCTCTGGACAAAATTATCATTCCGCTGCACAGGGATGTTCCCCCAAGCAAGCGGCAGGGCTGCAAGCTCTGCCCAGGCTGTGCTTCTTCAGGAAGAAATTTCACCCTCTGGGCTGTCGCTGGGGCACCTTTTACAAGCACAGAGCAGACTTAAAAAACAGTGAAAACATCAAATGTTCTCCAAGGAATATAGCAGGCAGGAATTAAATTATTTATATGTGCAATGAACCCAGGACACAGAGCTGATGGGTAAGTGCTTTTTTCTCTGCACAGAAGTTAATAGAGCTTTATATAAGGCTCTGTTTCTTTTTTAAGGAGTTACAAATAAAATTCCAGTTTTACAGCACTGGTGGGAAGGAGTCAAAGTGCTGGGTGGTGCACAGCCTGCTCTTGCTCCCCTGTGCGCTCTCCCTCCACGGTCTTACGGGTTTCCAATGGCCATGGAGTGCCACATTTCATAGTGCATAGAAATAAAGTCGTGAACAACAGTTTAAAGAAATAAAATACATGTAGCCGGATCACATCCGGTCACTGCATGTGAACCAAAAGTCAGATTTCGCCTGATGCTGAACAAAAAGTCACACACTCACTAATGCTGCAGAACCTTCCCTGCCCTCCACCAGCCCAACCTGCTCAGCAGATGCCTTGGAAATGGGACCTGAGCTCATCTCGGGGGGATTCAGCAATGCAGACACTCTTGACTGCTCTGCTTCCAAGTTTATATCCTTGCCCAAATCAGCGAATCTCATTATCAGCCAAATAATACAAGCTAAATCTACAGGACCAGCATTATTAAGATCTCAATTTCAGGACCAAGCAAAACTACGGATATTGTCCTGTTTCACAGTGGGTAGCAAAGCAGGCTGTTTTCTCTTCACCTTAATAGTAGAATAAGAAATCCTCAGTTAAAGCAAGCACAGACACTGCAAGAAGCTGTTCAATTTCCCCCAGTAGCCACATATCCCATTGGCTTTGCAGCTTTTTACTCACATCAGTACATTATGAACCTGGCCTCCAAAAACTGAGTTGAAGGCAAAGATATTTATTTTGAGAACAAGATACCCTGGAAGTTTACATTATCTTCACAACATGCTTTCATAAAAGACCCACGCATATGGTATTACCAGCTACAAGCGCCTCATCACAAAAACTGTGAGATTCAGTATTTTTCTATAGGTCTCAAGATTCTTGGCTTCACATTTTTCATGAATATTGACCTCCACTGAGGGGGGTGGGGGTCAGGAGGGGAAGGTTCTAACTGGTGAAATAACTGCAATACACAAAGTAATCCCAAAACACGTGCAATACCAGAGATAGAAAGAACTATTATTTTTAGTCATTCTTTTATAACGATTTTACTGTGTAAATAAAGGTCATTTTATTTATGATATTCTGCCAAACACAGCATGGAGTGTTTCAGCTCTGAAGCTTAGCAATAGATATAGTACCTTCTACTTTAAATTTCCAATTCTTACCTACTCTCAGTGGCCAAATGGCACCTGGGTGCAACCAGCTGTGCAGCCACCCGCACAGCAGGGCTGCCCAGGCACGTGCAGAGGCAAAACCCCTAGCCGGCTGTAAGAGCAGCTTCTCTGCGTCAGGTTTAACGTACATTATAAGGCAATTTGTCCTGCTGAGACGCTTCTTTCCTGCCGACAAGCAGGGCTGTCAACGAGGCATTGTCCCTTGGTAAGGAATAGGCCAAGGTACTGGAATATTTCCAATGGCAGAGGCGCCACCCTCGACCGAGCAGCCCCAGAGAACCCGCTGCAGACTGGAGTCCCTCTGGGCATTTAAACTTGAGGTTTAAGTTCTTAAAACTCTGAGTTTAACAGAAGAAATAATTAAAGGTCAAACAACTGAGCTGACAATTATTTATAGACTCCTAAGGGCAATGAAATTATTTGACCCACACCTGATGACAAAGGAATCTTGCTGGGCTTTTGCAAGACATGCTGCAAGACCACATTTTTGCTGTTCAAAGTGGCCACTTAATGCTTAAGTACAACATTCACAAAAGAGTGACACAGTGTGAACCTTCATTTTTGAGCCTTTTATTGAATTAAGCCAGAAATCAATTTCAGAGGAAGGAATTATGGGATAATAAATACCCTTTAATATGACAACATTTTTTCCTGACACAATGTTCTGCTGGGTAGTACATTTTTGTTCTAAAAAGAGCTAGCGCTTAAAAAGAGAGGAGAAAAAAAAAAGGAAAAAGATGTAGAAAGGACAGCAATAAGCCATTTTCTATCCTCAGCCTCTTTAATGGAAACAAGATACCTCACAGTACTAAACTGAACATATCTGCAGGAAAAGGCAAACCCAGGAGTTACACAGAGCTTGGCTCTACTGAGTGACACTGTCGCTCCTGAACACAACCACGTTTTCACAGGACTTTTAGCTCAGGATGATTTACTGCCCTAAAGAAGCAGCGTGTCCCAGAGAGGCCTCCTGCTCTCGGGGCTGAGCCACGAATCAGACCTCAGAGGTCTGCGAGCCCCTGCCTGCCCCGGCCTCTGGATGGCACCAAGGCCAGCACAGCTGCTTCCAGCACCACACGTTTGCACTGCTGTTAAGATACAAAAAAAGGTGAGTTTCATCAGGAAGTGATCACTGCCTGATCTCTTCTCCACACCGACTTAAAAAAGAAGAAAGGTTGACTTCTGTAAGAGGTGCTGACTTGCTAAACTGCATGTGAAACACGCCTTAAGTACAGAAGAACATACGGGTATGTCTGTGTACGTGTGTGCACGTATATAAATAATCTTATTTTCCCTGAGATGGCAAGCACACTGTTGTATACATTCAAACACCAACACCCGCTCCAAAGCGGGCGAGCACTTGAGACCTCCAAGGCACCCTCCACGCTGCTGCTTTGACGTCGAGCCTTTTCCGCACCCTGACCTCTTGGAGCTGACTTCCCCCTGTCGAGATAACTTCCCAACTGGAATACTGCATGTTCGCGTGACATCTCTGCAGGCAATTCTCACATTTGGATCCCAAATGTGCATAGTATTTCAGGTAGCTCAGAGTTTTGCATTTTGATAACATCTGGGGACAACACATACCCCTTCCTCTCAATAAGGCCTCAAGTCACCAGCCATTCTCATGCCAGTGTGAAACTGCTTTCTGGAAACTGCAGAGTAAAATGCATTTGCATTTGAACTTCTTACAAATAAAGGAAAATGGAATCTTGTACTGTGGGAAGAAAGATGGCAGTTTTTGTTTTATTATAGCTGTTAAGTTTACACATGAACAGATATTGTTGACCTCCAAACTGTGGAAAACTAAAGGCTTATATTCACCCCGACCCACACACCTAAAGCTTAGTTCAAAACTTAATCTCAGAGTGGTAAACACTTTGCCAAAGAACCTATTTTAAAACCCTACAGTATTTGTGGTGCTAAACAGAAGGCTGATGGTGACGGCTCCAACTCAAGGACTATAACCACCTGCCTTTCACCAAGAGAATGAAAAACTGGGCCAAAGATTCTCTCTGGGCAAACTCATATTGAAGCCTTTACATTCAGGGTCTGGTGTTTCTGCAAAACAAAAGTTGGGAAGGGCAAAATGAAAACAGCCCCCGCGCTCTCCATGGAGCTAAATCCCAAAAGCAGGAGGAAAGTAGTCACAAATGGAGTGAGACTTGTCTCAGATGAAATGTACAACTGCCACAGTGCTATAACAGCCCTCCTTTCTCTTTCTCCTCTCAGATTTATGGTCAGATTGCCTGTACATTGTAGGAAAGCTAGATACTCCTAAACTTCCTGAAAAAATTCTGCCAAAGTGACCTTATCAGATAGACTCGAACATCCTTGTGGTTTCTGTTTTGGTCCCTAGCTCACAGTGGGATTTAGAGATAGGAAGTGTGAAGTTTGTTTTCAAAGTATTTTTCCAACATTGTAAAGCTCAAGTTTCTGCATGTCCCCCTAGGCGAGTATCATTTTGCAACACAGTGCAAATAAATCTGACACCTCCTACTCCCTTGAACACAGCTGATTCATGACTTCTTGATCTTCTGCACCAAATCAATACACTACACAATTCACACTTGCTATGCACCATTTAACGTAAGAAAAAAGGCAGAGCTAAAGAAAATACTACTCTGTTAGCTGTCTAATCTCACCTACAGAGAGAGGAACAAGGAAGGCAGAAGCTACTTAGATTGTATGATCTTTTCACGTGTTGTCCCAGGATAGGGAGATATTCATCAATCAAACCGATCTCCAATGTACTGTAATTTGATTAATAGGAACTTTTTTATTGGATAGGTCCAATTTGAACACAATATTTTGATCTGCCTCCAGAGGAGAGAAGGGAAGAAAACTGTGGGGAAAAAAAGCTTTTCAAGTTTGCTAAAAACATCTTTTTCTTGAAAAATATTAATAGAAAACTCTTGCTCACCTTTCAAGCAAACGTTTTCCCTTTGTGCACTTACAGAAAACACTGTCAAACTAAATACACATCCCAAAGTACATCTTTATTAGGGGAATTCAGAGAGACCTGCTGAAGCGGAGCTGGTTGGAAGAATACGCGGTTTCTCTTTCAGAAGTTTACATGCAGCCACATCTGGAAAATTTGCATCAGGTTCTATGGGTGATGGGAAAGGAGAGAAAGCAATGTGAAAAATTCACGAGAAGCCTTCCAGAATACTGTCCCGTTCACGAAGCACGGCCTCCAAATACCAGCCCAGTTAGACTGAAACAGGAAACCAAAGGGCAAGAGCAAAAACACTCAAACAAGCTGATTCACCCCAACGCGACACAGGAAACCACCGAAGCAGAGATGCTGCTCCCCAGGCTTCTCAGCACTTCTGACATGCATGTAAGCACTCCTCTCCTATCCCATCCACCCGCAAAGGAGGAAAATAAAACACGTGGACAAGTTTTTGCTAATTCTGGGATTCTTTACTAACCATATTAACGAACATCCTGTTTTAAAACTGCTGATTTTTCACACAATGCCTCTCACAGCAAAGAAAACAGACATTTGCACCTAAGAACAAACAGGTTCCAAACTTAAATGGCTAACTTTGGAGTCTGCATATAAAACAACTTCTTCCAAAGCTAATCTGGATGCTTTTGAACACTTGACCCAAATTCAGAAATAAATATACTGCTGGAAGCCAAAACAAAGCTTTGGCCTTCAGCTGTGATAGTCACTCTTGCTTGTACCTCTCTGTGACACCATCTACTTTCATACTACCACAAACAAGTTAAATGAGATTGTTTTTTGAAAACTGCAGAGTAAAATTGATTCACATCTTGACTTTTCACAAGGGAAAAAATCAGAATTTTATAATCCAGAAAGTTTTTTTTTTTTTTTTTTTTTTAAACATTACCATGAAGTTAGCACATGATATCCAGCTTCTGGAAACCAAAGTAACGCAATGCCCTTCAGCTGCCATAGGGCAGTGCGAGATACAATCTTTTCGTTCGCTCTCCTTACGTTGCCCACCTGATCGAGTGCTATGTTTGATCCAGCACTAGCAGTTCAGGATGCTTTAGGCCGTAAAAACATTGCCTGTAAGAAATTGCTGCTGCCCCTCTTCATGAATTTCAAGTTAGGAAGTAATGTAAAACACTGTGTAAAATTCATTCAGAAGTGGATATTCTGGCAGTATTTCAACTCAATAATAAAATAACCTTGATTATTACTCTATATTTCCAGTACTGCATCCCACACAAATTTGTACTTTGATTACTCTGTAATATTCTTATAATGACACTGCATATAGTCACCTTTGTGTGATCTCTCTTTGCCAGTTGCAACTCAAGGACTCGGCTCCAGAGAGAGGTTCATAAAAAAGATGTAGTAGGTTTGTTGAAACAAATACAAAACAGTGAAAAACTCTCTCCAGGGACAGGCCAGCAGAAAACAAAGGTAGAAATCTTTATGGCATCACTCAGGGACATTGGGAATCTATGTTCCAAATAAACACTCATCTTCCGTATGCTCGTACCACTGCCTTAGCTGTCTCCTGAAGATCAGTGAGAATGGAAATCAATGATGCTGCCTTGTTAGGAAACATGGATCAAAGCTTTAGTGACTTTGTAAAATCTCTTCTGTTACTTTGACCTTCTGGTGCCAGGCATCTCCGTGGATTCCGTACGGCTCAGTGTCATGCCTGAAGAGGAAATGTGCAGCACGACAGTAGTAGCAGCTGGGATCTTAACACACACTAGGAAACTGGGCACACACAAAGAAACAGGACAACTGTATCCTTTGCTCTAACAAATAGAAGTTACTTCTGCTCTCGCGCAACTATATGCCAGGTCCTGCCTGCCTCAAAACCTGTCCTTCCTTCTTTCTACCTGTTGTTTTTTTTACTACCAAGTCATTCACATTATGAACTACAGTTCCCACTATTACAGCTCCACTTTTTCCAGGGCCTGTCATAAGGCTGAATATTGTAAGTACAGGGGGAGAAAGTGAGCAAATTAGCCCTAAGTTTCAGAGTTTTACAAGGAAAAAGTGGAGGAATTGATACTAACCTGAGTCTCCAAGCTGGTATAGGGACTAGGAGGTTGCATCTACAAAAAGAGCAGACAGGAAGGGCCATTACTCTGGAAGAGTGGAAAAGGGAGGTGTTTTAAGCTATTATTGGTCCAAAGTGGCAATGCTGACACTAAACATACTCTTGAGCAGGGATCTCTAAGGATTTTCCTTGGACAGAGACCCTTCTTTCTCAGACATTTCACCATCACACAGAAATTGCAGGACCTCTCACTCATTTGGTTGAGTGCAGAAAACTGCAGTAACTGGAGAATATCAGAGACCTGTTAGCTCTAGAACAGCTCAGGGTCACAAATGGGCCTTGATTTAATCTTGTGACCATATTCTATTACATTTCAATTGACCAGTGCTCTTGTGTTTAAGGTTTTAGAACACTTCAGCAAGCTGATCAGTGTATGACAAGGGTAAGGTTGGTCAAACCCTTGGTAAAGCTGTTCCTCCTAACGGCTGCAATTACACGACTGCTGCTACACTCTCCATTAAAATCTCCTTCTGGTGAAGGGATGACTCCAGCTCCGTATATTATTACACTTAAGTGCACTGTGCATTTTCTCTTCTTTTGTGTAGATATCTGAACCATTGATTCGGGCAGAAGATTCAAACCTCATTAGAGAGTTTCTAAATACAAAAGCACAAAAACTGTCTATTTAGTCAGTTAATTAAGAGGTTAGAAAGAAAAAACATCCCTGCAGGAGAATCCATCATTAGTGTTCTGGAATTAGCTCTCTAGCAAAACCTTTAGAGAAACATCTTTTAAAAGTGTAAGGCACGCTTAAAACCTGAGCCTTGCTGGTCCGAGGTATCACTGCAGAGTCTCGCTTTCTGCAGCATCCTATTCAAATGGAAAACCTAACACAGTGAAACCTGGTCAATGATGCTTTCTTTTTAATCCATCACATCTGTTGAAATCAGACAGCTTTAGTTTAGCACAGTAAATTCTTGTCTATCAGATTACTGGGCTCCTGAGACCGATTTTGAGTTTCACTATCCCCAGATACTTATATCACTAAAATTCTCACTTTGCCTAAACCACAGAATAAAAAGAAAAAAAATCTGGCTTTCCTCCAAGAAACGATACACTCTGATCTACTTTTATTTGTACCTATAATACAGGTTGGGGCTTAGCAAATTCACTGTAAATATATTAATGAAGAAATAAACTACCAACCCAGAAAAAAAAAGGTCAAAGTAGCATGTCCTGAAATGCTCTGTACCTTTTTTTCTGCAGTCACCAAGTGATGGGACTGGGTAGCACAAGATGCTCAGCTCAAAGTGTCTTACCTCAGCCATATTCCTAACACAACCTTTCTCCAGTACATTTGAAAGCAAGAGAACCATCATCGTACACCTGCAGATACAATCTGACCACCATCCAAATGATACCAAGAGCAAAAGGAGACTGAAAACCCTCAGTGAAACACAAATGTTATGTCATCAGCTGGTCAAGGAAGAAAAAAAAATGCCTCATCTGAACGTGGAAAGAGAGCTGAGGGATCTCTGCACATCTGTAATGATTCACAACGTCAGCAATCACCTCTCTGCTCTTCCCTAGCTGGTGCGGAGAAGCACTTCAGTTTCCCAGGAGGCTCCAAGCGATGCCAGTTTCATCGCAACGTAGTTATTCTTCATCAGCCCATTCCGATTCATATTGTAGCAGGAAGACCACAATGCTCGCAGGTGGGCATGACAGACAGACGACAGGAAGTTTTTAAATAGCAAGAGCAAAATATTAGTTGAACAAAGGCAGCCCAGCTGCACAGCCTCCCCTTCGGGAGATCATCTGGGTTCCCTCGGTCGCTGCCAGTGGGACCGTGGACAAAAGCTCTCAGCATGTTCTGCTCGTTAGCCAGCAATGGCAGTTCTATAAGAGGAAGCAGCTACTGTGTATATAAAACATCCTGGAAGGATCAGGAGATTCCTGCAACAGATAAGGCCTCACATTGCTAAAGAGCCAGAGAAATGATGCCAGTGCTTGCTGAACAGCACAGGTTTCTTCTGGAAATTATTAACTTCAAAAGCTGCCTCAATTAAAGAAATTTGTAAAGCAAGAAGCTGGTTTTGAATGACATTGTTACTTCACTGGAACAGGGAGTATCAGCACAGACCAATGAAACTAGAGGTTTTTGCTATTCGTTTTCCTCTACCTGCTTTTTCCCCGTTTGTTGCACTAACCTGCACTGTAGCCATTACACAGGACCACGAGGGGGCACATTCAACAGCATCACGGGAAACATAGAGCGTTCACACACACGGCACTGCCTTTGCCTCAGAGCGGTACCAGAAAAAAATGAACACGAAAAGCTCAGCTTTGATGGGTGGAAGTAGGAACAAAACAGATTATTTTCAACCTTATTTCCCCTCCTCTCCCCTCTCTCTCACAATTTGCACCAACACTATTGCTACAGGCAGTGCACGTTGCCTTGTAACATTTTTTCCCATGTCCCAACAGTGTCTGCGCGGTGGGACACCCTCACCTCAACCACATCCACTGGCTGGGAAACAGTGACGAGCAGAAGCTGACGGTTTGGCCCCAAACGAGCACGGGGCCTTGGCAGAGGCTCCCGCCTGCCTATCCCAGCAGCTGCCCCCTCGCTTGGCGCCAGTTGCAGCCCCCAGCCCAGGCCCCCAAAGCACGACTGCCGAGGGTGCCCCCCTTGCATCCTGAGGTAGGGGAGGAAGGAGGAAGATGAAGGGCACAGTCACACGAAGTTTTCAACTTCATTTATTTGAGAGAAACATCGCCCCCACCTCATCCTGCTGCGCTGCAGAGCGGACTCAGTTGCGACGCATGTGGAGCGCCGTCTCAGCCGCCTGGGCTGGTCTCCAGCTCAGAGCACCGTTACTTACGGCAACTTACTCAGTATAAACACAGAAAATCAGAAAGAGGAGGAGTGCTGGGGTTCGAGCAGGCCAGCACCGAGCACAAATCACTCTTATTAATTCAGGCATTCCCTCGCACGTGAAACACCTATTGTGAACCACCCCTTCCAACACAGGTGTTTCCTTTAATGTATGGACCCGTATTTCTCCGGGCTGCATTGCTGTGACAGGATAATGCAACTTTACTGCTTTCCATTGCTTGTGAAAGTCACATTTACTGCTAGACATTTTTTATTGCTTTTTTTTTAAAGAAAATTCTGGGGAATCAAAAAAGCCACCGTATTAAGGGGTATGACAAAACTATTTCCACAATAATGAAGTGGGTCAGTAGTGTTTTAAAAAGAAAACTACTCCACTAAAAGAGCGTAAAGTGACCAGGTGGAGTAATACACAGCAAAGCACATCTTTTAGCTGAAATGAAAGTTATAAAACACAGTAATTCAAGACAAAGTAAAGGATTTGTCCCAAAAGACAACAACCACAGCTGGAAGCCCTGTCCAAAAGCATTAGCATGAGCACTACAATGCCATGCTGTTTCCTATCCCTGGGGCCACAATTACTTAGACAATATTCACAGATGGCTACGGCAACATGAAGAAACTGGAAGCAGCATATTGGACTGACAGCGAGAAAACATGGGAAAGAGATTGTGGCCTGCATAGCGCTTGATGGGATCAGGTTTGTCCTCCTCCTTGGCACAATAAGCACAGCACATCGCCCACTGCGCGGGGAACGTGTTGGCCAGCCTGGAACAACCTGCTCGGAACTTCGCCCCAGATCCTGGTGCGGCAAAGTCACCAGCAGCGCTTCCTGATGAGCGTCGCGGGGCCTTGTGAGCGCAGCGGTGACACTTGGGGATGCCCGTGAGGGTCCCTGCGAGCCCCACGCTGCTCCGAGCCCAGGCGGCACCAGCGGCAGATCCGCACGCACAGCCCACGCGGCTGCTCCTCACCAGCCTCCCCGCATTTCAGGACCAAAACCAGGCAGAAGCCTCATGCGTCCTCTCTTGCCATAAGCCATGACCAGGCAGGAGCGGACTGCACGCCGGGATATCCTACAGCACTGCTGGTGGAGCCGCTCCGATTCCCTGCGCATCAGGATTCATCGTCCGTCTGGAGAAAGATGACTGTTCCTTTGACTTTCACCTAATTCTTCCTTTAAGCCAGGATTTTGACATTGAGTTGATTGGTATCATTAAAGTGAGTAATTTTAGGGCTTGATCTTTAGTAATCACTATAGTAGCAGTTCCAAATTGTAACTGCAACCACTTGAAGATGTGCCTCTCAAGAATCAAGATATACATATATATATATGTGTGTGTGTGCGTATGTGTATACACACGCACACACACACATATATATGTATACACACACACACACACATATATATATATGTAAAAATAGAAAAAGAAAACAGGGCATACTTCAGAGCGGAAGAAATCCCACCAGGAGTGCATGCTCAAGGGCACATGAAGATCCAGCTAGCCCCCAAGTTTCAGATTTTACCAAAATACGCTTTACCATGACAAGAAACAAAGACTAACACTTTTAAAGTTTATCTACATTCTAATGTGTGCTGCATGGCAGGCAATTAACCTTGCTGCATTTGCAACCACACATCACAAGAGAGCCTCATTATGTGGAACGTGCTGCTAAGCAGGGCAGGAGGCGCCCGACAGCATCACGCTACCCAGGGCAGCCTTCCCTCCCTTCCCGCCACAACTAGACATTAGCCAACGTGGAATTAAAAAGGCAGATTTCATTTTTGAAATTACTTCTGCCATAACAAGGCAGGATGTTATTAATAAGATAAATAATAGAACATTAGCTATACTGGAAATATGGGAATCTTCACATTCTTTTCTGCTCACAACACATCATAAGCATTGGGGAGAAAGACATCAAAGGTTATGTTTTGCAAGGACCCCTTAAAACAGGGGTCCTTAGCTTTGAAATTCTAAAAAATATATAGAAATACTGACCCGGTAAATTTATACAGCTGCAAATTGAGCTGTACCCATCTGCATAAATAGTGAGTAGTGATATCCAGTGCACAGAGCTTTGTACCAGCCATTTTAGACTGAAGCCTGTCAGTGTGCAGGAAGGCACCGCATCACCTGGAGCTGTACAGAGACCAGGACTGCCACCACTATATTTTAACATATAGGCTTTAATGCAGACAAAGTGACTTCATTCTTGCTGCAGGCAGGAGGGGCAAAATCAAAGCGTTTCAGAGTACAGCATTCTGCAGCGCTATCAAAAAGCAGGAGCTGGGAATGAGCACTTACTGTGAGGCAACAAAGTCCTTTCATTAACAGATAGTGAGTTTTGCTTCTGTTATACTTTTAGGTGTTTTGTTCCCAAGAGTTCAGAAGTCAGTGTCAAGGGCTACATGCACCAAGTCTTTGCCAAGTGCATGAGAGATTCTCTATGTAACTGCAAAGCCAATAATAGCAGAATACTTGGTAATTTACCAAGTATTTACCAAGCAGGCTCACACTGCCTGGCTAGATCCCAGCATATGTGCACTATTACAGAAAATCTGACACTTGTGTAGAAAAAAGGCAATACAGAGACATAATAAAAAGAATTTGTAAGAGAATTAGGTTCAAATAGTAAAGGTCAGACTTCCTAAAAATCACAGCAATAGACAACTTCACAAACCTCCTTCCTTCATCCTTCAATCTTCTGGATGAAGTTATTTTGTGAGATAGTAACACTATCTCTCACTGTATCCCAATACAAGAAGTTATCCCACACCGGCAAGAGACTTCTAATGAGCTAGAGCAAATGAAAATAAGACAATCTATGTCAGGAAGAGCATCCTCCATAGCAATTTTAAATTTCTTGCCCTAAGCAGAGGGCAACATCAGCTTCCAATCCCACTGCAAGCACAGGAGCGAACACTTCACCTGCAAAGGGACACAACGGGCTGTAACTGCAGTTATGCTGCATGAAAATCAGTTGGTTACTTGTCTTTTACTAAAGGTAAATGTAACTGCTGACGCTGTAACTTATTTCCACTTGTACGCAGTGACAGAAAGGTCATCAGATAACGGAACAGAGCAGAAGCAAACAATAACAAGTAATACAAGCTGACGGTAAATGAGCATCCATTCACAACAGCCATTACTGCTTGGCTACCTGAAACACCCTATTTGCGTCTGATCCCAAGAAATATTCCCAGGCAGTTTCTGTTATCAGTTTATAGGTTATGACTGCACTGTTTATAGGTTATAACTGCACTAAATTATAAAAAAGTGAGGAAAAAAAGCACCAAAAAGATAACCCATTTCACCAATACTAGAAAGGTATGGACTGTTTTTAGCCACAATTTCTTCCCAGTTACAAGCTCTTTTTTAACTTGCCTGTTCTCACTGACTGTTCTTAGCTGTTACTAAAAACCTCCCGAGACAGAGAGCAGCACCCCTGCTTCTCATCCCTGGTACAAGTCCAAGCAGGGGAAAAATCTTTGGGACAAACCACAAGAAAAGAGTTATCATTCTGAGTTAAATTTTGCTTGGTGTGCATGTGTTGTACCTCAACCCCACCGCATCGCAGCAGCCTGCCCCAGCGCCAGGAGGTTTGTGGCACCAGAGCCCCGGTGTCTGGAGCAATCCCTCCCGATGCGGAGCACCCGTTCTCCAGTCCTGTGAGCCATTAATCTCTAGTGCTAGTGATCAATGACAGCTGGAGCCAAATTTGAGTGTAAACAAGACAACAGTGCTATGTAAGTTATCGGAGGCATTTATCATGCTTAAAAACTGACCAGAGAAGGAATGGATCCACTACTGAAGGGCGACACTGAGTATATATGCTTTTGGTGGCTGTATTTTTTAATAGAAAGTTAATATTGCAAAGAGATAGCTGCTTTCACAAAGATGCTGACACCTTCCAGAAACAAAACTTAGGATGGAGAGAGTTAGAGGACCTGGGGCTCAGACCAATAAACCAGCTGTTCCGAGGCCACGAAGGAAGAGGGAGAAACCCCGGCGGACGGTGCGAACGCCTCGGTGCCGGCAGGGCTGAGCGGGCAGCTCCGTGTGTGGGCAGCAGCTGCTTTTACAAATTGCAACTTAGGGCTACAGCTATCCCAGGGCCCTGTGGCTTTGTCTCTGAGACTGACTCATTTTGCGAGCCGCTGTTTTGTTAGCCTGCCAGCTTGTGGTTTTTACTGTATGTTCAAATTTGGCTCAAAACCTCTGGATATTCAGAGAAACAGAGAGGGGAAAAAAAAAAAAAAAAAGCAGGCTTGAAAGTGACCTCCCAAGCTGCCTTTTCCACACGTTTCCCTGCATTACCAAGAGGGAGGCAGGGGTGGCATCGGTGCAGCTGGATGCCATGGGGTGCAGCATCTTGGCCCAGGAAGCGTTCAGTGACCTTAGTTGCAGTTTGTCAGTGTAACATTAGCAGCCTCGTCAACCACCATCAGCTCACATGAGGGACACAGAATTATTGGGGAAGAGACTTCTGGCCCGAACCAGCGCTCAGGCCGTCCCATCCCAGACGGAGCGCTCTGAGCACACTACGGGCAGCTCCACACGAGGCAGAAGAGGCCCCGCAGCAAGGCAAGGGCACCACAGCAGCTCAGACGCTGAGTGTGCTCAGAGGCTTCCCTGAGGAGCCAACTTGAGCTATGGGATTCACTTGGATATGAAGAAACCAGAACCTGCGAGTGCTCTCTGCAGAGCTGCTCTCTGCCGTGCAGCCCCAGCGGGAGCAGCCCTGGTTGTAGAGGGGACGGCTGAGCAGCACCCCGGCGCCTGCAGCACGCCCGCCCGCCCGCTTTTTCTCCCTTCGGCTCAGCATCACCTCACAGGCTATGTACAGGCGTTTGCATAAAGCGGAAAAGAAAGAAGGTTTCACAGCACCAGCCTACACAGAAACGAGAAGCTTCATAAGGGGGCATTCCAACACAGACACCGATCCCATAACTATGGCAGCAGGACTTTGCAGCTTGTTATCACAGGCCACAGCAAACACGATTGTTATTTCTGCTGGACATCTTAAACTTCCAGAAGACTCTAGTGAACAGGTGTAAAAGCCATTATTTAACATATTTTTCCTCCTCCAGAAAGCAACTGAGAGAAAGGAAAAATGCTATAGGAAATGTTTCCTGCCACACATTAAGAACAAATATTCAGTGACAGATTGAACTTGAAATAGGAGAACTGAAAATTAATATTTGCACCATTTCTTTCAGTAAGACTGTTGGAACGTTAATGGCATTTCTCAGGGAGAAATTACTCCTGAGCGCCAGCAGAAGCAGCCTGGGGACTTCCTGGGACCGAACGCGCAGAGATGGGCGCCCTTCCTGCTCCGCGAGCCCCGCGCCCGACCTCCCACGTGCCCGAGGCGCAGACCCTTATCAGGCACTCGGCAGAGCGGGCGAGCGGTGCCGGGCACTCTCCGGGCAGCACCACACTGCTGCGGGATGCGGGGCACACCAGTGCAGCAAGGCCTGGGCCGAGCAGCACCACCAGCCCCAGCCCCACCGGTCGGCCCGAACCCGCTTCAGGCGCTGCCCGGGGATCAGGGCAGTAACAGCCTGGGCGAGATGCAGCTAGAGGGGCAGCAACAGCAGCCCAGGCGGCCCCTGCTTGCGTGGCTACATGGTGAACCAAACTGGAGAAGCAATGACGACTAAAAATACACTCCTGGAGGAAAATGCTTTTAAACAAAGATCATTTCCTCATGCCGCTTACCAAGAAACTGCAAAGACGGGAGGAAGGTTGGCTTAAGCCAGTGCATCCAACAGAATTCAAGGTCAAGCACCATGATCTCATGGTCAGCTCCACAAAAGCTCCCTTGGGGTAAAGGTCTGCAAAGTACAGTAATATAGGTACAAAATACAGGTTTTTACTCTGGGAGCTTTGAGCTACTCACACTGTCTTTCGCTGTACTATGGGAGTTCTAAGTAGAAAAAGCTGTAGTTTGGGAGTTTTAAGTAGAGAATTATTACAGAGAAAACAAAAATGGAAATATAAATATATCTAAGCCTTCTCCAATACACCATTAGACAGAAAGGACACAGAGCAGATGAGGCTGGAGCGCAGACAGAATGAAACAAAACCATGTAAAAGATACCTACTAACAGGGGAAAGCTGCACATACAGGCAGAAGTGTGGAGAACTCTGCAGGGACATCATCTGTAATACAAAACTTCAAGGCAAAATACCCAATTCTTACACTTAAATATTTTCCCACAAATATAACATTTGGTTATTAAAACCTCCCAAACATTTACAGACTCTTCCTTCACCCAGGCTTAGTGTATTGTGTGTGGGGGGTGGAGAGAAGGGGTGATTACTGAGGGTGAAGATAACCCGTGGTAAAAGAATAGAGTGCAACAGTGAATAATTTCATCAGCTCATGCTCGAGCACGAGGCTTGCCATCCCCCACCATGCCGTGACAGCTCTTCCGAGGAGAAAGGGCATTAGGAAGCATTCACATATTAAGTCCGTGACAATGGTGTCAGAAATGCAAAGAGGCCTGAGCTGTCAGGTCATTTTTACTGAGCTGCAGCTCAGCTTTAGGAAACGTTTTCGATGTTTTCTTAACAAGCCAGCAGGACTCGAAATGCAAAGCAGACTCTGCTTTGCAGCTACCTAGCCCCAGGTAGCCCCACGCAGGCAGGTGCGGATGGCTCCCTCGCACGGCTGAGGTGCGTGAGTCGTCAGCCAGCAGAGCCCAAAGCGCTGGCTGACAGGACACAGACGGTGCCCTCCGGGTGCAGCTGAAGTCTTTCACCTGCAGAGACGACCTAAGTCTCTTTAACAGCTAGCAGTGTTTAAAGCAGATCAGTGTGGCTCCTACAAAGCCAAGGGCTGAGCGCAGGCCTGGCCAGCACCAGTGCAGCCCAGCATCCCTGTCTGTTCCAAACCTGCACCTGCACGTCCAGCCAGCACCAAAGCTAAGCTAAGTTCTAGAGCTCCTGGTTTCCTGCCTTGCAACCCAGATAAGGCTGTTTCCTCACCTGCCGGAGCTTTACAAAAAAGCCCTTTGCAAAACCCAAACTACAGTTCGACCCAAGTCACAGCTGCAGCTACTACTCCTTAGCCCACAATAGGGGCCACACAGAAATAGCTCAGGACCCCCAACAGCCTCAGTAGAAATCCTCACCCCAAATACATCCACATGGGTTTGCCATGCATTAAACCCCGACACACAGGCAGGGCCTGTCATGCATTAAACCCCGACAGGCCCGTTACAAACGATGCCTGCACAAGCCCTGTCTACATTGCGGGACAAGGAGCCTCAGCACCGCTGAGATCAACTCGGGTAGAAAGGGGCACCAGGAGGGAGGCATTAGGGAGCTCTCCCAGGATCTATAAAATGGACCTGATGACGCGGGAGTCACTGCCCAAGTCCTGTTTGGACATTTGGATGTGCCAGTTCGGTGGCTCCGCCGTGCTGCAGCCCAGGGACGGCACAGGAGACGGTTAACAGTCCCGTTCATCAGCTCGGGGCAGGCTGATCCGTCCGCGCTGACACGCAATACAGCACAGCTGCTCCGACATCACCTTTTCCAATCTGTGCTTAAGAATGATCTATCTTTCCGAGCAGCGCAAGGGTCAACTGCTTGGCACACTTTAATAATTTATTAAGAGCTGGCAGCGGCAGCAGCTCTGCCGCGTTGCTCAGCTGTCCTCACATACTGCCCAGTACAGGGTAGCGAACAACGGGCAGCACAAAAGGTAGGTATGTAAAAAAAACACACGTGTACACTAACCTAGTAGTTACTACGGCTGCTGCAGCGGGCAAGAGGTCCTAGATGAGAGTGGAAGACGCTTCCCTCCCTGGCACCTGTCCTTGTCCCGCAGGGCAGCCCAGCTTCATTTCCCCTGCTGCAGCAGACGCAGTCACGGCCCACGCAGGCACCCGGGAAGCACACTTATCTCGTGTGTAATTATAGGGATGTAAATTATTAATAGCTCTGAAGGTAGAAAGGAGGAAAAAAAAATAGATACATGCCCTTCAGCAGCCTTTTTACAACTTTAATAGATTTAGACAGAGAGTCTATATTTATACAGCAACCAAGTGCTATAAAAAGCATCACAGATATGCACACTGTGCAGGGGGCAGGGGGACAAGGTTCGGTTCAGCACATGAGTCTGACATTTAAAGGAAAAAGTCCAGCCGTGTCTCCAGCAACCCTTGGAGCAGCCTGCGTGGGCATAAGTGCCGCGCGAAGCCGCGTGCCAAGGCGTCAGCAAGGCCCCGAGAGCCTTATAACAGCCTCGGCCCAAGCACCCACGCAAACCCACCACCAGGAGAGCATTAAAGCCTTTAAATACGGAAACGGTCCAGGACAACCCAGGACAAGTTAAACGCAGAGCATGGGACACCCTCTACACGGAGGCATTTACAGCTCCGAGCTGGGCTTGGCCCCCCATCGCCTTGCACCTCACTATAAGCACTGAGGATCCCACCAGCAAGGAGGTGCCGGCTAGCAGAGCTTGGATGTTGCAACGAGTGTTTCTACTCTGCTATTCTCATGTACAGCCTAGATTTGAAATTTTATGTATTTTTATATATTTAAAAATGAAGAGAACAGCAAACAGCAGATAAAATGGCCCTCGGTCTTCTAAGAGAGGAAGAGCGAGGCAAGGGGAAAGACAGCTTCATTACAGAAAATCCACTAAAACTCCTGAGGGTAACAGGATGAAGAGCAGTAGCTTTTATAGCTTTACAAAGGATAAACCCTGCCAGACAAATGTAATTGCTTTATTTGTTCTTTGATATAGTTACAGAGAGATTGGACAAGAGGAACACAGCTGAGGTCACATTTTGGGATTTTAGGACAGCATCTGATACCATGTCTCACAACATCCTAATTGAAAAATTAATCCAAAAAGACTTGGAAAGGACCAGTACACAGTATGGAAATAGAGAACTGGCTACTGGGCTGTAAACAAATGATAATGATAAATGGCATCGTGTTGAACGGAGAGGAGGTCTGAGCAAACAAATTCATTAATGACCTGGAACAGGGAGCAAACAGCACCCAAATGAAATCTGCAGATTGCATTAGAGGCAGATTGTGCTCGACAGCCGCACGTCTGCCCTCAGGTGAGCACAGGGACGCAGCGCGGCAGGCAGGCAGGACAGGTCCCTGCCGCCACAGCTCCCAGCACGTGCACACACACACGCTCATGTACAGTTAAATGTCTGCAACACCACGTAAATATAGTTATTTCTCAATTACCAAAGGAGATGCATTGCAGAAATTCTCTTAGCAGATGTCAGACATGTAGAAGTCTGCATAGAGAAGAAATGTTGTGACCTCCCGTTCACATGTAGCTGGAAACTACATTCAGGACGGGACAAACAGCACATTGCATGATGCCCTGATTCCACCAACAATTGTTTTCCACATTTCTCTGGTTTAGCTTAAAATAATTTTTAAGGAATAGCGTTCCTGATAAAATAATTTAAGACTGTATTTTTCCTCAGCACAAACGTAATGTAAGCTTTAAGAGAAAGGAAAAGAAAGAAAACCCAAAACACTAAATTGTGTCTTCCTGCAAAAGTTTAAAAACACAAGGTTTGGCAACACTGACCTTTAAAGGACCAAATAGATAGTTCATCAAAAATAGTTATAAATAGTTATAATTTATCTATTATCTGTTAATCAACAGATTTTTCACTGATGCAAAGTAAAAATAATTGTGCACTTTGCACCATTGCACCTTTTGCAGGAAATGTTGCAACAAGGCAAACCAGATGATATAGCAGGTTCATAAAACATATGCCCAAGCATATCAGCATGGGTGCGAATTTTCACACTCTGGAAGAATTGAGGGTTCAGCACTGAGCTCACACTTTGCGCATATTAGCACATGTACTGAATGAAAAGGTAAAGAGCCCAGAGATAGGACAGCATTTCTAGCTCCTCTGGGAAGCTTTCATCCAGAGCTAAGATGTATTTTTCTCCAGAAGTAGAACCTACCCATCATTAGCATCATCAGCTGAGATGCAGATCTGAGATTTACTACTTGATAAGTTAGAAAAACCATCTCCTCAGTATCTGGGCATGCAGGAACCCCTTAAGAACACCTCATTAACTCATTAAAGAGGATTCTCACAGAGATTAGCCTCAGCAATCGTTCATTTAGCTACCAATCCATTCATGTGATGCCAATAAGTCCCTCAAACAGCCAAGGCCTCAGGAACACATACGAGGAGTCTGGGTTTGCCTGGCAGTGCTATTCCCGTGTACACTCTTAGGGCATTCACACCACATCAGTGTGAAAACTACTTTGTCCCAAAATGATCTAATGATCTTTTTTTTTTTTTTTGACAAACATGAAACTTGTCCACATACACACTATATCTATCTATCTATCCATATATATATATATAAACCAAATGAAAACAATATGGATGCTTAAAAATGGGGCATATGGTAAATTAACACCCAATTCAACTAATTTTGCAGCACTGGCACAAGGCCTGTTCCCCACCGTGCGTTTCAATGGCATGGTGGGAGACTGGCACACACAAAAGACAGAAAAGGGTTTCAGAAATACCCAGGGCAAAGTGACTTCCAGAGGCGCTCACTGCCTGAATGCTGAATCAGGCAGGGAGGAACTTCCCACCCCAGCCCTTCATTTCCAGGTTTTTCCTTCCCTCTGCGCCTGCTCCTGTTGCACCATCCATCCTGGATTTCCGATGAGCCTCCTCGCCCCGAGGAGCCCAGCTGCCTCGCTCCTTCAGCAGCCCTCCGGCACCGCTTTGGCTGGCTGCGACAGCAGAGAAACCCAACATTCCCTGTTCCAGGTGTGAAGATAGGGATGCTGTGCTGGTAAGAGCCATCATCACCTACATGCAAGCAGGCCCCGCAGCAGTTCCACTTCTCACTGGGCTTCACGTCCTCGGCAGGAACGTGGGCATCGCTCCTGCCACCAGCCCTCGCTGCAGTCGCTCCTTCCTTCGTGCGTGTTGGTAGTGGGAGATTCCACCCAACTAACGTCCTAACCTTAATGCAGGGCCACAATTTCACTTTCAAGACGAATATTTCAAAGAACATTAATCCAGTTCCACTTGCCTAAGTGAAGCAGGTTTTTAAGACCCTAATCAGCTTGAATTCCCCTTGCACCCTTTCACATGCAGAGTTCAGATTTTCAAAAGCAATTGGATGTTTGAACAGCTCCTCTTTACTGCATCCCACTAAATAGCCCCTCACTTGCCTGCAAACTGTTAACTGCATAGAACAGGAAACTGCTCTGCTACTATCTTTGCACAGAGAAGATGACCCTCTGATGCACCCCGGAGAGCACCGGGCATCCTCTGCCGCTGGACGTGCAGGCGGCCGCTCGCGAGATGGGGATCTGCGCAGAGAAGCTGCCCATTGCAGCAGCCCAGGCTCGTTCCTGGCGTCACTGTGGGATCGAAGCTGTGCCCTGAGCGGCTTTCCATATTTCAGGAAGCCAGACAAAGGCGGCTGTTAATGGCACTCGGGTCTGGAAGGGGGAATCCCCGAGCGTAAAGCTCCCAGTGACTGCGCGGCGAGGAAGCGGAGCGAACAGCAGGAATGAGTTGGCCACAGTAAAGAATTCTGTGAAAGGGAATTTGACAGCTTGATAATATCATGAGCACCCCAGGAACCTGGAGAATGAGACAGGAGACACTGTAGGGAAACCAAAGTTAAAAACTGCACGCTGCATGGTTCATTCTCCTGGTAATTCCTCTTATTCATCGCCATAATCAACTTGACATGCAAAGCTACTCCAAATTTACTGACAGCTTTTCAGCCGACATCTAGTTCTGAAGGTTTTTTTTTCTTTTTTTGCTTTGTGCTGCCCTTTTGTTAAAAAGAAAAAAGAAAAAAAAAAAAAAAAACTTGAATAGCTAATTATTCATCGCCTTAAACCAGGATATACAACAGTGTCAAGAAATCATCTGTTAAAAGTTGTATCAAAAAGACTTTTGGGATTAGTTCATCTCCTTTGTAGCCTGCAGAAAACACTCATTTGTAAACAATTAAATCATCATTTCAAACCTGTCTACAGCCTGAGCATCTTTGTGTGCAGCCTGTACATCCACATAAGCAAGTTCCTTATCACTACATCCAGGAGCCAGGTCCAAGAGGTTTCCTACTAAGTGTCTTCCTTGGGGCAGGCTGGAGGCTGCATTTATGGACTAACAAAGGCTCTGTGTGAGCCCCATAACAGTGTATCTAATGAAATATAATAGCTGCCTATGTAAATCAAACCCACAATACTCTCAAGACAGGCTGAGAGCAAAAAAGTTGCCACAAAACCTGAGGCACATTGCCACCACGTAACGCGCAGTACTGCCTGATATAAAAAGCAGCTATTTCATTCAGCCCTTCAGGCTCATCCTTTGGCTTGGAATGACGGGAATCAAAGCTCCCCGCACGAGCAGTGGGACGCGGGGCTGCTTCACAGCAACGCTCCCAGCACGAAGCAGCGGGACATGCTGCAGTGGCAGCGGTTGAGCTGAGCCAGGTTTCTCCCCTAGCTGCCGTTGCTCTTCCTGACTCTGCTACCTGCCCCAGGGTGTTGTTGCAGCAGGGTTATACAAGCAGCCGCGCAGCATCCCTCACGAGGGATACGTCTTATAACGCTCTCCTGGGCCGAGCGCTGCAGCCCTGAGGTAGTGAGCCTGGAATGCGCTCCTGAGCGGGGAGCTATAACTGCGCACGCAGAAAAACCCTCTCCCTCATCCTCATCAGCTAAACAGCAGGATCTCCCACTACTCCCAGCGTTTCTTAGATGACAAATATTTTTGAAAACATTCTTGTGTGGATATCTGGTGTTAGAAATTACTCCTTGGATGTCAAAAGCTTTTGCTGTACAATTACACCTACCCTCAAGAACTCTACGCTCTCCCTTTCTGTGCAGGACAAATGGTTCATCCAGAGAAGAGAGGCCAATCTGCTGCTACCACTTCACCACATGAATTTACTGCTTTAGCAATCTGATAAACCTTTCAGCTAATTCATCTAAAATCTGCAGGAATATCCTTTTCAAAATACAATTGCTGACCCAGCAAAGAAGGAGAAAAAGAAAAAAAGAAAAAAAAAAAAAAAAAAAGGCAAATTCCACCTTCCTTCTTACCGAATGAATAGCAAGTAGTTTCTTGTGAAACTAAAACTTCCTCTTAACTTATGGAAGCAAATCCATGGCATTCATAACATCCCACCACGGAGGGGATGCAGACAGCACATCATTGTTTCAGAGAGGAATTCCTCCGTAAGCAAGAAATCCGCTGAGATGGTATCAACCAAACACCAAACAACCCTCCCCGCTCGGCTCCCTGCCCACCCCGTCCAGCAGAGCAGGCTGCTCCCGGGACAGGCAGGGAAGTGAAACTCCCGGGACAGCAACAGCAGCTTGCAGGGACTTCATGAGCATCTCGGCATCCCATCTCCCAGCGTCTATCTTTAAGATCAGCAATAATTTTCTAAATATCACTTTGTCAATGCCGTTACTACTGAAATAGCAAAGAGTTTTGAAAAAAATAGAACTAAAGGAAGGTATTTCTCATTCTAAATATTCTGTAATTGACAGCTGACTGCCAAGTTGTAGACAGGAAACTCAGCTTATCTAAGAGGAAAAACACCTCAGCTTGAAGCTCATTCTGTTGGGCTTTTCTCAATGAGTGGCAATTCCTCTAGCTAAATGTACATCAAACCCTTGGAAGCCACACATAACAAAATCCCTGAATTTGAAAAGCAACACGGATTTGTAAGCAGAACATTACACGTAGGTTTTTTTCATAGATACACAAACCAAGCTTTTTCTATTAAATTACCTGAAATATAAGATTTTCACAGGAAAAACTGTAAATCAAGACAACAGTGTTCAAGTTTAAGCTGATGACTTTTTTCTTTTTCCTTAAAAGACTACTAATACAGATCTTTAACAACACTTATAATGTTGATTTCAAAATATTTTTACTGCTTTGTTAGAAAAGCTGAAAAAAGTTCAGTGGAAATAAAGCCTCCGGCTACTTTCACAGAAGCTTCTCCGTGTGCCCCAGCACGGCTCTGGAGGACACAGGGCCAGCCAGGGACTGCTCGGCTGCACTGGGCATGGGTTTGATTTGGGCACAAAAGAACGGGTCAGCGTATCTGCCATCACGTTTGCAGGGCTTTTTTTAAAGAAAGTATTATCGACACTGAAGTCATCGGCTCTTCTAAACAGATGTCTTTGGAGGCAACAAAAACACAAACACTGAATTCATTCATTCCCTAAAAACAAGGAGAAAATCTGTCCCAGGCAACCGAAACCAAGCTCAGGAGAGCTGAATTCAGGGCTTTGTGAGCAGAGTGCCACTGTACTAAGTTCAGCACAAGTGTAACAAACGCACAGGCCTTTAGAGCTGTTTTATTGGAATGAGGGTTAAGAAACCTCCCGAACTTCCTTAATATGTGGCAAGCAGCGTCTTTAAATAGTTACGCATGGGCCCTATCCTCAAGTTCAGCTAAAAAGATGACTCGCTTCCGCAGAAGGAAGCCAGGAAACGAGCCTGGGAGCTTTTGATTGCTAGCTCAGGGAGAGCACCATACACAACCCTGAAAAGGAGCAGTTTCATCACTAAAATGAGATGACTCCAAGTACTGCAATTAAGAGCTGAAACCTGCAGACAGACCTCAGGAGAAAAAGAAACTGAGGCCAAGAGTGGGGCGGCTGGCACGGGGCAGGCTCCCCACACATGGGGGCCCCCATGTGTGGCCACGGACACTGACCCCATGGCTACACCCATGGGGGAATCAACCACCCGCCCGAGCACTCTGTGGGATGTGCCCAGAAAGTTCCGAGTAGGGTAAAAAAATGTCCTGTCAACAGCCCTTGCTTCAACCTATAACTCAATTCCCCAATAACTTCGGGAGTCAGAGCTCCCAAAAGTCACTTCCACTATGTAAACAACAAAAAGATATTGCAGCAGTTTACAAAAAAGCATCATGTCATAGGAGTCCTGTTATGAGAAACCCCAGAAGAGAATGCACCCAAGCACGTGTTTTCGCTGTTGTCACTAGAAGGTACAGACAGAACAGCAGATGTTCCTAGGACATCATGAGAGAATATGAACAAGAACAGCAAAGACCAGTTGGAGATGAAGATAAGGACCACGGTA
The DNA here is from genome assembly GCA_013389825.1 of Crypturellus undulatus. Lineage (NCBI taxonomy): Eukaryota > Metazoa > Chordata > Aves > Tinamiformes > Tinamidae > Crypturellus > Crypturellus undulatus. The sequence continues at coordinate 163,168 of VWPW01013395.1, forward strand.
TCTTCAAAGAACTGCCAGGAACTGGGCAGTAGGACCAAAACAGGGCCTCTGAGGCAAAATAGGGCCATATATGGAAGTGAATTCCAGGATGACATCAAGCGGACACAGGGCGATGACCACCAGGGGGTCTCAAAAGACCACCAGAGACCACCAAAGGGGCAGAGGGCGCATGAGGGTGGGGTATATTATAATTAGTTCCAGAAATAGAATGAATATGTATGATCACGCCTAGGGCTTAATGCGTACGTAGATAATAGAGAAATAAAAGTTTTAGCAAACACACCTTAGGGTGTGCATGATAGCTGGAGCTATCTCCCATGCACCCAGCGCCGCAATAAAGTGAATGTTCTTCTCAAAACTACATCAGTGTTAAGAGATTTATTCCTGGTTTTCGGTGACAACTTCAGGAGTCAGAGCTCCCAAAAGTCACTTCCACTCTATAAACGATAAAAAGATGTTGCAGCAGTTTACAAAAAAGCATCATGTCACAGGAGTCTGTGTGATCCTGGGCAGTCCTCTGCCAGGACGTGCAGCCCATGGGCCTCACGGGTCAGGATAGCCACGTGCCAAATCTGCTAATGCAAAACCTGCTCTTTTAAGAGTCAAACTGAGTCATTAAATACAACAAAAGTCTTTGGAGTGCAGTGCTGGACACTGCAGTCCATAAGCTACATAGTGTTGTTTGCAACAATTTGGTCAAGTATAGTATGAACAAGCATGATTTTATTATTATAATAAATTTGCTCCATTTCATATCTGCTTTACTGTGTGTGGTTCTCTCTCAGTTGCTGTTAGACAAAGCTCCACTACTCTCCGATTTCTACTTTTTTCCCCAAAACTGAGACACTGCAGTTGTAAAACCTGCAAAATTAATGATCTCCATTAATCCTAGGTACAATTCCAGCAAGTAACACCTGAGATTAATTTGATCACAGGTTCCAGCTGAGCTGATAATAGAAATTGTTACAGAACTTGGGAAGTTTTACCCGCAAATTACAGTGCAGATTTACATGTAACTCGACAGGATGAGATAACATTACTGATGAGGGAAAAACAGACGTATAAATCAAGTTTTAACCCACATAACAGAAGTACTTCATTGAATCATGCATTGGTGATAATGGGAGGAGAAAGCCCTACATAAGAAATATTCTCTCTGCACACACAGACCCACATCCCTCTTCAAGCATTGCCCAAGGGCCTCTCTGCTCTTAGGAGCTTCCCATCCTGTGTATCATCCATACCCTCAGGTAGGGAATCTCCATTTCAGAGCATTATACTGCAGTAATGGAGCATTTGCCATGTTCTGACCCTTTCAGCCTGGAAATAAACACTGATGCTTTTGCTAACTGATGCTCTCAAAACTCCTGATGGACTGGGTTGGAGGGTTAGTCGTTGTTTGATTTTATTTGCCATCCTTCATTACTACAGCTATAAATACCTTTCTCTGAATTCACCAGAACAGCATGATTTATGAGTTCCAAAATCTCTGCTTAGGCAATGCTTAAGCAATGTTCTATATGCAATAAAGCATAATCAGCTACTCAGGAGTCCAAAAGGGTATCTGCTTCTAGCTTTAACTTTTCCAAAATTCACTTTCTTATTACATGGGTCATAACAGAAATCAGCATGCACAGACATGTCAGCATGCACAGACATGTGGGGAGGAAAATAATACCACATAAGTCAGACTTTCACCGAATTACTGTCATTTTACTACAGTCAAATACAAGTTGATTCCCTCCAGTTTAAGAGCAGAACATGCTACATGACAGTGTGCCTGTAACGAGGGATATATTATATATATTTATTTAAAATTCGACTATATAAACAGCCTTGAATGGAAATCTCCCTGCTCCTACACAGGTCTGCAAGCAAAACCAACACTTTCCTCCCACACAATCAGGCCTTGTAACGGCAGCCGGAGACCTCGCAGAAAGCCAACATTCACTGCGCCGGCATCCTGTAACATTTGGCACCAGAGCTCCAACTTTGTTATTTCCCCAAGGAGCAACAATTTTCTTTGTGCAACAGCAGGGCAGTGTGTCTCTGCAAACCCACCTCACAGCCAAGTTTGGCGCTTGGGTGAAAGGAGCCCATTTAGGGGCTGCCCGGCCCTGCTGGCCACGCGGCAGCTCCGGCGCGAGGCGCTGCGCGGGCACTGGGGCCTCTGCGTGAAACCGCAGGCACCTGGGGAGCCCAGCCCAGTGCGTTGACACGCGGGGATTATTTACAGGAGGGGAAAAAAAAAAGAGAGCTGGCCAAATTAGGTGAATAACGGTTATGAGGTTTTAAATAAAGCAGTTATGAAAGTTACAGGGCATAGTTGTTCTTTTTCTTGGACAAAAAAAAGCTACTTCACTGAAATCCATGAAGTAACGCCGGTTCTGCAAGGAAAGCTAGGACTGGCATTGGACAAGCAGGTATACAGGGATGCCGTCGCCAGCTGCTCAAAATAAAGCCAAGGCAGAGCTGTATCACAGGCACTAGCTGAAGGTCTGGCACATTGTCTTTATATTTACACAGCAGGTGCTGTACTTATATATTCCTACAAAATAACTGCCAAAGCTTTTTTTCCTTTTGTCTCCACTTCACATATTTCCATATCTTCACCTAGATATTTGATTCTCAATTTTTCAGAAGGCCTTGGCTGTTCTGGTGCAATCACTGGGTGTTCCAGCTGCTAGATGGTCTTTTCCAAGCGCACCATCACAAATACCCAGATCCACTCATGTTCATGTATTAAATAGATTCACATTCCCAACATACCAGCCCTAAAACTTTGCACCCTGGGGTATTTTCACATTTCTGACTTGACCTCAAACTGTGATAATTTCATCCAGATAATGGATAGATATTTGTGAACACACTTGACCACTTAAACTTCTTGTGCTACCTATTTAACTTATTTTGCTAATTATTCACATAAACAATCCTTTCAATTACCAATAAATAACATAATTACTTTCAAATGTGTCTTGCCTGGATACCAAGCCAAGGCCATAGTTCTAAGTGTAAATATTTAGTGCAAGTTTCAAGACCTCCTGTATCAAACAATCTGTTTGCAAACAAGGTCCCCCCAAGCAAACTGCCCCAAGCATTTAATTCCTACATAAACTAGCCATAAATCTCTGTATGTGCTTGCAAAATGAGAACCAAAGAAAGCTCCATCACCTGGATAACACTGCCGACAGGACAGTACTTTAAGCTGGCTTGACTGAGCCTCAACAACTCCCAAGTGATGCAGAGAAAGGGACAAAAGAGCAAGCAGAGATCTGCCCTGAGAGAGAGGGCAGACACGGCGGAGAGCGAGTGCGCTGCTCCAATAGTGCACGGCCGCACTCCCAAAGGGACAGAGCACCAATCTCCCACAGGCGGCAGAGCAGCAGCTCCCTGGTCCTGCTTGGGCTGCTGCATGAAGAGCTTAACCAAGGCCAAAACAAACAAACAAACAAAAACACTCCATACAAAAATCATGGGTTTGAAATGATTACTTGTAGTCTGTCAAGTACCACTACATGTTCTTATTCATATTGTCCCACAAAACCCCAGGGTTTACATCTCGCACTACCCTCGTCACAGCTAACCTGATATGTCCTGGCAATCTCTGTCAGGAATCCAGCCCAAGGTCATACAGTCATTTCTTAAACAAATTGTGGCTATGAGGAATTTTGACCACACAGCCCACAGAATTATAACAATTGCTGCCTATACACAAGTAAGTGACGAAGAAGGACAATTAATTTTATTAATAACTTAAACCAGTCTACCCAGAGATTTTAGCAGGAGAAGAGTTGTTCTGGCTTTGCAATGCCTGCGTAAGAAATATTTCTGCCTTATGTACCCTTTTATGCCTGAGAGGTAACTGTACTGTCCACAGAGCTAAATTTATGCCCGCTATGCAAACTGTGCCAGGTATAATTTGAGTAAAAGGCGGTACTTATTGCAATAATTATCACGTTAGCCATTAAAGTTGTGTTTCCACACAGCCTGCTTGTTTATACATTTTTCCCTTTTGCAGCTGCATCCAGATTCACCTGCTTTAGAGCTCAGGCAATCAACTAGGGCTGCCTCATTTGCTCCACTTGCTCTAACCTAATCCAGTCTAGAACAACTTGAGAGAGAAAAATAGAGGTACTTTAAATTCCTACTGCAAGCCAGCCTTGGCAAAACCTCGCGGGACAGGGAGAAGGTCCCTCCTTCACCTGAAGGGTCTCTTCCCCTCCAAGTTCAAAGCTCACGGCAGAACAGGTGTGACAGCATTTCTGGAAAACTGCAATCCCATCTGCTGCTTGAGTTGCAATCTGTAGTTTGCAACAGACCTATGGAAGTGTTAAAAGCTACACCTGTACTAAAGAGCTCAGAATTTTGTGTTTATCACCTTCAATAGCATTGCCCTAAAGGGCTGAAAGGCCTGCAGTGAATATAACCACAGCTCCACCTTGGCTCAGCACATGGTGTCTGCAAAGGAGCAAAAAGAGTAATAAAAAGTTAGCTTCAGTGCTACCTAGAGCTGGGTGGAAACATCATTTTGTTCATCAGCCAGCCTGTGCTCTCAACACTTTAGACACTGCTGTCTATTAAAGCGACACTGTGGAAACAAGCTAAGCGGCATCACTGCTGCCCCATAAAAGCCTGATCATCCTCATCTTCCTGTCATCTTCATTCCAGAAGTAACGATGAACGGCAAGCCTGAGAGCCCCCAAACACGCCTGCAGCTTCTGGTGGCCCCACCGAGCACGTGTGTGAGGGCTGCAGGGCCGGCGAGCAGCACCTGCCCCGCGCTCACGGCCACGGTCTCAGCACGGCGAGCGCCGGGAACACGGTGCCACAACACCGACAGATTGTTATCCCAGACCAACATCGGGTCAGCTGCCTGTTGAGCCCAGGCAACACACTGGGCAGCATTTTCCCTTTTCTTTCTTTTGAGAACATTTCCAAAAACCTCTTCAGGTAAGACTGGAAGATTTAAAGGGGAGAAAAATAACACAAGAATCTATCGCAGCGTGACACAGGTGAGGACTATCTGGTAACTTCCAGTGTTGGGACTGAAGAACACAGGTGAGATTTTCAGAAGGGATCAACTGTACTCAAAACTTCAACAGGATCCATATACTTAAGTATCCTAGCGGCTTTTCATAATCACAGGTGTAACAAATACTCAACCAGGACATAATTAGAGTAGATAGATGTCCTCTGGATGGTGCCAGAGACATCGATTTTCACTGAAATTACTGAGAACTGTGCTCTACCCCAACCTCCCAAAGGTCAGCTTTGGAGCAGTCTCATCTTTAAGTCTCATCATTTCATCTAGCTGTTTTACAACAGTAAGTCATTAAGGGGCAAAAGAGAGAAAACATATACAAACTGCTTTGCCATGTAATACTGAGTCATCCTTGCTAAAAAAAAAAAAAAAAAAAAACAAAAAAAAAAAAAAAAAAAAAAAAAAAAAAAAAAAAAAAAAAAAAAAAAAAAAAAAAAAAAAAAAAAAAAAAAAAAAAAAAAAAAAAAAAAAAAAAAAAAAAAAAAAAGTAGAGATGCACCTAATTGTGCCTGTGTAACCATCGACCTTTTAAAGAAATTAGTTGAAGACTGAACTATCAACCCATTCCAGAAAACTCAAAATTCCTGGAGGGAGGAAAAACCTGTTGTGCGAGAGGAAAACACGTCATCAGAGCAAGCAGATATATAATGCTGGAGGCCTAATCATCAACTAACGCAAGTCATTTTCAGCACGACACACACTTTACCAAACATCCACATGATTATTTATGCCCAGCTGCAGGGCTGCCAAAGGCACAGGACAGCAGATGCGGAGCTGCCTGCAGTCGCTACGGGAACTAAAACAGACCTCTCCACCCTGAGCGACAGCTCTGGCCGCCCCGCAGACCGGCCCCCGCCTACGGGAGCGGCAGACAGGGCTGCATAGCATGGGGTACATGGCCCCCATCTCACTGCAACACGTCTGTGCAACCAGGAAGAGTTCTTAAAATGATGCAGCCGAGTACAATGACACATGTTAAATACAGCCACAAGCGGACAGACAGCAGAAATGCATGAATAACCTCATTGATTACAGTAAAGAAAGCCTGAACTTATTTGCAGTGGAGACATTTCCTGGCAAATTTCCTTCCACTTGGTAAGAGGACAGACATTGTCTTACGCCTTCCACACCACACAGAAATAAAGCAAAGCTCCAGACAGTACCGTTGGCGTGGAAGGGAGCACGTAGCTGCACGACTGCTCCTTGCAAGGCTCGGCCCAACACGGATCTTCAAGCCCAGCGCAAGTCTGATGCTTGGAAGTTAACTTGCATTCTGAACATGGACCAAAAGTTGAAAGGCTGAAATTTAAGTCAATATGAAAATTCTAGAAAAAAAAAACTTAAGAAACTGTTTTTCATTTTAAGGACATCAAAAATTCTACCCTATTTCTCTAAACATACCATTCACATGTAGTTGTTACCTAGATATAGTATATACACATTGCGTTTTTTAAGCAATAGGATAAAAGAAAAAACAAAGTTGAAATGGAGACCATGCAGTAATCTCTCTTCTGGCTTCCAACTATTTCACATCTTACACAGACACTTTTCCACACATACCCAAAGTGGGTTACTTTCAACAATACAGCATTTTTCAACATCAACAGTTCTATTTAAAAAACTGTCAGCTCTTGTACGCTATCTAGACTATCCGTGATTTTTTTCAATAGAAGGTGATTGAGACATAGATGGCAGATAGATAATTTTATCACCTCTAAAAATACAGACGGTTGTTTTATTATGCAAGACTCAGTGGTTTCGACAATCTGCTCTATCTACCGAGAGCCGTTGGGAAATTCCCCTTGGACAGCTCTGCGCGTGGGGAAAGCGACCGTGCCGGGGGCAAGATCGGAGCCCCCATGGGAAACTTGGCAGCACATCCACACTTGCAGAGCCCAAACTGTGCGAGCAGCTGCAGACGGCACCAACACAAACCCTCCTCCTCCTCAGATCCCGGCACTTCTGCGGCCCCCTTGCAAAACTCAGAGAAAACAGGAACTGTATCGGCACTGCCCTGCACTCCGGCTTGCGTTGCTATGAACACGGCAACCAAAGCAGTTTTGAGGCTACTCGCAGAAACCCCACACAGGAAGCTGCGCAGCAGCTGGGGGAGAACGTGTGTGCTCAAAGGAAGGGCAGAAAAGGCTGGGCAGAAGGGTGAAGAACAGGCTGGAAGCAAAAAAATAAAGGAGAAGGCAGGGATACAACATCACCACTTACGACAGTGGGTTTAGACACAGTGAGCTGAGGGCTCATCTTCCCGGGGCGAGCAGAGGGCCCTGTGGGGCACCAATGCCATCTCCATGGAAAGCAGGCTGTACAAACCCAAGCTTTCTTTTCCCAAAAGACTGAAGTCCACCCTCAAATACCAGTCTGCAGTGTATACTTCAGGGCTTTTCAAACACTGTGTGCAGCTGGACACAGGCAGGGCTGGGTATTTTTGATGCAACTTCTTTAAAGAGCTCCTGTTGCTTATCCAAAGAATTAGTATTTCAAAATCTCTAGTTACATGACACTTAAAAATCCCCTTTAAAACAGATCTACAGCCATGTAATGAACATCCAATAACCACTTATGTTTCTGCTCTGTCAAACTTCTTCAGGGCAACTTCTATATAACATTTACAACCCCTCCGTACAAGACTTCCAGACATGCATAAATTCCATCCGCAGCAGGAACTCACATGAGAAGACTATCCCCTTCTCACCAGGCAGGTGAAACGGCAGGGTCACAGCTGAGAATGGGTCCCCAGCACCTGATAAATCTCTCAAATCTGCTATTTATTGACATAGAAGCATTTATCTCTTTGTTATACAAGTAACAGCACAAAAGAACCCCATTACACCACCCTGTACGGTCAGAAATAGAAATTTGAAGGCAGTCCAAGTAATCTTGCAAGTGTTGGCAAGCAGCATAGTCTGCACCGGGAGCATCCTAACTGCGCAGAGCTACCCTCCCCTGGTACCAATGACATGGATGTGGAGACTGCGATAGCCCCTAACGACTAATTACTCCCACAACAGGGAAATTGCTCCTGATATCCCGAATACAAGTATGAAGGGGTACAAAAAAGCTGCAGGTGGCAATATGCACAACCTGTGCGCCTCAGGTGAGGCTAATAAAAGTTTGACTACTCCATAAACAGAAAACACAGATGCAGACAGAGGCTCAGCACACACCCACCAAAGCCCAGTTAGCTTTTTTTTCCGTTTTCCTCCCCCATCAACTATGCCTATAATGTTTTGGAAGATGATAAAAACAAACTGGCTTCAGTTTTGTTTTTTTAAGCATCTCTGGCAGCCCCAACACAGCAGCAGCAGACGCTGCCTCTCGCAGCTTGCCCCGCCGCGCTCCGAGGCCTCCTCTCGCTCGGCAGGCTCCTCCGTGTGGCTCCCCACGATGGAAGCCGCGTCCTGCTGCCTCCTGACCCTGAGCCCGCTGCGCATCAGGCGGTCGTAGCTGTAACTCGCAAGCAGCAGCACTTACAGCCCCTCATCGCCCAACAGCTGGCAGTGGGGCTCACTCAGAGCCCAACAGCAGGCTTCACCGCAGCAGGTCCATGTCGGGGGGTATTAATGGGCTCCGCCGTGGTGACAGTGACAGTGTCTCTTGGCTGCCAGTCTTCCAAATCGCTGGGCGTCGAAATGACAGCTTTGTCAGTGCTGGGTTTTTTTGAGGCACTCCGAACAAGTCTATATCTATCGCTTATTTTTATGAGGTAACTGAAGCAAAGCGACACAGAGCTCCCTAGCCAAGGGGGCTTGCACAATGCCCGCGGCTCCAGGGAAGGATGCGCTGTGCACTCCTTGGCAACAGGACAGCCCTCCATGCAGGCTGCTCCCCACAGGCTTCTCCACACACCTCACAACAGGCTCTTACTGACACAGAAATAAAACAGGCTTTTTTGTTTGGAAACCTCCTGCTTCTTTGCCTCCTTCCACTTTCCTACTTTTGAGTATGCTTAGTTTTTCCCTGCGAGCACGTGAACCCTTGCGCCTGGGTGTTGAAGGAAAGATTTATCCGTGATGTAAAGTCAATCACGCTAGCAGAGACTTTCCAAACTCCTGCAGACTCATCCCAGAGAGGGATGAACGACTGCACTCCTGAACGCACAATGCAGAGCAAGGCACTTCCGAAAACTGCCAGCAAGCAGAGAGCCTCAAGAGCTCAGCACCTCACACTAAATTACTCCGCATTTCTGCACATTTACTACAGGACCTAATTTGAGATATACTTTAATGTTCTCATCTAACTTTTAGTATGTGCTGCTTTCTAAAAGAAGGTTCTGCGGGCCAACATTGCATACCATAACTTGCTATCAATATTTACAATTATTGTTTTTTTTTTTTTCTTCTAACTAGAAAAACAAACTTTCACTGTGAGGAAGACAGACACCAGAACAGGTTGCCAAGAGAGGCTGTGGGGTCTCCATCCTTGGAGATGCTCAAAACCCCAACTGGGGCCATGGTCCAGGACAACCAGCTCCAGGTGACCCTGGTGGAGCAGGAGCTGGACCAGATAATCTCCAGAGGGCCCTTCCAACATCAGCTGTTCTGTGGCTCTGCGAAAGACACAGCAGAAAAACAGAAACAGGCACATTACAAAGCAAAAAGTTACTTTGTGCACCAGTTCCTGTGTGGTTTTAGGTGGCATCACATCCTTGCATTGGGGTTATATTTCTGAGTATCTGTCAACTTTAACTATGTTTATCAAGTTCTGCCATATGTCACATATCCTGGACCATAACATGCTCCGAGCAGCCCCTTCAAAGAGGACAGTGCATCTCTTCAAGACGATGCCCTGCCTGCCGATGAGGGGCAAATCAAACATACTGGGATCACCTTCTGCAATCTCCTTTGGCTTCCTGAAAAAAAATGCAGGAAAAAAAGAAGCCAAAAATGACCACTTATTTCTCTGAAGAAAGCTTTTTAAATATCGATTCAAAAAAAAATATTTTCCTCAGTTGAGGTATTTTCAGGAACACATACAGACTTACCAGGCTAACTACTGAAAAAAAAACAGTCTAGTACTTGAAGATCCTCCTGCAGAACAAGTGGTGAGACCTCTGGTTTGTTCAGCAACTTCAGGCCCAGTAAAGTTACAAAGAAAACACTGGCCAGCGTCACAAGCACAAGAGCCGGCATCCTCCTTTGTTTCCAGAATATTTCTGTCTTCTCAAATGATGCCTATGACATGGTCCAGAATGATTTCTTAACAACACAGGCCACAGTGTTAGGCCTAAATCTAATTTTCACTGAGTTCACATTTCAAGAAAATGTTCCTCCTTCTAAAACTGCAAACCTTGCTCTTCAGTTACTTTTTTTTATTTCTACATTTTGTGGTGCACACAGGAATGCACATAAAAGCACAGTATAAACAATTCTATAATTATGACCCCATTTTAAATCACTAACGTTCCTCATCTCAGATTCCCTCACCATCTTCCTCTTACCTATTTGCTTTCTTAATAGTACTGCAAAATTTTGGGCCTTAAAAATCCTCAAGAAATCTTTTGCTATAAAGACAACCGATCATTTATTTCTCATGCTTATTCACCATCCTCCAGGCGAGCCCTGGTCACGGCAGTGCCCTGAGTGCACCTTCCTGCCAACCTCCCCTCTCCAGCAGCCTTGGCAGGAGCTCCCTGGGAACTCTCGTTCCTACCATCCCTCACCTCCATCACTTGCTTTGCTTATCTTCTGGCAGCCATCAGCAAGACTTCATTTTCTTTTGCATAAACGGAACTGCTTATGCTCCAAACTACCGATGACACATTCATAAACACCGGAGGGAAAAAAAAGAAATACTAAAATTGGCAAGAGAAGGGTAGGTCCCATTGGCAACCTCAGTAGCTGAGGAGATTGCAAATAAGTAACAGGATATCACACTTCCATGCTTTTAAAAAGGTCAACATATTGTCAACATTTGTTTTAGATAAAGATTGGCTACTTTCCTTTCCAAGTCGCTCTTTAATTGCAGCTTTTGATTCAGCTGCATAAAGCGTGTGACAAAGATACTGTGGCATGTTGCAGATGAAAAACTAAGTTTTGTGAGCAGTTTTTGCAATCAGCAAGAAGAAAAGCTACAATAGTAGCAGACAGACACCACTTTTTAGTTTAACTGTTGCATTAGGAAATCCCAGTGATTCTGAATGCAGGTGATATTGACTGCCCCAGGCCTTATTGCTCTGCCCGTCAGTAAAGGCTGGAGCAAATGCTCCAAGGCAGCAGATGAAGGTTTAACTCGTACAAAGCAAAGGAGAATTTTGCCACCAGTTTCAGATACAGCAGAATTGCCCAGAGTAACCAATGCGTACATTAGACTCAGTACAGATGCCTTTAACGCGGGCCCGGAGCACCGGTTTGGCTGAGCTCAAGCTGCTTTGGAAGTGCCTCAAGTCAACCACAGAGCAGCACACAAGAGGCAGAATCAAGGTGCCCATGTGGGGACCTGGCACCAAATAAACCATCTCATTTTAAACGCACACCTTCACTTCTGTGGCAATCACCTTCCCATACTGGTAAGTGCTTATTTGTACTGGGCGATAGATATCTCAAAGGGCGGCTGCAGTATCTTGCACAGGCTCGCTGCAGCTTATCGCAGGGGTATACTTTTTTTTTTTTTTTGGAAGTGTCTGCATGAAGAAATCTTTGTTTAGGAGCATTTACATTGTCACAACCAGAACTGGGCAAAAACTAACATACCTGTATGGGGCTCTGTGCAGCACTGACAATCCTGATTGTGAACAGAGTAACTGCTCCCAGCATCCAAGGAAAAGGCCCATTCCCTCCATAACTGGACCTAATCTTAGCAGCACATTACAGCACCCTCATACAATTTCCATGTGCTAGGAAAAGAGTTTTTTAGCTAATTTAAAGATTAAACAGTTAAGGAGTTGCTAAAACAAGAAGTTTTATTCAGCAATGCTGCTCAGCGTCGCAGGAAGTTTTCTTGAGTAACAACTGAATTACTTGGTCAACAGATTGCTGCACACAACAGCCCAGCTCGCAGCTGTCTAATGCCTTTAGCGCTGTGGTCTTATGGACTGTATCCCCAGTGAGGAAACATCTGTGTTCATTCTGTTTATTCAGCTTGCTTTAATATTAGGGATAATAGAAAAGCTTCTTCTCAAGGTCTTAGTGCTCAGAAATTCAGCAGTTGTAATGGCCAGAGTTTTAATACTTCCTCCCCAACAAATGCACACAAAAGGGCTGCTTAAGGAGATCTGAAATGCTGTGAAAAAACACTAGTCTTGCAGTGCACAGGATACAGTCAGAAGGTACTGACACTCAACATTTGTATGCCAACCTTTAATTAAATGCAAATCCTTACAAATAACACGCACAAGACGCAGGGAAGCGGCGCGTGCTTCCGCTCAGGACAAGCTAGCCCGAGGAGGCAGGAATTGCTGACTCCCATCGCCTCCTGGCAGCCGGAGCACAGGTTTCAGGCCACAGATGTGTGCAGCTCCCTGGGAAATTATCCCAATGACAGACCCAGCAGAAAGGAGATGAAATGGGCTCCTCCCGCCAACTGCTCCGACAAAGCAGCAGCTGCCGTGGGTGGCCAGGCCCAGCTGCAGCCAGCAGCGCTCGCACCGGGCACGACAGGCAGGCGCTAGTGACCCTGGCACGACGGGGACCATGCGCTGACCCAGTGCACAGAGCAGCGCCGAGGAGAAGCCTCCAGCACTGCTGCTGCTGCTGCAGCAAGAACGCACCACAGGAAGGTATCTCAGTGCAGCCTCCTTAGTCACATTGGTCCCTAGCGGGTATTTTAGCAAACAATCTCCTTTCTCTCGTGTTCACCTTCCCTCAGGTCTCCCCTAGTGAGGGGCTCGCTGGGTTATTAACGCCCATTAAGCCCCCAAGTCCTTTGACTGACTGATGCAGTGGGACAGTCCTCGTCCTGGAAGAGTTGGGGGATTTGGCAGGTGTCAGCCCTTGGTGCAGCCTCAGCAGGAATTTCTGCAGCCCATCGGAACCGGCCCCAGCAGCCTCGCAGCTCTGCTCCACGATGGGGCGCCCGTGGACTCGCTCACCCCATGGGGGCCACACTTGCAGTACACTGCAAATCCAGGAGGCAAACACAGCCACCCGCACGGCCGAACACCCAGGCACTACGGTACAGCCGTGGCACCTTTCTTCTGGGACTTGCGGCTTTGTCTTATTTTCCATCTGAGCTGACTACTGCCCCACACAAGCTGGTCAGAACCGAGCACAGCCCTCGCCACAAAGCTCTGCGGTTCCCCTCACCTTGGCCGAGGCCCGGCAGACCATCATGAACAAGCACTTCTGTATCTCATTACGTGGCGATCAATACATTTAAATCACCCTCTAGCTCAGGTAATCTGCTTGAAGGCAAGACAGGCACTTGCTTTTGTACCCACTGAAAACCCTACTGATGCCTTCCCAAAACTGGCCCAAAGATGTCTGCCAGCAAACACACAACTCAAACACGTTACTTCTTAGAAGCTGAGTGAAGTTTATTAGAGGTAAAACAAAGCAGATGCGTTTGACCTACCTTCAATCAAAAGAATATCGGTATGTAGCAAGCACAGTGCAAGACTTGGTGCATTCCTTCTGCATTAGCAGCTAAGGTAATCCAGTCTGAGAAGAAATCCTTAACACATTACAGTTTAGAAAGTGACCTAACAAGGCCAGCAGGACATTAAAAACCTTTAAAAGAACAAAATAAAAATAAAATCCTGCATTACAAGGTTCAGCACCCTTAAAAAATTTAAAGCTACTATTAAGGGATTCCACAGCAGTCAAGAGACAAATGCAGGAAATAAGGTTGTACCTTTCCAGTCAGGTCAACCTTTTTTTCTTCCTCGCAGTCCATCTCCATTTGGAGCACACAGCAGGTGAGCAAATAGCAAGTTAAAAGTTCTAAGTTTGAAAGACATTTTGTTTTTAAATTGCTGGTTAATAGAAATAATCACATGTTTATATCAATTCGGGGTTTTACAGAACCAATATTTACAAAAGCCACATGAAGTGATTCTGCCAAATCCTTTTCTTTCTTTTTTTTTAATCATGCAATTCTTTGAAACTACAAAGCAACCTTTATTTTAAGAACCATTTCAGTTTGACAACTTAAATGAATATACAAGAGCTACATAAAAAAAGCTAACATGACTATATTCTTTTAACATTACTCTCGCACCATTTTAAATGTTATTCTGTGCTCCACTTCCTAGGAGACAGCGAGTGGCCCTGAAGAACCCCAGCTTGCTCTGAGCATCGTGTTACTCAACTGCAACTACAAATTTGTTACTACAAATTTGATAGTACACTGCTGAATGGGAAATTTAGTCAGTAAGCTGTACAGTAATCTCTCACACCCCATTTAACAGGGATAACGACCAACGTCTGTATCAACACTAAACGGTAAAGCGAAGGCTTTCAGAGTGACTCATTATTAAAAGAGCACGAACTTGATTAAATGTTGACTTGCTAAGTCTTAGGCTCACTTCAGTTGGATACAACAAAGCAGAAATTTGCAAAGAAACAGTCCAAACTCAGAACACGTTTCTTGTGGCAACATGCTGGAAAGCCAAGTTAGCCGCGTGGGCACCTCTCATTTTGTTATTTGGCACTGAGATGCATGAATAACCGACCACAATGGAACACGGGTATATGGGCAAAACTGAGCCTTGAAAATAAGTAAATAAAACACTAGCCATCAACTCTCTGCTCAAGAGATGAGGCAAAACCTTATAGCATCCATATGTGACTATGAAGTTATTACTAACGCCCAACCCCACTTCCTAAGCAGCTGTGCTACCAACACACAGTCCAAGGCGACCTGCAGCCAGGGGTGCAGCTTCCAGCGCCTTCAGCTGCCGCTGGGCTTTGCAAGCACCGAAGAAGGCTCCATAAACACGACTGGATTGTTTACGCATGAGAAAGTGAATACACACACCTACGGTAAAACTAACAGCAGAACATAAACATTTGCTAACAAGCTCATTACCTGCCAGTGACTTCACAGCTCTGTAAGCAGGTTAGTAGTAGTGACATCCAGCTTGGTCTAGCAACCAGGCCACAAACAGAACCAGAAGCTCAGTTAAACCCAAGGCAGCATGAAACTCCAGGGTTGCCTTTCACTTATCCTTTCCGAGGGCCCCATGCTCCACAAACAGACCAGATAGGAAGCATCCAGAGCATCACATGTGACCCTTGAACACCCATTAAAAGTTAGTGGCACTTCAGAAGCCACCAAATGCTCTAGCAGTTTTGGATATCTCCATACTATCTCAATACAGATTCCTTTAAGGACCATTTGACCTGCATGACCTTTATTTTCAGTCACACTGGTCTAAAGTATCTCATTCAGGAGTCTAAGTCCTTGATATGAGAATTACTCTAAATTCACATCAGGGCAACTAAAAAGTGTGATGACACTAAAATGAAAGAAGCTGTCTATTTTCTATCCAAATAAATTGTTGCTACAACTTGTAGACTTAGCCTGGCCTGAAGCAATGTGTATGTGGCATATGGGCAACATCTACATTTAGATTTTTAGAAAACTGTGCAATAGCTGATTAAACTCTAGTGAAGCAATTTCACATCTTCATTTTACTTATAGATTTTTAGCCATATATGGACAGAAACCCTATAGCCTTATCTTTCACAAAAACTAGCTTTGGGTCAAACTCAGTTGTGTGGAAGGTCATGAACCTACAGATCCATAGCAAGCCCCAAAACAGTCCTGAGCTCAGAGGGATCCAGTGAATCTGCCCAGAAAGCAAACTAAATCTTATTCTTCCTCCGTATCAGTTACTGCTCAACAACAATGCTCACTATGCGATGTACTACTGCAAAATTCCTCTGCTCAGACATCATGATGAATGCATTTAGATTTACTGAATTTTTAAAAAGATTTTGCTCCCAAACATCACAGAATCACAGAATGGTTGAGGTTGGAAGGGACCTCTAGAGATCATCTACTCCAGCCCCCTGCGCTCCAGCAGGGACACCCAGAGCACATGGCACAAGGTGGCATCCAGGCAGCTTTAGAAGATCTTCAGGGAAGGAGCCTCCACAGCCTCTCTGGGCAGCCTGTGCCAGGGCTCTGTCACCCTCACACTAAAGAAGTTCCTCCTCATATGGAGATGGAACTTCCTATGTTTTAATTTATACCCATTACCGCTCCACAAAGATTACAGCTAACTTGTTACTTTCTGTTCTTCCCTATAGAGAAATCTGTCCTGGAACTTAAAACCTAAACTCCGCTTTTGCTCCTCTCATCAGACATCTAGCTGAAAGTCTGTGCAAGGGGAGCAAGCACTCAGAACTCTCAGCTTCTCCAGATTTCCTGCAATTTGAGACTGGCTTTTTCTAATACAGAGCCATTAATCACTTGCAGTCACTTAGTAAAGGAGGTCACACAGTGGCAAGCTGACTAGTTTAAGTGTTTAATACTGGACTGGATTAGAAAGGCTCAGGAAAGTGTCATCATTGCAGTAATGCTACCTGCCAATGGAAACTCTCCCCTGGTTTTGTATCATCAAGGTCTGACCTGAGCTTTTTGGAACACAAGGATGCAACCTGATGGTCACTGTTGCTATGACGTGATGGACCCAAGAAGCCATGTGGTGGTTACAGAAAGCCTGACAACCATGAGCTTCTGGCAGCATTTAATCAGTGTGATGCTGTAAACCCCACGACCAGTTTGGATCACATCTCTGTCGTTGCAGCCAGGAGCACACAGCACCACCATCCGCCTCCCACGGGGCAGCACGTGGATGCCGCAGAGCACACGGGCGCCAGCCACGCACGCGTGAACATCCTCAGCCACGGGCATGAGGCGACGAGGGCAGTACCCAAACCTCTTTCAGAGGGTTCTGCAGAATCCTCCTTCTGCTGCTCACTCCCCAGTTAGCAGCATAAGCTGCGAGCAAACTACAGCTATAATTATCACCATAATTACTATTTTAATAAGAACCAATGACTTATCAAAATATTTCACTGAAGACTTACACATCTTTTCTTGTAAGGCTGCCAAAAAGGAAAAAGCTGGTTCAGTGCTGATGTACCACCGCATGTATGCTGCTAGCAGTCAGCATCTCAAAATTTCTATTTATACAACTGGATGACTAAACCCGACTCAAGTGAATGCCAAAACGTAGGCAATTTGAGGCACGGGAGCTGTGCAAAGTATTATTATTCTCCTGTTGTACACACTAACAGCTTTGTTTACTACATTTACTCCTCCTCTGCTTGTTTGCTTGGGTTTTATATGCTCTAGGCCAAGCTGTTGAACTTAGATGCCTTAAGGTAGCCACCTGAATCCATATTTATGTATTTAAACGTCTGTGTCAGGCATCCAGTGAAAGTTCTAAGAGCCTAAACAAGCTTTTAAGCATCTAAGTCAACAATATAAGGTGCCTAAATACAGGTTTATCTCCAGGTATACAAATCTGTATCTTCGTAGGTAATAAACTGCTATTCTACGTGACAGCATTTTTACTGTCAGGTGTGCACTATAGTCTGGTAAAAGCTTGTTCTTCCTTCCATGCTTGTTCAATATTAAGATGCCCTCCAGTAACACTCCCATCTCTACAAAAAGGTCTGGTTTAAGTTTTTGAAATTAGCAGGTGGTCATTTAATGAGTTACAGCTCCAGGTACACTGGCCAGTTGAGAACGTTTCCCAGCTAAAATGATAATTAACAAAGTCAGTAACTGGGAAGCGTTTCTCAGAGCTTTGTTCCGTTGTCATCCTGAAAAAACTTGAGGTAGGACACATGACAGAAAAGGACTGTACTTGCAAAACTGGTATGTGGTTGCATGTTCCTGCATAGTCAAAACTTTGCCTTGGAAATGTAATTTTTCAGGTTTGTTTATTCAAGTCTCAAGCAAGGGTCAACGAGTTAGATACAATTTCAGGGAACTCATTTCACACTAGTCAACACAGCCATGACCTTTGTTGCTTATTCTTTCTAAAAAGAAAACAACAAAAAACATGTTTTAACTAAACATATGCCCTCCTCAATCAAAGAGTGCAATTATGAAGAACAAAGCTAACTCCAAGCAAGCTGAGTTTAAAGAACAAAAACAAGGACCTCTCAAAATTTCAGAAAGCATGAAATCCAAAACGCACCATTAAGAAAGGTCGAGCTAATAGCATAAACTGTGAGAGAAAAAAATACTCAAATTGCATCCACAGAACTGAACCAAAGAGCACATCTGAAGGAAAAGCAAAGGCTGCAGCACGAAGTAAAAATTAAGTGCCATGACTCACACAATTAAATCCAAGTTAAACTTAACTTTGCAGTGTTATTCAGCTTTCTAGAATTGTTTTAAACAAATATTCCACTTACTAATACCCTCTAACAATATAAGAGAACAGCAGTAGAGCAGTACCATGAGAATAAATGTGGGAAGCATTCACCATCTGACCTCAATGTCAATCACGCTCTAGCAAGGATTTTTTTTTCCCAAGAAAACTGATTTACTGAACTGCTATTCATTTACTGTGAAGTTTAATTGTATTACCATATTTTTTTTTTTTAAAGGCAATTATAGATGTGTTATAAATAGTTTGTCCCTTGGAGGAATCCACTAATCACCTCTAAAAATAAGGATCACATGATTGAAGTGTGCTGTACGGATGCCTTTGGTACTGCACCTAAAAGAATGAACTCAAGGTTGGAGTCTATGTAAATTAAAGGAAAAAAATATACGTCCCTCAATTTTTATACCCACCAGACTAGAAAGTCTAGTCTCTCACTCACAAATCAGTCCCCAACTTAGTGAGGCACTCATCTAACTTAAAGTTTGGAGGTATCTTCAGGGGAACCATAACTGCACAAGGCAATGAGACGATTTGCTGCTTTAAAGCAAAGTTTTACCTATTTTACCTATCTCTGCCTGCCTAGAAGCAGTTGGGTGGCTGGTTTGCAATACCAACCCCTTGCTGTTTTCTATCTACACTCACCACCTCAATCAAACCACACACGAGGGACTCATTCCCCGCTCAGCTGCCTAACGGCAGGCACAGAGGAGTTCTGATCAGCAAGTGGAAATCACTGACCAACAGTGTGCCCAAGTCCTGAGCTGCACAGGTTCACAAGGGTAAAACTGCAAAAGTTAACACTTAAGTGAGTCACTGGGCTAATAGCTGCACTCCCTATTCAGCCTGTAAGCTCTTGAAGGCAGGGACCTTCCCTCAGATACGGCTGGAAGGCTTCTAGTGCCGAGATGGTGCCAAACAAATGAATAATAATTATACTTCCATGTAGACCGTTATTGTGCATAATATAAATTACTTTCACTGATCCAAGAGGAAATCATTCTCTCATTTTGAAAAGAAAAGAGAGTAAAAAATAATGATTACTTATTTGATGTTTTTATTATAACAATAATTACATTTGTGGGTCCAGAATCCTCAGCTGCCACGTACTGACTTTAATGGAGCTATGCCAAGTGATGGCAGCTAAAAATGTGGTCCCAGGCCCTGCTGAAGATCTCAAACCATTTCATGAGGGCTAATTACACCCACGGCACTTCCATGAAAGATGGGAGGTTGAACACATTTTGCAGTTTGGGAACAGAAACAGATTTGAAAAGGGAAGAGATGGATTCCTTTAACTGCACTTCAAGTATCCAAGTTAAAAGCCTGTTTGCCTCAGTCTGCCTATACAGTCATCGCGAAGGAGAAGGCTTTTCTGGAGAGATATTCAAATCCTAAGCGAATTGAATCACCTCCCATAGGCTTCATCTCGCTCCTCTCAACCAAGGGGAGCCTTGCAGCACAGCTGCAATCACAGCCACCAGGCCCAAAAACCCAAGCTGCAAGTGCTGGGGCTCCCTGGGGGGAGGGAGAGGAGAGAGAAAAAAAAAAAAAAAATTGTCTTCTCACAAGCACCAGACCAAGGGCTCCCAACATCAGATATCCAAGAACTGCAAACTCCAAAACTAGAGGTTGCTTTTTGACATACAATTCTAAATACTTTATTAGAGAGGAGAAGACAGCAGATCTCGCGGTCTGGCTCTCTGCTCTAACAAGCGGCCTTGCAGCCCACTGTCAAAGGCATCAATTAAAATTAGTTAACTATTAGAATAGTTAAGAGAGGCTGAAGATCCTGAGTCTGAAAATAAGACTTGAGCACTTGGAAGTATTATTCACCATCAACTGTGCTAATATGAGCAGAAACCTAGTACTGTGACAGCTTCAACAGCGAGTTTCAAATCTGAAGCCTATTCCATAGGCAGCATTTCGAAGAGGGAGGGTGGAATGGGGAAAAGGGAAGCTCCAACACAGGGTGCAGAGCCCAAGGTCCCCTCACCTGTCACACACAACCACTCATGTGCTCATGTGCCAGCAGCACAGGGACAGCATTTCTGTCCCCTGCATCTGCCTGGAGCGAGTGGTGACCCACTGCCTAAAGAAAACATACAGGATGTTTCATCCTGCTTCCAGGGTCAGTGGCAAGGGCTCGCTGAATCCATTCAGCATCAGACCTAATCTTAACATTATAAAGAAAGTCAGGAAGTATTTGATTCAAATGAATACCCAGGATTATATAATTTGAGTACTCTTGCCAACAAGACTCATTTATTGCTTTCATTGTACTGCTAGCTCCTCATCAAGCACTAATAGAATGCCGTATTTCATACATGGACATTCAACAGAAAAGCAAAAAAAATATATATATTTGAAAAAATACATCTCAAAGTAGCAGCAGATCACAAGAGCATTTTATAACAGAAAGTAACCACTGCCACCACCTGATAAGTAACTGGGGTTGGTACATGTCTCCTTGTACAACAGCTGGTCCTCTCTAGCCAAGAAAAGAAAAATGAACAGACCCCTATTTCAAAGGGAACATCTGCAAAGACCCACTGGACATTAAAGAATAGAAAGAAAACAACCAGTGGCCTGAAAAAGACTTCCCATGACATAACCAATTAATACAGACCCATTTCATGCAGCACTTTCCCACATGCCCACAGAAAAGATGCTTAATGAGACAACTGCTGCCTGAGTCCATCCATCTAATCTGCTTCTAATACTCTTCTTAAATAATGCATACATTAGCTCTCTGTTAGTGAAGAGATTTGTTTGTTTTATTAACATGTGCCTTGTTAAGTGCCAAGGCTTTCTAAAATCATTATGCAGTTTCTAGCTCCAGATGTATTGTTACCCCCTCTCTCATTATAAAGTGATTAGTTGTCTCCATTGTCCTTTTCACTTGTTATTAAAGTTGTACCGCAGTGTGATTAAGCTCCTGATAACAGGCAAACTGCAGTTAATGGTTAAGTCAGCATTATGGGCCTGTTCGGTAAGAAATTTATCATTTTTAGCCACATCATAGTTTGATGCCATTAATTTCACTCACAAGCTAAGGTCCCTAAGGAAGCCGTTTCACTGAAACCAGCAGGTGTACTAAAAATGTGCAAGAATCAAGTTTCCAAAGCTTGCATCATGCTACTCTGAAGTCTGTCATGCAAATATTCAACCTACATTAAGTTCACTTGCACCTCTTAGATTTTGAATCAATTTTTAAGTCTCATCTGCTTGTTCCTTGGATTGAGAGTTGAAATGGGTGAGGTCACATCTCCATCTATGAACTACACCAACTCGTGCTGGAGGTAAAATACATGGAATCTGTAAATTCACTGTTTTAAGCAACACGGAATAAGCTAAGGGTAAAATCATTCTTGTCCCTTGAAATCTCTTTCAGGTTAAACTTAACTTAACAGGTTATTTTATGCCCAAGTACAACTTCATACAGCAAAATGCAACTCAATACTTTGAGAGGTTACCAGCAGCAGCCCGGGTGCTCCCCTGCCTTTTCCCAAGGCCAGACACATTCCGACCTTGTTCCCTCAGATGCACATGCCCTCAGATGTGCACCTTGCTACCCTCACGGTCTAAAGCAGCGCTTCAAGTCTGGTTGCTCTACTGAAATCGCTGCAGAATGTGCAGACACCTGGGCTGGGGCACAGCACTGGCCTCAGCGCGGGCTGTGCAGCAGCTTCCGCACACACGGCGAGAACCGACCTGAGCGCTGCACGGGCCAGTTCTCATCATACAGAGCGGTCTGCTTCCCAATGGGAAAAAGCTCCTCCAACAGCTGCCCAGGCTGCATAGGGGATTCTGCACTGGGGAGAAGCCTTTGGGAGGGCTGCCTTTCCTAGGGGCAGTAGTTCACTAGGATCCAGGAGAACTTATCACAACTTTTGACTTCTTGTGTCTTAATCTATAGCCAGCACACCTGGTGCAACAGAGCCTGGAGGAGCAGGCACAAAGGAACCCAATGTAGAGAAACAGCCCAAGCGTACTCTGCCATCCAGCCCATGGAGGAGCAACAGGAGCAACCTCACCCACCATCACCGCAGGAGAAACATCTCCTTGCCCTCTGTACTGAGGAAAAAATGAGGACAGGCAATACTGACCCTCAGGAACACCCTCTACACGTTAACTTTCACTTGGAGCTAAAGCACAGCTAATCCTCACTGTCCTCCAACACACAACATTTATCTTTTCTTTTAGCAGTTCTGAATGTTTCAAGCTACTGATAGTTCCTTTGACAGCTTCATGATGAAGGAAACATTCAATTTCTTAGAAACGAATACACAAAATTTCAGACTCCAGAAGTGCAACGGTTGCCTCCAACAACTACTCCTACAGCAGAGGCCGCACCTGGTAACACCAGCACATCCGCTGGAACACACAACCAGGCACCAGCGCGGTGCTGGGCCCCAGCTAAGGTCACAGCACGTGTTGTGCTGCTGCCTTGGCCCTGTCAGAGCCTCACTTGCAGCCCTGGAGCCGCCATTTCCACCCCTGCTACTCTCGTGGGGGCTCCTGACCTGGACACCCACCCAGAGGCTCCCTCCACCACTGCTGCCGAGCGGCACGAGAGCGTCAGCTGCGACGAGCAGGCAGCGCTCCTCGAGCAGAGCCTCGGCAGGCTCCTGCTACCCCTTCCAGAGACCGTGCCCTGAACCAGGCCAGCCTCGGGGCTTAGTTCTCGCTTGCTTTCGGTGCTTGAGTTTTGCCGAATGAATAAAGCTGTGCAAACAGTGCTGAGCAGCTGTAAAAAACTGCCCGTGGTTGCAGGCACTCACTGAAGTCACCACTGACACAACCCCTATTTCTTTAGGGATATCTCAGTAAGGTGATTTAATTAAATATGGAACAACTGCAGGAAGCTACTGATGAGTAATGAACACTCCAGATGTAGCTGGCCAGGGGATCTAGCACAGTAGGTGTTTTCAGTTGCAGAATGGTTCAATTCAAAGCTGTTTCTTCCTGCCAAGGTGGCAATTCATATTAAATTATGCACAGGTACAGTGGCAATTTTTTAACTACAATGCAATATTATTTCATATTTCAACTGAAATTGTTTTTGAAACAATCAGTGCTGTCAGATGCAGATAATAAGCAATCTAAATACTTTCAAAGCACTTAGTTCAAAGAATTATGTGTCTTTTCCTGACAATGTAAACTACCATATTTCCACTTTATTTACTTATGTCTGACTTGGTAAAATAAAATATTGTAGTTTGTCTTATACATGGTACAAACAGAAGTTCTCTAACTTCTATGCCTTCTTCTTAGACAAAGCTTTTACAAGCACCACCTTCTGCAAAATGTCCCAAATTTGGTTTGCATAATTATAAAAAAACTCGTCCCAGATTAGTTAAAATCAAACATATTTAGTATAAAGGTTCTTGTAAAAGGTTAGCAATGCTTCAGTTGACATAAAACATCTTAAATGTGTGACTTTGTTAACAGACCTAAGAGTTAATATTCCTTTTTTTCCATTAAGATGCAAGAGTGATAAATTGCTGGGAAAAAAAAAAAAAATGATACTTGGAGAGTCTCTTAGACACACTTAACCAAAGACATGTGGATATAATGGGACTACTGTATTCACACCAGCCAGTGTCTAAAAGCATTTCAAAACAATTTGATATACACAATCTATGGGAAACTTAGATTGAAGAGGATAACAACCTCACGTACATAAATTGTACTTTAATGTGAAAACACACCAACAGAAAGTCTTCTTTCTCACATATTTTATACCATGTAATGCCATTAAGATGGGATACTGCTCACATATTCAGTCTGAAATCAATCAGGTCTCCCTCCCAGATGTGCAACATGTGTAGGGTTAGACGCATAAACACACACACACACACAAAAGAGGAGCTGGGATTTCAGTCTACCAACCTGAAGCGTGTTGCTACCAGGTTGTTAAGGCAGAGATCTGCACAACTCCAGTTTCCCTATCTCTGTTCCATCAAATGCATGTTTTAATCAACAGATGGATGTTTAAGTGTGGGTTATTATATTCTGACAGAGCAGTTTTAAGGACAGCAGCCACTTCCCCGTGCGTAGGCTAAACAAAGCCACAAGCGTTAAAAAGACATCCTGAAGAAGCATTGCAGAATCACCTCTTGACAAAGCATTTTTCTCCAGCGTTTTTTAATAGCAGCATCACCCACCATGGGACAGCTCAGTGCGACACTCCAGTTATTCAGGCAACGTGGGGGAAGCAGCCACGCTGGGTACCGTCTGAAAGCGCATTCTCCACACGGAACCCAAGTGTCTTTGATAAATCGGCACACACCAAGGAGCGATGTGTCAGTGTCAAACAAGGCTACAGCGAGCGCCAGAGCCCACAGCGTGGGCTTGCTGGACCACGCGCTGAGCCCGGGCAGCGCTTCGTGGGGCCACTCCAGCCTCCACCTGCCCCTGCAAGGGGCACGGGGGTAACTGCCCCGCCAAGCAGCAAAACAGCTCGAAAGAAGAAAAAAAAAAATAGCCTTTTTTTTTTAAAAAGAAAAAAGAAAAAAAAAGGAGAGAGGAGACAGAGCATTAGAGGAAAAATAGTAGAGGATGACTAGTTAAATGTATGGATGCAATAGACATTAACACAAAAGTACGCGTGGACAGAAGAACCGCACGCAGCGAGGTTTCTACACTCAGGGAAGCTACTCAGGGTTCTCTGCAGGCACCAAGTGAGTACGTTGCCCTTCCCAAGAGCCATCCTGAGCACTGGACACGGCTACGGCTGCGTGCGGGCAGCTGGGCAGAGTGGCGGTCACCCCCACGTCACATCAGGAGTAACTCGTCCCTGGACCCTAAACCGCCCGTATGTCCCAAGATGCAAACGGAAACTCAAAACCAGACGTGCAGACCGCACACATGCTGGAGGGAACAGGGGCACCCTCAGCCCTTCCCCGTCAGGGGGACGACACAAGGGACAGAGGTGCCTTCTCTGGAGATGGGGACCACTAGGCATCGCCTTGGCCACGAGCACATTCCCGAGGTGTGTGTTAACCTCCCCGGGGCACAGTCAATCCAGCCGCCACCTGTCTGCCAGGACATGCAGAAATAACCAGCAACGGGGCTGGCTTTCCAGCAAGCACCAGCTCCAGGCCCGATCTAAACACACGGCAGTTGCAAAGAAAAAAGCCTGCAGCAGCCGGGGAGCGCGGGCTCGTCTCCGGCACCGCCGAGTTGGCAGCGGTGGGGACAAGTTCTCGCGCCGGAGCCCCCGGCGGGGCCTGCGGGAGCGGCGCAGCTGGGACGAGACCCGCCTCCGAGGTGGAAGCAGCTTCCAGGTGGGAACAGGAGCGGGGGGGGAGAGCCGTGATGCTACGGGCGAGGAGCCCGGGCGCACACCAGGTGAGCCAAAATGAGCCCGAGTTGGGTTTTCTGGTGTTTGGGTTTTTTTGTGCAAGGAGAAGGGGAAGGCAGGGGGCAGCGGGAGCGCTGCCTTGGACCCCCCTGGGGAGCCCCCGCGCTCGATCCCCCCCGACCCCCCCATGCCCGCGCGGAGCCCGCGGCGCCGCACGGCACCTACCAGCGCCTCGCCCTGGAGGGCGGCGGGGCCGCGGCG